>CM020503.1:27310259-27372759 GCA_009823395.1 Thamnaconus septentrionalis
AATCCGGCCTGCCAGACTTGAAGAAATGATATTAATTGTCAGTAAGTCATAAAATAGCTCTATTTTTTTGTGTTTTCAGAGTCATTTCAATAAAGAGCTAAATATTGTGAGGCTTCAAAGATTAATTTTTTTTTCACATTTTTCCTCCTATGAGGTTCGTCACCAAGACACTCCATCCATCTGCTGCTGCTCCGCTACCCCCCTACTGGCACATTTAACAACCCATTGTGTAAACAGTCCCCCCCCCCGTGTGATGGTCTCTCATCAGGTTCTCACCCGGTGGCGAAGCACCTGGGCGCCCTGGACAATCGCTACAGTTCTGCCTTCCTGGACGGGACGTGGAGGGACGTGTTCGGCCGCTCGGAGCCCCCGCACACAGGTACCCACCCCTACATCCCTCACACCAGTGCTTCTCAACTGGTGGGTGGAGTCTCAGGACCCACAGCAAGTCACCGCCCAAATTTATTCCAAAGAAATAAAAAAAACTGCTAGCTCACTTTCCATCGTGTCACGTGATTGAATTAGGGCTGGCTAAATGGCATTTATTGCGATGATATCGCGATAGGACAGAGCAGGATTTCAACCGCAAAGAGGATTTGATTGACGCCCGCGGTCACGTGACTTGCGAGCTGCACAAAGCGGAAGCAGAGCAGGCAGTGGGAGGAGTCGATGCTGCAGCTGGACGAAAAGGAAGGTCTTCCTGGTTGCCACCAACTGGTGGCCGTAGTTTTGCAAAACAGTGTCGGGAACGAACTACCGAAGCACCAAGGACCACAACAGTGGGAGTTGTGTTCGCTGGCAGTGAACCGCTGCCTCGTAACTTGGCACCTTGTAGCGGTTTTAACGCTGCTAGCGTGTTAGCATCGGTTGAATGAAGCCGTCGCTGTTTTGTGCTTTGTGTGGACTTAAACAAAATCATTCTAAGCCCGATTAAAATGTCTTGCAAAAACAAAGCAAAAACACTAGTAGATAAATAAAGGCTCTTTCATATTAATTCATGCTTCATTTATCTTAACATTAGCCTAGCCTATAAAAAAAGAACAATTTGTGTATAATAAATCTGATGTTTATTATAATACATATCATTTTCTGTTTGTTTGTGGAAAAATACATGAGAGAAAGATTAAAAAAAATTGCAAATTAAATCGCAATATTGAGGGAAAAAAAATCGCAATTAGATCATTTTCCACGATTGTTAATAAGTCCTATATTGAATTGAATTGTGCCAGGTTCTGTGACGCCAACATTCCACCATCGCATTACACGACGCGTGACAAATTTCAATGTTTGGATCTCGGCCTGCAGATCAGCTGGACGTTGCAGCTCGTATTGGCCAGTACATCAGTGGGGCGTCGGTCACCCACCAGCTGCCCATCGCCGAGGCCATGCTCACCTGCAAACACAGGACGTGAGTACCAACGCCGGGGACGCTCCCTCCAGTCCACTTCCATCCACTGGACTTCCACAGTGCAGGCTTTTAACGAGGCCGGGTTTCCAGAGCGCTGCACAACAGATAGAGAGGACGGTACAAACACAAATAGAATGAAAGAATGAAATACCGAAAAAATAGGATCAGATAAAGATAAAACACAGAGAGATAAAATACAATAATTTTATTAAATGTAATTCATTTAATAAAATATATATATGTATATATATATATTATTAAATTAAATTAAATTAAATTAAATTTAAATTAAATTAATAGACTACACACCTGTACACAGAAAACCAACACACTACATGGTCTCAAAAGCAATATTAAGTAATAAGATATGATAAAATAGACAAATAGATAAAAATGAATGGAAATGCTCTCCCAACAGAGGATAAAATATCTGTTAATATAAAATAAAACCAGTGAAAAGCCAACGGACTAAACGGTCTCTGCAGGCAGAGTTTCACTTGACCTCCTCTGACCCCTCCCCTCTGCTCCGCCCTCTCTGCAGGCGAGACGAGGACTCCTACCAGAAGTTCATCCCCTTCATCGGGGTAGGACTTCACTTCCCATGTTGCACCTCAACCCACTGCTGCTGGGGAAACCGACTGTCGACTGACTGCCGCCTCTCGCTGTGTCTCATTCCAGGTTGTCAAGGTGGGCCTGATCGAGTCCAGCCAGTCTCCCACAGGTGAGTGTGCCGTCCCAAGGCCGGCTGGCCCCGACGGCGCCCCCTGCTGCCTGCCGAGTCGACAGTTGTGAGTTTTCCCAGCTGCGCGGTTGACGCTGCGCTTGTCGTCCTCCAGGAGAGGCCGAGGAGGGCGTGGCCGTCAGCCTGGCCGTCCCCTCCACGTCCCCGCCGGCTCACGGCTCCCCCACCGGCATGATCAAGGACTCGGCCACGCCCCCTTCCTCGCCGTCCATGGGCAGCGTCCTCACCGTGCAAGGGTGAGAGAGAAGCAACCTCCTCGCGCGTATCGCTTTTCCTTTCTTTCTTCAGTTCAGTTCAGTTTGGAAATGGCACTCAGCTGCGTCTCCATGACCCCCAGAACTGCACAAAACATACAGGTACCACCCGAAAAATGAGAATATCAAGTAAAGTTCTGCATTCTGCATAGTTGTAGCAGCTTGTACGGTGCAACAAATGAATTAAAAAGAAATAAAAACATACAGTACCACCCGAAAAATTAGAATATCAAGTAGAAGTTGTTTTATTTTGGCAATTTAACATCAAAGATGAAAGCAACACATTTTATTGAGCCATTCCACGCAAACTGACATCTCAAGCAGTTCCTTGTTGTCACTTTGCTGATTAAGATTTTCAGTTTATTAAAACCACAAACCCACAAACTCAGAAAATTATTATAAAATTTGAGGGTTTTTTTTTTAGCTGCAAGACCTGATCAGCAAAATCCAAAGAAATAAAAACTTGAAATGTATTGATTTGCATATTATTCCTTTATATAATATGTCACATTCACCTTTTAAGTTGAATTGCAGAAATACAGCAACCTTTTCAGGATATTCTCATTTTCTGGGTAGTACCTGTAAATATGACAATAAAAGACAGGTGACGGAAACCAGTAAACTTGGAAAAACCTCTCAAATATGAGGTGGTTTTCCAGATGTGGATGGCGATCGACACTCGTGTTGCTCGCTAGCTTGCTAGCTTGTGGGTTTAATCTCGCGGTAACGTATCAGGTGACCGAGACGAGCGCCTTGACGTGCGTCAAGAGTTGAGCGTCAGATGGACGGAAACGGAGAGAATGCGGTCATTTTTCAAAATAAAATTGTTCAGACTCTGATAATGAATGAAACGGGACTCATTTAACAGAAGTTAATAATTCTTTCTGTCCGGCCCGGTACCAAATGACCCATGGCCGATGGTTGGGGATCACTGATATAGAGGAATATCGCAAAAGTGTCATGGAAACACTTTTTTCATATTTTCACGTCAGCGGACGTGACGTACGGGGTCACGTGACCAGTTCACTGACCAGTGAAAATGGCGCGTTATAATTGGATGGAGGAGGAGACGGAATATTTTTTTACAAGTCATCAAAGAGAAAAATATAACAGCCATCGTTGACAGCAAACAAACGCAAACAAACCCAAGCAAAAGTAACTCTGGTCAAATCTGGCGGGACGAGATTTTAGGAGAATTACGGTTTATACGCTTCGCACCATTCAATGGAAACACCCGCAAATCCAGATTGCACTTTGTGGAAAGCGTCCAGCCCAGGTCCTGAACCTCCAGTGGAGGACTAACTCCTGGCCTTCCCGCCTCCTCAGGAGCCCCAGCATGTCCCACGGCGTGGACGCCATCGGCCTGCAGGTGGACTACTGGCTGGCCTCCCTCGCCGAGAAGCGGCGTGAGGGCGAGCGACGCGACACGGGCTGCAAGAACACGCTCAAGAGCGCCTTCCGCTCGCTGCAGGTCAGCAGGCTGCCAGGCGGGGGCAGCAGCGGCGGCGGCGGCGGCAGCAGCGAGCCGCAGGCCCAGGTCAGCACCATGGCCATGACCGTGGTCACCAAGGAGAAGAACAAGAAAGGTGGGTAGACGGAGACCACCTGTAGGGGCCGAGCCTCACACTTTGCTGCTGAGCTGCTGGAACCAGAGTTGCACTCAGGCTCTTCTGATGATGCAGATAGTCCCAACGTTTATTCTGCAGTTCCATCAAACTACCAAACAAACAAACTCCAACATCTTCACGGCACGGCGGTCGAAAACTGATGACAGCAGTGACGTAGCTACCTAGATACACACCTGAACCGCACACGATAGCACAGCTTGTGTGTGTGTAAACAAAAAATATATATATATTTTTAAAATATTTATATTTGTAGAAAAAATGTTGCATTTACTTTGCAAAGACATTCACACAGACGAGAGAAGAAGATATTTGCTCTTTTAAAAAGATATAAAAAATATCTCTTCTCTTTATGTCTGAAGGGCGGTGAAGTTCTTTTGTATTCAAGAAGTGAGTGAACACTTTGCCGCGTCACTCTGTGGCACTCTTTCATCTGTCAAAAAGTCAAAAAAAGAAGGTGTGTTTGTTCTTCAGTTCCCACAATCTTCCTGGGAAAGAAGCCAAAGGAGAAGGACGTGGACTCGAAGAGCCAGGTCATTGAAGGCATCAGCAGACTGATCTGCTCGGCCAAGCAGCAGCAGACCATCCTGAAAGGTGAGCTGTGAACGATCAGGCCTGCTCCGAACCCTCCTGCACCCTCCTCATGTGTACGTTCTAAAAACTGTTGATTGGTCCTGGTCTCCAGACCAAGGTCGCAAGGTCGCCTGACCAAGGTCTCCAGGCCAGGGTCTCCAGGCCAAGGTCTCCAGACCAAGGTCTCCAGACCAAGGTCGCCTGACCAAGGTCTCCAGACCAAGGTCGCCTAACCAAGGTCTCCAGACCAAGGTCTCCAGACCAAGGTCTCCAGGCCAGGGTCTCCAGGCCATGGTCTCCAGACCAAGGTCGCCTGACCAAGGTCGCCTGACCAAGGTCTCCAGGCCAAGGTCTCCAGGCCATGGTCTCCAGGCCAAGGTCTCTAGGCCAGGGTCTCCAGACCAGGGTCTCCAGACCAGGGTCTCCAGACCAAGGTCTCCAGGCCAAGGTCGCCTGACCAAGGTCTCCAGGCCAAGGTCTCCAGACCATGGTATCCAAACCAAGGTCTCCGTCTCGTCTGGGACTCTGAGGCATTCTTACTGGGTCTGGTCTCGGTATCGAACTGGACCGACTGGGGAATTTTTGATCCAGACCAGTGGAGACTCAGCCAGCGCTGTAATAACACGATAATAACAGAAAAGAATCCAGCGGCTGCTGTTTTACGCTCTGCTGGTGACACCCAGAGAGACACCCTGCCCCCTTATTCCCAGTTCATTGATTTTTTAATCTTATGAAGCAAAGCTGTTTTTTTGGAAGTGGTTCAAAATAGTTGGCAAAGCAGCAAAACGTTAAAGAAAATGATCAAGACTCCTTGCTGAGAAGAGACGCTGCTGTTCCACTTAGAAACAAACTGGAATTGAAAAAAGATACTGGTCATTTTTCATTTCTTGTTGTTATTTTCTGTTTTCTGTTTCTGTTTTGTTTATCTTGTTTGTTATTTTCCTCCTCCAGTGTCCATCGACGGCGTCGAGTGGAACGACGTCAAGTTCTTCCAGCTGGCCGCCCAGTGGCCCACCCACGTCAAGTACCTGCCTGTCGGACTCTTCGGCTACACCAAGCCCACGTCGTAGGGAGGGAGGGGTCTTCCAGGACCTCCCTGACATCACTTGTGGGCGGCGACAACAAACACGCGCTTCAGCATCTTGCAGAGCCGAGCTGAGAGAGAGAGAGAGAGAGAGAGAGAGAGAGAGAGAGAGAGAGAGAGAGAGAGAGAGAGAGAGAGAGAGAGAGAGAGAGAGAGAGAGAGAGAGAGAGAGAGAGAGAGAGAGAGAGAGAGAGAGAGAGAGAGAGAGAGAGAGAGAGAGAGAGTCAAGCCTCCACATCCGTTTGCTTTTGGCTTCACGGCGGCTCAGAGCGGCGCCACCATGATGGGCTGCGGCGCCATTACAAGTCACTTTAATGCCCTCGTTTTTAGTCTGTGTGCGTGTGTGTGTGCGCGCGTGCGGCAAGTGTGCACGCACCTACCTACGTGAGTGTGTAGTTGTAGAGGTGTGCGTGGTGGGAGCGCCGCTCGATGAGCCGTCGACCTCCGCCGGCGCTCGGAGCACAAGGAGCCGAGCCGACTGCCACGCCCGTACGTTTCCGTTCTATGGAATGCAACAGCATGCAACAACTCACTGACCCCCTCCCTCACCCACACACACACACACACACACACACACACACACACACACACACACACGGCCTCACTTCTCCCCAGATCTCCGGTCCACACGTCCTGCATGTATGTAACCACACACAAACACAGCGCCGCTTGCGTTCTGTAAATAAGTCAAACTCACAAGCAAAGCCGTGTCCAAACTCAGAAGACGGCTCCAGGAAATGAAAAAAAATAAAAGTTCCCGATGCACTCTGGGTGAAAACAGTTTGGTTTTCTGCTCGTCAAATGTATGAAAGGACCTGAGAAAACAAAGTAGTTCCAACTCTAAAGATCTGCCCCCCTGCCCCCCCGAATCAATTTGATTGCATTTTGTATTGTAAGATTCTTAACAGCCATTTTCAGATTTTTAATTATCCATTCCGAATTCTAGCGAAGCAGAGAAGTGAAAAAAACAACTCAGAGAAATTAAAAAAAAAAAAGTATTCTTTTGTTTTGAAAAGCTTTTTGCTTACAGGCTCCCGCAGAGAACTTGGTATCAAGGTTCCGCAAAAACAGAGGATTATTCCGTGGACATTCCACATGTTTGGGTGGATGGAGTCACCATTGAAATAGAATAAAATAAACCCTGAGAAATATTAGAGAGAGAACAAAAAAAAAAAACAAGTGCAGTGACTGAAAATCTGCAGACAAAGCCGAGCGAGGCCGGCAGAGGAGCCGATTGATCACCGAGCTGTCGGGTGGAGATTGTTGTTCAGTAGGAGTTGTGATAAAAGCACAAAGATGCACCGCCATCCTGGTCTGAGGGAAACAGTCCAGCAGAGTGCAGTCCTATTGGCACAACAGTCCTGCCACATGCATATG
This sequence comes from Thamnaconus septentrionalis, assembly GCA_009823395.1. Lineage (NCBI taxonomy): Eukaryota > Metazoa > Chordata > Actinopteri > Tetraodontiformes > Monacanthidae > Thamnaconus > Thamnaconus septentrionalis. Next base: position 27,317,323 of record CM020503.1, read on the forward strand.
TTGTGTGGTGATTTGTGATGGTACAGTGACTGATAACGTGTGTGTGCGTGTGTGTGTGTGTGTGTGTGTAATAAAATATGATGTAAAAAAACAAAAAAAAACTATAAATGTATACATAGGAGGAATACTTTTTCTACCATGTTGCAGGTGGCATGCAGTTAGTGTGTGTGTGTGTGTGTGTGTGTGAGTGAAGATGTGCTCCTTATCGGAATAATAATAATAATAATAATGATAATAAAAAGAATGACAGACTTTCGTGTGCAACATGCTGCAATAATCTCTCTCACTAACGACACTGAAATCACCGATTGTTGTTCCAGTGGTCGCGTTCTGTGCAAACCTATCAGAAGAATGTATCAACAGTTGGTCCCGCCAGAGAAAAGAAAACTGTCTGTCAAGTCGTTTTAAAAACAACAACAACAACAACAACAACAACAAAAAAACCGCTGAGTTTTGTGTCGAGGCTGCGGCAAAGCGTCGACGTTTTCTTTTCTTCTTCTGAAAAACGTGGTGTTAACAATAAAAAGTGAGCGCTGTCGTGGTCGTGGTTGGTGTCTGGACGTTAGAGAGACTTTCACACACAGTGTTACAGTTGCAATACTGCAGTGGCAGCCGTCTGTCTGTCTGTCTGTCTGTCTGTCTGTCTGTCTGTCTGTCTGTCTGCTGCTGCTTCAGCTGCTCAGGAGGAAGCTTCCTCCCAAAGCTTTGTCGTTGCCTCTTCTTGTGTTGTTCTGACCTGCAGCTTGTCTATCCTCAGCAACACACACACACACACACACACACACACACACACACACACTCGCGCGCTGTACATAGCGTTTGCTGTGGACGACTTCCCAACGTTTGAATGTAATTTCCGTCTTTGGCTTCACAGACTTTGTCTTTGTGTGAGGGAGAGAGAGTCGGTAGTTTGTCGTAGTTTGACACTTGAGAGGTCGTTTGTGTTGTGAACACCTAGCAAGTGGACAAACAAACCAGCCAGTGTCTCAGAATGCATCCATCCTTCCATCCGTCTGCAGTCATCGGGGTCTTTCTTCACACCTGACAGCAGCAGCTCCACTGATTGGCTGCTGGCATTATTTCCCCAGAAGGCAGTGAAGCCTCCCGGAGTTGAACTACTGTATTTCACTGCCACTTGCTTCGGCTCGTCCTACTATTGCTACTGCTGGTAACACATGACTGAGAAAAGGTTTCCCTGCTGTGCACTTTTTGTAAAGTTGACGCATTTTTGTGGCCTGTTTTTTGTTCAATGCTTCATTTGGTGAAAAGCAAATGTAGTTTTCAGACCACTCTGTCATTGGTCGAAGTATGAATGAGGTGGAATTAATACCCAAGGAATTCTTTCGTAATTGAGAACCATAATTTGCACCGTCAAAAAAAAAAAAAAAAAAATGTTCTGATAATAATTAGACATCAGATTGTCAGTGATCTTGGGAAACTTTTGAAAAGTGTGTGTTACTATTAAAAGTCGCTGCAGTTGAGTGAACCTGTGCAGCGAAGTCGCCAAACTCTGTTAACTCTGAACGCTCTTCTCTGCCCCCTGCTGGTCCTCTCCTGTGCATTAATACCCATGTTCAGCCTCCGCGGGGAGGTTAAAGGTCAAGCTGAGGCAATTTTCTAAACCATACTTAAATGGAAATATTCTGCTATAAGAAATGTAGTTTTTTTTTTTTTTTTTTTGTTCTTTTTAAAAAAAGCACTGCCAAACCTGTAACGTCAAAAAGTGATCACTTTGTATGTTCTGGTAGATTTGAATGGTTGATTTCATCGTTGCTGTCCGTAGAAAATAATATTCATTCAAAAAGAAAATCTTTCTCAAACTACGGTCATCATTTCAACTTGTGGACGAGCTGAAGCCACGCCTCCTCCTCCTGCTCCTCCTCCTCCTTCCCCTCCACTCTTACGGTTGACATGTTCTCTCCCTCCAGTCAGAAACACTGCTTGTTGTGTGTGTTTGTCCTTCACTGGTTCCCAATGTGTGCGTTCCTACCTGTACCTCTGTACCTGTGTGTGGGTTCGTGATGGTGTAACAATGGTTCCTGTGGTTCCTGTGTCCTGTACCACTCGTTGCTTTCCAGACCAGAATCTCCCTTGGCTCCACTGATAGTCTCTCTCTCTCTCTCTCTCTCTCTCTCTCTCTCCAGCGATCAGCAGTGTCTTCTCTCACTCTTACTCCACTGTCCTTCCTTTTGTGTGTCCCTCTCATGACAGTGAGAGTCGTCTTCTCCTTCTCCTTCTTCTCCTCCTTCTTCTCCTCCTCCTTCTTCTCCTTCTTCTTCTTCTCCTCCTCCTCCTACTTCTTTGACTACTACTTCTTCTTCTTCTTTTTCTTCTCCTTCTTCTTCTTCTCCTCCTTCTTTGACTACTACTTCTTCTCCTTCTTTTTCTTCTCCTCCTCCTCCTTCTTCTTCTTCTTCTCCTCCTTCTTTGACTACTACTTCTTCTCCTTCTTTTTCTTATCCTTCTTCTTCTCCTCCTTCTTTGACTACTACTTCTTCTCCTTCTTTTTCTTCTCCTTCTCCTTCTTCTCCTTCTTCTTCTTCTCCTCCTTCTTTGACTACTACTTCTTCTCCTTCTTTTTCTTCTCCTTCTTCTTCTTCTCCTCCTTCTTTGACTACTACTTCTTCTCCTTCTTTGACTACTACTTCTTCTTCTCCTCCTCCTCCTCCTCCTCCTCTCCTTCTCCTCCTTCTCATTCTCCTCATCTCGGCGGTATTTGTCCCGCTGCTTTGCAGCTTTGTGCTTCTTGCTGTCTGTGCTCACTGGGAAGGTGGAAGGTGTCTCTCCACCTCAGAAGCAGTAGATGTTTTGCCTGGCTACAGGTTCTGCTCAGACGGAGCGCTTCCGAAAAAAAAAGCTTGTGGACTTTTTGTGGAGAATATTTTTGCACATTTTGCCATCGTTTTCTTCAGCAGCAGTCTTCAGCTTATTTGCCTTTTTGCCTATACAATAATTCTAATAATCTATGACGCTTGTACATATCGGGTAGTACTTGTAATATCACATTGTTATGTTTCCTTTTATTTTCTCTTTGTGAGCTCAACATGTTTTGTAGTACTTCTTTTCATGATTGCATTTGTAAGTCAGAGATGTGGGATGAAAAGTGGAAGTGTTTATTGTTTCATTTGTTTTTGTAAAAATAAAAATACCGCTGACTTTTGTAGCACTGCTTCTTGTGTCTGAAGTCACAGTGGATGTGGAGGAGATGACGTTGATTACTGTTGCCTCGTATTATTGTGTGTCGTGTTTCTCGAGCAGGCGGCAATTGAGCAAAAGGAATAAAAGAAGAAAATGAGAGTTTTAAAAAAAAGAATAGTCAAAGAATAATCAATATACAGTTGTAAGCTAGCACCATGGATACAGCAGCAGTCCTAATACTTCATCCTTTTAAGAGCTTCAGCACATTTAAAAAAAAAAAAAAAAAAAATCCTATGGCACACCGGCAATTAAAAATGCTCTAAAATGCCACTTTTCAACCTCATAATGGTAATATTGTCTTTAATTTATCCATTCTCAGTCAGTGTGAAACCTGGGAAACCCGTTTAGATGCACACTAAGCTGATATCTAAGGAGGAAAACAGGCTCACATTCCTTTTAAAGCACAGTCGCCCATCATGGAATGTTTTTTTTTTTTTTTTTTTTTTAGACCAATGTTTTTAGACCAATGTGACCAAGTCAAATTGGATAATTTTTCACGGCACACCAAACACATGGTACAAGGGTGTGGCCGCGACGCAGTGGTGGAAAAACACTGATGTAAATAACCAAATACGTCTGAACAATCAATGCAATTATGATAGTATTCATAACTGTCACTGTATAAGGCAATTAAAAGATAGAAATGTAGCAACAATTTATCTTCTTTTTTTTTTTAAATGTAACCTTTATTTTGCCAGGAAAAGTCCCATTGATCTTAAAAACTTCTTTTCCAAGGGAGTCCTGGCCAAGAGACAGCAAATCTTTCAATTTCAGCAATTTACAATCAACAGTTTGAGTAATATTATAAAAAAACCAAAAAAACAAAACAAAACACTTACAATATGAGGAGGTTGTCACGTAGTGCTCTTAGTCTGGATGTAAAGGCATTTAAAGAAATGAGCACAAGAACTCATCATCTGCATCTCATCATCATCATCATCATCATCATCATGTGGGCCCGAGTCGCGAGAGTTAAGGCGAGGCGCAATGTTATCGCGAAACACTTGATGGATTTAAGACGTGACACCGGACATAGGTTTACCGCGAGAGCCATGGATACGGCGAGAGCCAAGTATCGCGAGATCCACCCGTCGCACGCACAGCTACGAACTGGACTTCTGGTTCTGGGTAGATTTGACTTGATCCGAACTGATTAAAATTTAAAATGAATCTATGAAGCTGTAATAAAAAATATAAGTGCTCAAAATACATTCAACGACAAACAGGTTAACAGGTGACGGCCTTGGTTTTTTTTTTAAACACACACACACACCATAAAAATAGTACTCGTAGGCAGCTGCAATGAGAAAACAAACTGTTCAGAGAAAGCCATTAGTAGGCAGTCAACTCATCAGGTGCCTCTCTGCGGCAACTGCAGTACTGCGCAGGGTTTTACTGGGTGATGACCAGTCAGTGACCAGTGGGGGAGAAGAAGAAGAAGAAGAAGAAGAAGAAGAAGAAGAAGAAGAAGAAGAAGAAGAAGACGCCGGAGAAGAAGAAGGTAGCAGGCTGCTTGCTACCTTCTTCTTCGTCTTCTTCTTAACTAGCTGCTACTAGCAGCTAGTTCATTAGCTGTATGCTAAACACAGTTCTTGGCTAACTCGTAGATTTACGCGGTGCCTGTAATCTCATTAACGTTAAATTAAGGTGAGTTGAGGGAGAGAGAGCTATTTATGTGTGTATTGCACCTGCCAGTGCCAAATAACTCGACTGGTACGAAGCTGGTGATGAACGGGGACAGGTTGCTTAGTGATACTCTACAATATCCGGCGTCCTTCAGTGTAAAGTTATTCTTCATTTTTAAGTTCACCGCCTTATGCTGGCAAAAGCGTCGTTGATTTTAAAATTAAACAGGAAAACAAGCATACAGTTTTTTCCCCCGAGCAATTCCCTTCCGCTGTCAATCCCTTCTGCTTTCGACTGGTATGATAATTGCGACGCGTGTCCTTTATTTTGAACAGCCAAACCGGAAGTTGTCTTTTTCCCCCCCTCCCCTGAGTAGACCTGCCTCTGATATATCTGGAGCATCACAACATTGTCCTACAGCTTTTGTTCGGGGAACAAGATAGCATCGCATTTGTCTTCGATGAAGGTAAAAAACAAAAACACGGCAGAATCGTATTTGTTTATAAAATATCACAATGTTAAACAACCGTAGCGGTAACGGAAACGTGAGTTAACATGAGCGCCGAGGTCGGCAAAATGTGTCGGGTTCCCTTCAACGCGGTCCGGGTTTTTGATGCGAGACCCTGCGCATCTTCACACGGCTCCTCCTGCCATTGTGTGTGTGTGTTTGTGTTTGAAAATGGTAAATTATGCCGTAAATGTTCCACCGTCTGTCCGATTCTTGTGTAATATCGCGGTGTTTGGGGGTGGGGGAGGTGGTGGTGGCGGCGGCTGGCGTTGTTTACAAATAGCTTTGCGTGTCGGAAAACCCGGAGATTTTAGTCGTTGGCGGCCGCGAATGGTGATTTATTGGTTGCATTAAATGGTCGACGTGTTGTTGTTGTTGTTGTTTTTTTTTATAAATGTGTCCTCTTTATTGAAATCTCTCCATCATCGGTCACCTTGATTGATCTGCTACTCAGACAACCTGCAGCCCCTCCCGGGCAAATAGGCCTCAGCGACCGCCGGTAACCGACGTGCTAGTGATGATGATGATGATGATGATGATGATGAAGATGATGATGTGCCGTGAAATGCACATTTTCTTAAATAAAAATAAAAGACGTGCTAATATGAAGAATATTGTGTTCTTCATTCGACGTTTGACACTTTTCACGGTCACGGTGCGATTTGCTTGTGACGGACTGTAAAGAGAGGAGAATGTGACAGTGGTGCATTGCAGTGTGGATGGAGGGGGGAGGGGGGAGGGGGGGTTGAAGGAAATGGAGGAGGAGAGCAGGTGCGCCTCCATCGTCAAAGCGGGAGAAGAGCGACAAAGTCACTGTGTTGACAAAGTGTTGCTGATGCCTCTTCATCAGTGTGTGATGTACAGGGGGGGTCCGAGGGGGTCGGACCACCACCACCACCACCCAAATAACCCGTGAGACCCCCTGAAAGCCTTCAAGCAGAATTCAAAGGGGTTTCATATTTTTTTCAAAAAGCTAAAAATAGATAAATAAAATAGTTACATCTGTATGCACGGATATTATTGTTACTAAAATGTATTTAAGATCATTGTGTCCAATCTTCTTCTTCTTCTTCTTCTTCTTATTATTATTATTATTATTATTATTATTATTATTATTATTATTATTTTAACTATGCACAATGTTCTTTGGCCGAGCTGAGCTTTGGACAACAGTCACTGTGACCTACTTTATTTTGAAGGGGTGCCATGAGGTTTGGGTTTCCAAACTGAACCAGATGATGCTCGTTGTTACTTGTCAACATCTTGTCGTGGTTCTGACCAAGTGTTTGTGCTAAATGTCAGCACGTGTTGGGGGGTCAATTGTGTTGAACTGTTGGGAGGTTTATGAATGTGTGAGTGTGTGTCTGTGTGTGTGTGGCTTGCATCCATGAAATATTGTATGGTTATCATAGGCTTCCGGCACGTTAAGGAAGTTGGTATTGAGTAATTAATCAGGAGGATGGGGGTCCAACATGCTGACTGACATAGAATTAAAGCCTGTGGTCATTGACAGGAGCAGATACTGTAGATCCCTGCGCCAGGAAATTAAGAGACGTTTCTGATTGCTTGTCTTTCTATTGTTTACATTACAAGTAATCACCAAGTTTCATTTTTTCCCCTCCCCCATTACAATGTTCTGTGAAATCGACCCAAGCAGATACTGCTGCAGTGTATTTTGGGCTTTACCTATGTTTTTTTTTTTTTTTTTTATCTTTTGTTTAGCTCTCTGTTTGCAACCTGGTTTCCAAACCTGCGAGAGGTATCAGATGGCTTGTTTCCGGAAATCAGTGTTTTAGCACGGACTCTCTGAAAAGTGGAGCGAGCAAAATGAAATGAAAGGATGGGAGTTTCTGGGGAGCTCACCAATAGCCTAGAAACTGCTATTAAACAATGGTGAAGGGAATTTGCATGAAGTGGGCTGATTAGATTAATCATTTTCATAATTACTTTAGCAATTACTTGGAAAAAGCCCATCCACTTGATCTAATCCATCCATATCAAATGAATGGCTGGAAAAATCATAATCTGGTAATAATAATCTATCCATCTATCTATCTATCTATCTATCTATCTATCTATCTGTCTATCTATCCATCTATCTATCTATCCATCTATCTATCTACCTTTCTATCTATCTATCCTTCCATCTATCCATCCATCTATCTATCCATCTATCCATCCATCTATCTATCTATCTATCTATCTATCTGTCTATCTATCCATCTATCTATCTATCTATCTATCTGTCTATCTGTCTATCTATCCATCTATCCATCTATCCATCTATCTGTCTATCTATCTATCTATCTATCTGTCTATCTGTCTATCTATCTATCTGTCTATCTATCTATCTGTCTATCCATCTATCTATCTATCCATCTACCTTTCTATCTATCTATCTATCTATCTATCTATCCATCCTTCTATCATCTATCTATCCTTCTATCTATCCATCCTTCTATCATCTATCTATCTGTCTATCTATCTATCTATCTATCTATCTGTCTATCTATCCATCTATCTATCTATCTATCTGTCTATCTGTCTATCTATCCATCTATCCATCTATCCATCTATCTGTCTATCTATCTATCTATCTATCTATCTGTCTATCTGTCTATCTATCTATCTGTCTATCTATCTATCTGTCTATCCATCTATCTATCTATCTGTCTATCTATCTATCTGTCTATCCATCTATCTATCTATCCATCTACCTTTCTATCTATCTATCTATCTATCTATCCATCCTTCTATCATCTATCTATCCTTCTATCTATCCATCCTTCTATCATCTATCTATCTGTCTATCTATCTATCTACCTTTCTATCTATCTATCCTTCCATCCATCCATCCATCTATCTATCTATCTATCTATCTACCTTTGATCTGTCCATCTATCTATCTATCCATCCATCTATCTACCTTTCTGTCTATCGGCCTTGCAGGACCTTTGATTGAAGCTGGTCCCGATACCAGAATCTGACCTTGACTCCTTAACTTTCACTTGTAACCTGGCCTCTCTGGATGGCGCCGATCCATGTGCTGACTGAGCGCGTCTCGTTTTAATGGACTTAGCCTGGCGCTGACAGCTGCTACGTCAGCCTCCAGCTCGGCGAAATCCTCCCGGAGTAAAGAATGACTTGACAGACACGCACGGCACTAACACACCTGACCGTTGGTGTGACCGCCTCCCTCGGTGCTGTGCTACACTGAGTGCCTTTATTTATCCCACACACTGGGGGAATTCTGCATAGTTGTAGCAGCTTGTACGGTGCAACAAATGAATTAAAAAGAAATAAAAATATACAGGTACGACCTGAAAAATGAGAATATTAAGTAAAAGTTGTTTTATTTTGGCAATTTAACATCAAAGATGAAAGCAACAAATTTTATTGAGCCATTCCAGGCAAATTGACATCTCAAGCAGTTCCTTGTTGTAACTTTGCTGATTAAGATTCTCAGCTTATTAAAACCACAAAGCCACAAACTCAGAAAATTAGAACAGTGTGAAAAGCTTCAGTTTTGTAGCTTCAAAGAGTCCAAAGAATCCAAAACACCTGCAAAAGGCTCCTGAGCCTTTAAACAGTCTGTCTTGGGTTGTTGGCTCAGAAGAGTTCACACATGGAGAAATACAACAACCTTCTCAGGAGATTCTAATGTTCAGGGTAGTACTGTGTATATTCAATAAAAACACAATATATACAACTTATTTACACGTCTGTCTAAGTATTAAGAGTAATAAAAACAAGATAAAACAGTAAAAGCATGTTTTTAAAAACACCCAGAAGCAACATATTGGAAATGAGGCCTTATTGGCTTTTACATCTGTTTTCTGCCCGTAACTCTCATGCCTGTGTTTCATCTCAATCGCTATTGATCAACACATAAAGCATGACGATGCACCAAGCAGCCAGAGGGGCAAATCACGACTTTCTGCCGATTTAAAATCAAATCCATTCTATTAAAATTAAAAATCAGATATTTTACTCCGCATTGTGAATTCACAAATCCATTGCTCTGACAAGCAGATAATCAAATCGCCCTCGTTCTCCCTCTTCACTTCCTGTCCCGGCCACAGTGAGTTTGAAGAGCAGTGTCCGATGTCCACCATGGTGTACCCACGCGAGGAAGCCCTGGAGCGGCTGAGCCAGGACGAGATCGTCCTCAACACCAAGGCCGTCATGCAGGGGCTGGAGACGCTGCGTGGCGAGCACGCTCAGCTCCTCAACTCCCTGCTGGACTGCACCCAGCCGCCCGCGGCTCAGGAGAAGTCCGGCCTGCTGCGCAAGAGTCTGGAGGCCATCGAGCTGGGGCTGGGAGAGGCGCAGGTGAGCTCGCTTTAACCCAGGGCGGGGACAAACTATGGCCCGGGGACCATGTGTGGCCTGTCAAAGCTTTTCTTTTTTTTTCTTTTTTTTTTTTTTTAATCCGGCCAGCTGAACTTGAAGAAATAATATTAATAGTAAGTAAGTCACAAAAATCATAAAATAGCTGCCATCTTGCCTTAGAAATATGCTGATATTTCTAAGGAAGCCTGGTGTGGACAATCCAGCTGCCTGACAGCATAGCGTTTGGTATTCAGGGTGAACGCTGGCGTCCTCAAATAAACCAACAAAGAAGAAGAAGAAGAAGAAGGTGGACAAGGTCTCCAGGTTTGGGTGCGCAGGGCACCCAAACAACAATTCCCTCCATTTTCCCCAGTGTGTTCAGAGTCATTTCAATAAAGAGCTGAACACCCTGGAGGTTCTGGGTGGTTCTGGTTGGTTCTGGATGGTTCTGGGTGAACTGGATGGTTCTGGTGGGGGATGGTTCTAAGACACAACACCCTGGTTGCAACTTTGCTTGCAACTTTGCTTTGCTTCATTTTCCATTGACATTACAGCAACATGTTTTCTCCATGATATCCCAGGATAGATTGTTTCCTCCTATGAGGTGGCTCACCAAAACAAATCCATCTGCTGCTGCTCCAGCTCCCTCTGTCACATTATAGAACCCACTGTGGCCCCACCAGTCAGAAAGTTTGGCTTCCCCTCTTTTAACCAACGTTGGATCAGAAGCCGTCGCTGAACGCTGTGGTTTCCCTCCCGGCAGGTCATCATCGCTCTGTCGAGCCACTTGAGCGCCGTGGAGTCGGAGAAGCAGAAGCTGCGCGCCCAGGTGCGACGTCTGTGCCAGGAGAACCAGTGGCTGCGGGACGAGCTGGCCGGCACGCAGCACAAGCTGCAGCGCAGCGAGCAGAGCGTGGCCCAGCTGGAGGAGGAGAAGAAGCACCTGGAGTTCATGAACCAGATCAAGAAGTTCGACGATGACGCGTCGCCCTCGGAGGAGAAGAACCAGAGCTCTGGCGGCGGCGGCGGCGGCGGAAGCGGAGGAGACTCTTCGAAGGACAGCCTGGATGACTTGTTCCCAAATGATGACGACCAGGGACCTGGTAGGACCTCAGCAGACACACCTGAGCTCAGTGGGGAGATGACGGCGATGCTTTCTCACTCTTCGCAGTGTTTTCATTGCATACAGAGACAAAACTAAATGCAGGCTGCACAGAGCCAGATTCCAAGCAAAGAGTTGGAATCTGTTTGCTCAGTGGAACATAGGAGCAAAATCACACATTATAAAGACCAATAAATTCCCACTAATGCCAATTATATTGAATTTATTTAATGCAATAGAAGACTGAGAAAAGCTTTAGAAGACTGAATGACGCCTGCTTTACATTCAGCAAGTAACAGCCAACCACTTAAAAATCCAGTGTGTAAAATTTGGCTTGATTTATGGTTTTTATATTGGTAGAAATGTCTTTTTTTTTTTTTTTTTTTTTTAATTTTCCAGACCATCTTAAATTTTTGCTTTTCATTGGATTAATCAGGGGGGTATTTTAAGTATTTATAAAAAGTATTATTAAATGGAATAAGTCATTGGTCCCAGACAGCTAGCTGCGCTTCCATCACCCCTAGAATTGTGCAAAACCTAAATATGGCCATAATAAAAACTGCTGATGGAAACAGCTCAACTTGGAAAAACCTCTCAAATATGGCTGAACGGTTTTGAGGCTCATGTGGTGGTTTTTCAGACTTATTCATATAGAGGAATATCGCAAAAGTGTCCTGGAAAGACTTTGCGGACGTGACGTACGGGGTCACGTGACCAGTTGACTGACCAGTGAAAATGGCGCATTATGATTGGAATGAGGAGGAGACGGAATATTCTAGTAATCAAAGAGAAAAATATATCAACCATTTTTGACAGCAAACAAATGGAAACAAGCAAAAGCAAACGTAATTCTGGTCAGATCTCGTCCTGCAAATCGCAGTTGGACTTTGGCGAAACTTTAGAAATATGGCTTTTATTTTGTGAAAAACTGTCATAGAAACGCAGCTTCTGAAAACCATTTCTCAACGCTTCCTTCCTGGTGCCACAGCGCAGCCTAGTGGGGAGGTGGCGGCGCAGCAGGGTGGTTACGAGATCCCGGCCCGCCTCAGGACCCTCCACAACCTGGTGATCCAGTACGCCTCGCAGGGCCGCTACGAGGTGGCCGTGCCGCTCTGCAAGCAGGCCCTGGAGGACCTGGAGAAGACCTCTGGACACGACCACCCCGACGTGGCCACCATGCTCAACATCCTGGCCCTGGTCTACAGGTGTGGGAGCCTCCGAGTGTTGTGGTCTAGACGGCACCAACCCAGACCAAGACAGTAGCAAGACTAGAGAGTAGCGAGACCAAGACCAGACCGAGACCAGACCAAGACATTGTCAAGACTAGAGAGTCGCAAGACCTAGACCAGACCAAGACCAGACTAAGACAGTAGCAAGACTAGAGAGTAGCGAGACCAGGACCAGACCAAGACCAGACCAAGACATTATGAAGACTAGAGAGTAGCAAGACCTAGACCAGACCAAGACCAGACTAAGACAGTAGCAAGACTAGAGAGTAGCGAGACCAGGACCAGACCAAGACCAGACCAAGACATTATGAAGACTAGAGAGTAGCAAGACCTAGACCAGACCAAGACCAGACTAAGACAGTAGCAAGACTAGAGAGTAGCGAGACCAGGACCAGACCAAGACCAGACCAAGACATTATCAAGACTAGAGAGTAGCAAGACCAAGACCAAGACCAGACCAAGACATTATCAAGACTAGAGAGTAGCGAGACCAAGACCCAGTAAAAATGCCTCCGAGTCCCAGACAAGACCGAGACCCTTTAAAAAGTGGTCTGGAGACCAGGACCAACCTCCAGGACTACAGTAATGCATGCTTTTCAATTCATTTTCAAAAGCATTTTTTTTCCAGCTGTCCCCGTTTGTTGTTTGGTCCTGCAGGGATCAGAACAAGTACAAAGAAGCCGCTCACCTCCTGAACGACGCCCTGGCCATCCGAGAGAAGACGCTGGGGAAGGACCACCCCGCCGTGGCCGCCACCCTCAACAACCTGGCCGTGCTCTACGGCAAGAGAGGCAAATACAAGGAGGCCGAGCCGCTCTGCAAGAGGGCGCTGGAGATCCGAGAGAAGGTGAGTTGGAGCCCGCGGGGAGGAAGATGCAGGTGTGGTGCATTTGGAGAAGTTGTGGACACGGGCCGGATTAGCGAGCATGAACGGGCCGCATATGGCCCGTTTCCTAATATTTCATTGGCCGGAGTCAAATTCCTTGATTTGTGTATGTCCAAAACTTGGCCAATAAAAGCTGCTTCCAATCGGATTGAAGTAAATTTCAAAATAAAAGATTTCCAGACTGATAAAAGTGCAATAAAAACACTTATTTATATGTCAGCATTATGTAGATAACTGTTAATAATCCAACTGTTCATAAGATGTAAATATCTTGTGTTTTTCTCCCATCTAACTCTGTAAGTATTTTATTTTATTTTAATTTCTTTATTTCTTTTTATCAATTAATATAATTTTCCGTCCCTTTGCACTTGGTGTTGCTGTAATTATGCAAATTTCCCCAATGTGGGATTAATAAAGTTCTATTCTATGCCACTGCTCAAGCGCGCTTCCTTGTGTGTTGCAGGTGTTGGGCAAGTACCATCCAGATGTGGCCAAGCAGCTCAACAACTTGGCCCTGCTGTGTCAGAACCAGGGCAAGTACGACGAGGTGGAGTACTACTACAGACGCGCGCTGGACATCTACGAGTCCAAACTGGGAGCCGACGACCCCAACGTGGCCAAGACCAAGAACAACCTGGTGCCGGATCCTTGGTTTCTCTGTCCAACCGGCTCTGTCGTCGCACAGTCGTCCAGCTTTTGTTCTAACTGTGCGACGCTTGTGTGTGTGTGTGTGTGTGTTGTCCAGGCTTCGTGCTACCTGAAGCAGGGCAAGTTCAAAGACGCTGAGACTCTGTACAAAGAGATCCTGACCAGGGCCCACGAGAAGGAGTTTGGCTCCGTCAACAGTGAGTTGCTCCGTTTCTCTTTGCTTTTTTCCACCAGGCCGTTCATGTTGGGCTGTTCTTAAATTTTTGCTTTTTTATTCTTTTGCTTTTTTTTTTCTCTCTTTTTTTGCTTTTTTATTTTTTTCCTTTTAATTTGATTAATCGGGGGGGTCTGACATGAATGGTCATGTTGCGCTGTTCTTAAATTTTTTTCTTTTTTTTCTCTCTTTTTTTTAAAATTAAAAAAAAGGGGGGAAAAATAAAGAAAAAAATACCATTAATTACTATTAAAATAGAAATATAATATAAAATTATTCATATAAGAATATAATATAATTTTAAGTATTTATAAAAAGTAATATTAAATGGAATAAGTCATTGGTCACAGACAGCTGCGCTTCCACGACCCCTAGAATGACACAACACCTAAATATGGCCATAATAAAACCTGGTGATGGAAACAGCTCAACTTGGAAAAACCTCTCTAACATTAACATGGCTAAAAGGTTTTGACGTCTCATGAAGTGGTTTTCCCCACGTGTCCATATTGAGGAATATCGCCAAAGTGTCCTGGAAAGACTTTTTTTTTGCATTTACTCGTCAGTGGACGTGACGTACGGGGTCACGTGACCACTTCACTGACCAGTGGAAATGGCGCGTTACGATTGGGCGGAGGAGGAGACGGAATATTTTTTTACGAGTCATCAAAGAGAAAAATATTACAACCGTTCTCGACAGCAAACAAACGCAAACAAACAAAAGCAAACGTAATTCTGGTGAAATCTTGCAGGATGAGATTTGATGAGAATTCCGGCTGATGCGCTTTCACACCATGAGGTGCAAACGCCTGCAAATCGCAATTGTACTTTGTTGAAATTTTAGAAATATTGCTTTTATTTTGCAAAAAACTGTCATGGAAACGCAGCCAAGTTGGGACTGAGCCCCAGTGCTGGACCAGCTCTGGAACAAAACCGGAAATGACCTTGGCACTCTCTCTGAAGGTCGTAGAGACAAAAAAATCCTCTTTGCATTTCGTACACTCTGACCTTTGACCCCCGATGAACTGGAAGTGACTGTAACTGTAAATAAGTAACTGGACGTTAAAAAAAATGTGTATTTTTTATTTTTTCTTCTAAATCTTAAAGCACTAAAAGTCAAAAACCGTGAGTGCTACGGGCTTGAAAATTTTAGTATGGCGCAGACAAGATCTTGATACTGCAAAGTTATTCAACAATGTGAAACTGTGATAAGCATTTTCATTTTATGGCCCTTCAAAGTCGCACGACGCTCAAAATCCCCCCAGAAACACCGTCAAACTAAAACGGCCAGCTGAGTCTCTTGAACGCTGCTTGCAGCTTTAACTTGTTTTTCATTGTTTTTAACTCGTCCTCGCCTCGTTTCTTTGGCCGCATGAGGGGATTATATTGTGCCGTGGAGCATGTGAAGCAGATTAAATGTCCGTGTTTCCCCGCTGCCTCTGCTAAGCCCATCAAACCTGTCCAGCCTCACTTGCGTAAACAGTGTGCTGGGGATTCTGATAGAACTGGAGCACGTTTCAAAGTCTCAAAGTCTAAAAAAAAAAAAAAAAAAAAAAAAAGGTCTAAAATGAAGGCCAGTAAAAGATGAGAGTGACGCTGTGTGGGATTATTGTGAAATGACTCGAGTAGGAAGTTTCGTAGAAGGCATCGCGTTACGTCAACATCACGGCCATCGTTTAAATTTGAATTTATTTTTGAATTATTATTGAAGATTAAAGAGTTGTAGACTGAAGGACACTGAGCTGCAAATCTGTCCTGAAGAGGAAGATTTGCACCACCACCACTTTCCAAATAAAGTTTGCTTGAAGGTGCAATAAAAACAAAATAATCTCTTTGCACAATATTGTTGCTTTAATTATGCAAATTTCCCCAATGCGGGATTAATAAATTCTATTCTATTCTATTCCACTGAAGTGTAAAATCTTCTCTGGCCACCAGGTGGGATTTATCAGCTGATTTATCTCCTTATTCTCATTTCCACTTTGCAGATGATAATAAACCAATCTGGATGCATGCGGAGGAGAGGGAAGAGAGCAAGGTGAGTTTCTCCTGCTCCCCGCTGCCCCCCAGTGACAGCCGGCTGCTAATTATCCACACGTCGTACAGGGTCACTGTTCTTCATGCTTCTCCACAAAGACTCTGTTGAATCTCTGACTTTGTTTTCTCCTTCTGTTTGCACCACCTGCTGTCTGGCGGGGCCCAGCGGAAGGACTTAGCCCCGTATATCGAGTATGGAAGCTGGTATAAGGCCTGCAAGGTCGACAGGTGAGCTTTAGTGAGGGACCTCATTTTCAAATCAGGGATGTAAATAATGTCAGGTGCGCTATGAAAAATGATCCAATTTGGATTGAATTGCATTGAATTTTTGTTTCGTTTACATTGTACACAATCTTGTGCAATCAACTACAAACATTATATATTTACAAAACAAACAAAACAACTACAACAACGACAAAAAAAAACCTTCCAAAACAAATTTGCACAACTTTCACTTAATTGGTCTAAAAAAAAAAAAAATAATACTAGGATTCCATAGCGGAGTGACTGCGCTTTAAAAGGAATGTGAGCCTCAAGTCAACTCACACACTGGCTGCGTTCCTCCCCTGCAGCCCCACGGTCAACACCACCCTGAAGAGTCTCGGGGCTTTGTACCGTCGCCAGGGCAAACTGGAGGCCGCTGAGACACTGGAGGAGTGCGCCAGCAAGTCCCGCAAGCAGGTACTGAGGCAGGGCCCGGCGGAGCCACTGCTCCCAGATCAGTTTGAAGGAAGGAGACATTGGTTCTGCCAGTAGGCTGAGTGGAAAATCAGCCAGGAAGTCAGTTTAAAGGTCCAGTGGGTCATATTGGACCTGATTTATCATTTTATATATGTGTATATATATGTATACATATGTATATAAATATATGAATAAAAGGGTTTATATATATATATATATGTGTGTGTGTGTGTGTGTGTGTGTGTGTATATATATATATATATAGGGAGGGAGATATATATATATATATACACGCAAGGCCACCGTAGCTCACTGGCAAACTCGGGAGGGGGAGTGAATGGACTCCCTCAGCCGACATAAGTGAAAACACTGCAATCTAAAAACTAACCTCTTGATGTCGCTGTTTCTTCTTCAACATCTCCAGATGTTTTCGACTGGAGCTTCAAATACACCAGCAGGTTCTTTGACCTTAGAAGCCCCTTATTCAGACACTTTCTGTGTGTGTGTGTGTGTGTGTGTGTGTGTGTGTGTGCGGTTCCTCCCCCAGGGTATCGACGCCATCAACCAGAGCAAGGTGGTGGAGCTGCTGAAGGACGGAGGGGGCGAGCGGAGGCAGAGCCGGGAGGGCGTGAACGGCCCCGGGGGGCCGCGGCGGGACAGCGAGGGCGACGACTCGGCTGAGTGGAACGGGGTCTGTAGCAGCACACAGCTCTCAGGGTCACACTCTGATGTGATGGATGGCTTTTTGTTGTCATTTTATAAGATATACAACATAATCCTCGCAGTAGGGTGTGGTGGCAACAAAAAAAAAAAAAAAACAAATCTAATGAGTCGGTTCATTTTGCTCTATGTCTCCCCCTGCAGGACGGCAGCGGCTCGCTGCGCCGCAGCGGCTCCTTCGGGAAGATCCGCGACGCTCTGAGGAGGAGCAGCGAGATGCTGGTGAAGAAGCTGCAGGGCAGCGGCCCCCAGGAGCCCCGCAACCCCGGGTCTGTTCTCCCAGCACCCGGCTCAAATACCTCAGCAGCAGAAAGACTCTTATTCTGAAAAATGACTGCAAAATGGACTAGAAGTATATCCAGTGTGTCAGCGTGGAGAAATACAGCTATTTTATGACCGACCGACTATTCACGTGAATTTCTTCAAGTTTTGGTGGACCGGATTAAAAAGCTTCAACGGGCCTCATATGGCCCCCGGGCCGTAGTTTGCCCATGCACGGGGTTAGGGTTATACGCAGGTGAAAATATAGATGCAGGTGCTGCGCCTGCACCGGCGCTGTGGGTGTGAAGCTGATTGGCCAGCTGGCAGCACATCTGTCAAACACCTGCTTTGAGGTTGAATTCTTCTTCCATTCCGTCAGCCTGAACTTGTTGTTGAGTGTTTACAGAGAGCAGCACGTGTTGTTCACCTGCTGTTGTTTTTTTTTCAACCGCCACCAGGAGTTATTGAACCATAAAACCCACAAAACTAAGAGCAAGTGGAACTGCTTCTGCTTCTGTTTGTGGGAGAACTACCGAGGTGACCCAGATAGGAGCTTCCTCTGCAGTACTCGTGTTGCCTCCAGACTGCTTCAGGATCAAATTCAGTCTTTGACTTTTTAAACCAGGGGTGTCAAAGTCATTTTGGTTCAGGGGCCACATAGAGGAAAATCTTTTCCCAAGCGGGCCGGACCGGTAGAATCATGGTATGGTGATAATAACGTAAACATAGCAACAACTTCCAGATGTTCTGGGGCAATGAGGGCAGCCAATAGGAGGCGTGAGTGGCCGTACTTCAGTATTGAGTTTGTTTGCCAAGCAGAAACGATATTGCGACACCAAGTGGACACATTTAGCACAGCACTTTCTTTCATTGAAGAATTGCAGTATTTATATTTTGTAAAATCATCTCGCGGGCCGGAAAAAAAACAGTTTGCGGGCCTGATCCGGCCCGCGGGCCGTATGTTTGACAGCCCTGATTTAAACAAACAACCCAAAGCAATAGCTGGGCTTGTTGTTGTGTCTTGTTTCAGAATGTTTTTGTTTTTCTTTCCAAACAAACAAACAAACGCTTGATTTTATGTCTTTTTTTTTTCTAGGATGAAGAGGGCGAGTTCTCTCAACTTCCTGAACAAAAGCACTGAGGAGACCTCGCAGGTTGGTGTCCTCGTCCAGCCACGCACATCACAGCTGGAAAACAGCGTTTCTCAACGGGCGGGTCGCGACCCACCTTTGGGTCGAAATATATGTATTTTTTTGGGGCATTTATTTTGCAGGACACACAGTTCAATTTTAATCGTTTCAATCATTTATTCACTAGACATGATAGAGAGTGGCTCAGATATTTTTATTTTAGGTGGGATAGATTTTAAAGAGCTGTGGAAAAACAATGTGGGTCCTGAGATTCTCTCTCTCATTCTCTCTCTCTCTGTCTCTCTCTCTCTCTCTCTCTCTCTCTCTCTCTCTCACTCTCTCTCTCTCTCTCTCTGTCTCTCCTCTCTCTCTCTCTCTCTCTCTCTCTCTCTCTCTCTCTCCCTCTCTCCCTCTCTCTCTCTCTCTCTCTCTCTCTCTTTCTCTCCCTCTCTCTCTCTGTCTGTCTCTCTCTCTTTCTCTCTCTCACTATTTCTCTCTCTCTCTCTCTCTCTCTCTCTCTCTCTCTCTCTCTCTCTAGGAAGCCAACTCCGGGTTCTCAGACTGCAGGGGGCTGAGTGCCAGCAACGTGGACCTGTCCAGGCGCAACTCTCTGATTGGCTAGACCGGGGGGCAGTGGTCCAACACACACACACACACACACACACACACACACACACACACACACACACACACACACACACACACACACACTGCCATTCATGGCGTATTTATTGTTTTCCTTTTTGGAAGAACACTGAAAAATACTTAGAGAATCAATTAAACATCGTCCTGCTGCCCCCTGCTGGCCGTCACCGTCACTGCTGATTCGCTGTACATACTGCTGCCAACGACACTTAAGAGAATATTTAGGTTGATTGAATCTAACCAGCATGCTGCTGCTGCTGCTGCTGCTGCTGCTGAGAGAAGCAGTGGGACGGCCGCACTCGTCCGTCCGTCCGTCCGTCCTCTCTGCTCCGTGTGTCCGTCCATTTCCCGTCACACCTCAGCAAAGAGTCCATATCCACCCGTGCTGCTGGTGCTGGTGGCGCCACCCTCTGGTGCAGACGTAGAAACGCAGCTTAGGGGCGGTCCTAACTCCCGTCTCCAAGCCGCTGGAGCTCCTCTGGACGGCGAAGCTCCAGCAGTGGACTTCAGGTGGAGAGAAGAAGAAGAAGAAAGATCAAAAAGGCAGATTAGCACTAACCGCTTCAACCTCACATTTTGCCTTTTTTTTTTTTTAAGTATATATTGTTTTAAATTATTTGATTTTTTTTGGTGTCATTTTCTATATATTTCTTTTTTTTGGTTCACAGTTTTTGAAGTCAAAGACGGCTGCATGAAAATGACCTAGACACAGAGCGGAGGGCGTTAGACGCCTCGTGCCCATCTGTTTGGTCCCTCAGTCACTGCAGCAGTAATACATCACGGCTTTACAGTACTGCGTCAGTTGCTCCCTCTAGTGGTGAATTTGGAATTTTTTTTTTTTTTTTTTTTTTAAAAACCCACTCCCTTTGATGTCTGAGGACTTCCTGTGGAGTTCATGTCTGAGCTGCAACAATCACTTCAGCATTGAAAGTATTTGCTGTCCTGGCCTGGGGGTGAAAGCAGCGCTTCGTTGGTCGGTGGTGACTTCAGGGCAAACTTGTGGCACTTTGTCCATCCCAACTCTTTTAGTTTGCAGCCTTTGGTGCATCAGACAGCTTTACAACCCCCAGCCCCCGCTGCTGAATGTCATCACCCTGGAAGAAATGTATTCACTGTAATCACAAGCTGGTACAAGTGTGTGATCAGCTGTCTGTACTTTTCTTTTCTTTTATTGTTTTTTTTTTTTATGTTCCGGCTCAGTGAAACAAGGAGGGGAAAAAAAAAAAAATCCCATTCAAATGTTAATGTGTAATATTGATTATGGAACGTGCTGGAAATTTCGAGTGTAATTTTTTTTATTTTATGTGTGTGTGTGCTGTTATCTTTGTTTTGATGTTTTTTTTGCTAACTGAGAGCTAAACTCCACCAAAAAAAACAACACAAAAAAGAGACTTAAACCAAGAGATCCAACAGAATGTACTCGTCATCATGTAAAGTGCAACCTGTGTTAAGTTAACAGAGCTTATTCACCTTTTCACTCCTTTTTTTTTTTTTTTTTTTTACGAGCTTATTAAAGCACAGGGGGGTCGAAAAAGTGTTGACAGCTCGACCTCCAACTATTTATTATTCCTTGTAAGGGACGACGGAGAACGCAGAGCGTTGCAGCGAGTGTGTAAGCATAAAGTCAAGTGACTGACTGGGGTCAGAGGTCAGAGGTCATCGCCTTCATCGGCTTTCGGTTTGTTTTTTTTTTTTCCTGAATGTGAGAAAGATAAGAAAGACGGATCGCAGGGGTTCGGTGGAACGAAGAAGAAGAAGAAGAAGAAGTGCAGGTGATTGGACAGCGTTGGGTGCAGGAAGTGCAGGTGATTGGACGGTGTTGGATGCAGGAAGTGCAGGTGATTGGACGGCGTTGGATGCAGGAAGTGCGTTGAAGCAGCGAGGAGTCGGCGTGGAGACGCGACGTCGTGAAAAGTGCTTTAAGTCTTTGTTGTTTGCAGCAAATCATGTACAGAGCAATCCACCCCCCCCATCAGTGTGTTCACTGTGTGTGGCTTCACTTACACACATAATCATCGATCACACACACACACACACACCTTATCATGATGTAGTTGTGTATATAAGTTAGCGTAGCACTAATGAGTGCTGGAGATCCGAACCTTCCTCACGATGGGTTCGCTGCTCCACACAGCACTATTACTGATCATGACATCACTATTTATATTTACTCGATTGTTCCCACACACACACACACACACACACACACACGGTTGCGAGTTCCAAAGGTGAGAGGAGAAACTGCTTTAGACTTTGATCCAAAGCTTGACGGAGGAACCAATCAGGATGATCGGATCTCCAAACGCCGACGCAGACCGGTCGATGTTGTGTTGCCGACGCTGAGGGGTCGTTATTGTCAGGGGGGACCTAATATGTATTTTATCAAAGGTTCAATAAAAGAAAAAAAAAATCATATTCCACTTTTCCAGTAGAGTCTCTCTCGTGGTTTTTTTTTTTCCTCCACTTTCTCTCATCATGGGAAATGTGTACACATTTGGAAGTACAACCATGTCATGAATGGATTCAGCACTAAACGTAAAGCAAATCCATGACTAAAAAAAAAAAAAAAAAACCAGCAAATGAGATTTTATTTTTTATTTCACAGACATCCCATCTCATTTTCTGGGGGGTGCATACAAATAAAGACAAACGATACAAATGTAAAAAGTAGTGAATAGAAAAAATAGTACAAAACATACAAGAATTTAAAGGGCCAGTGTGCCAAATTCGGCTTGATTTTTGATCTTGCTGTTTTTCCCCCTCCACATGCTTAGACTTTCGACTCTTTATTGACATTGAAAAGAAAGAACACTCCACTCATGGATTGAGTTGTTCTAGATTTTAAACTTGTGCTGTGTGTTACGAAACCAGATTGGTCCAGGGTTCAGTACATAAATTAACACCAGAGGGAGGAGTCAACACAAGTCATAAAAGTAAGAAGGTGCTTTTACTCTTTTTTTTATTTGCTGAAGCTACTTAAATATATACAAAATGTCTCTTTTCCAAAGAGCTCAAAAGGTTCAAAACAAAACAAGCCACTGCCAGGGGGCCGTGGGTGTTTCCAAAATAACAATCATAAGCAACTAGGGGGGTGGGGGGGCAGAGCTAACTAGCTAGCTAGCTAACTGGTCAAGAAGCTAAAGCCTGCCTGACTGCTCTGTCCAGTGCAATAAACAGCAAAGTGGCAACCACCCCTTACCTAGTGTGACTTAAAGTTTCAACCTACGTGATGTCCATGTTTGGAGGCCTCCTTCTTACCTGTTCCAAGGCAGGACTTATACACTAGATGATGGCAAAACTACAAGAACAAACTCCAGGGCTTCAATGAGCTTCAGGAGCACCCAAACATGCAGCTGGTGCAGGCGACACAGAGACAGCAAACTCAACTGGACCCAGCCCCCTTTTTATAGAGCAGCAGAGGAGTGTGATTGGTGGAGGCGGAGCCAGAGACTCAGCAGCTGACCAACGAAGCCAAGGTGGGTGGAGGAAGGAGATGGTGGCTGTGATCAGCAGCAGAGGAGGAGGAGGTTGGGAGATGATTGGGGTGGTAGAGCAGGTGATTGGAGAACTCAGGCCTGTGGAGAACCACAGAGGGAGGACAACTAGACAGAACAAAACCCCAAGAAACAAAAGCACCGCTTATATTTTGTTGCAAAGTCCCACTGCAACAATATACAAGTGTGCCACCGCGACAAGATATTAGTGGAACCTAACAGTGTGTGTGTGTGTGTGTGTGTGAGAGTGCGACCACACTGCTGCGCTCTGTTTTTAGCTTTAAAGGCGGTGCAACATCACACTTCTGGCTTCCTGTCTCGCTCAGCAAGACAGCCCGCAAGGAGGAAACCAGAGGCGCCGGAGCTCATCAGCTGTCACAGCTCACCGTCGCAGGGCCGCGGGGACGACTGCAGCTTCAGCGAACAGCAAGGTCAGCGGCCTTTTCAGGGCATCTTACTTTATTATTACTGTTGTTACCCTTTTATTTTGAATATGCAAATTTGACAAAGGCTTCCTAACTGCTATTAAACCATTTATTAACATAAAATGATGCGGAAAGAAAACTTGGGGAAGCAAAATTAAATTGAAACGCAGAAAAGAAAATGAGGGACCAACTGGAAAAGGAACGACAAGAAGCTAGTTAGCACGTAGCCCTTTCTACAAATGTAAATAAAGGATATATATATATATATATATATATATATATATATATATATATACACATATATATATATATATATATATATATATATTTACATATTCATACATATATATATATATATATATATATATATATATATATATATATATATATATATATATATATGCATATATATATATATATATATATATATATATATATACTGGAAAAATAATTTACCTTATGAGCTTTGTTGGGATTTTTAAAAAGCAGCCACACAGTCGCTGTTCACATACAGGTACTACCCAGAAAATTAGAATATCCTGAAAAGGTTGTAGTACTTCTGCAATTCAACTTAAAAGGTGAATGTGACATATTATATAAAGGAATAATATGCAAATCAATATATTTCAGTTTTTATTTCTTTGGATTTTGCTGATCAGGTCTTGCAGCTTAACAAAAACCCTCAAATTTTATAATAATGTTCTGAGTTTGTGGGTTTGTGGTTTTAATAAGCTGAAAATCTTAATCAGCAAAGTTACAACAAGGAACTGCTTGAGATGTCAATTTGCGTGGAATGGCTCAATGAAATTTGTTGCTTTCATCTTTTATGTTAAACTGCTAAACTAAAACAACTTTACTTGATAATTTTTCGGGTAGTACCTGCACTGACTCTTCAGCGACGCCCGTCACTGCACCCCCACCCCCCTCCTCCTCACTGCAGGGTCCTTCTCCATGTGCGCCGTGGCTCCCTGCGGTCCCCCTCAGCTCGCGGCGGGTCCGGTCCATGTCCGCTTCCAGCTGGGTCTGTTCAGGGAGGAGGTGCGAGTGCCTGCAGGCAACCTGACCTACCGCCATGCCAAGAGGCTGGCGGCCGAGGTCTTCGAGAGGAAGGTCAGTGAAGCGCACGTCCACTGTCTCACTGCTGCAGTGCTCTAGTCAAAGACGGCACCGACCGAGACCAAGACGCGATGGACTAGAGAGCATCCAGATCCAGAATCAAGACCAGACCAAGACTTCATAGCAAAGAAAAGTAACAACGAAAGAGAAAAACAGTTTGCTTCTAAATGGAACAGCAGCGTCTCTTCTCAGCAAGGTGGCTTTGGATCATTTTATGAACATTTTGCTGCTTTTCCAATCATTATGAACCATTTTCAAAAAAATTAAAATGAAAAAATAATTGAACTAGGAATAAGGGGGGCAGGGTGTCGGTCTGGGTGTCACCAACAGAGCGTAAAACAGCAGCAGCTGGATTCTTTTCTGTTATTATCGTGTTATTACAGTGTTGGCTGCGTCTCCACTGGTCTGGATCAAAAACCCCAGTCTGTCCAGTCTGGGACCGAGACCAGACCCAGTAAAACTGCCTCCCTGTCCCAGACGAGACCCTTGAAAAGGGGTCTCACGACCAGTCTTCAGACCAAGACCAATGTGGTGGCACTAATGTGCCACCACAGGACCTCATTAACCATCGTAGAAATGGAGGAGATAGATTGACTATAGAATGTTAAAAAGTTAGGAAAGTCAGATTGGGGTCAAAGAAAGTGAGATTAAACCTCTTTTTCTTTCTTCTGCGGCCCGTCAAGCTTTCTAATCCGGCCCGCCAAACTTGAAGAATTGGTATTAATAGTAATGATGATAATAACGATAAGGGATTTGATTTATGTAGCGCTTTTCAAGGCAGCCAAAGCGCTTTACATTGAACATAAGCTGTAAAACAGCTGCATTTCATCCATTTTTTCAGTGTTTTAAGAGTCAGACATATTTTGTTGGAACTTCGCTTTGGTTCATTTTCAATGGACATGAAAGCAACATGTTTTCTACATAGCCAATCATGCATTTCTTCCTGCTATGAGGTGGCTCACCAAAACACTCCATCCACCTGCTGCTGCTCCGCTACCCCACATTTAGCCCTGTGTTCGCAGCTGACTGCAAACAAACAAATTTCACTTCCTGCTAAAAACGTTGTCTGTTTAGTACGAACAGCTGGTTGTGTCATCGACAACCTGGAAGAGACAGCGGTGCCCTTTGTGACATCACAAAGTGCAGACACCGCAGGCTTATAGACGTTGATTGACTAAAAGCAAACTTTATTGTGAGAAAAGAATCTGAATACTTCCTTCATCCCCAGGGGGAAATGACAGAAGTCAACTTTTATATTGTGTGCTGCATTTAAAGAAACAGTTCAACGCCGTTCGAGAGATTTAAAATCGACACGATTGGCCATAAATCATCGCCAGTGAAGGTGAACGACACTGTGCTGCTCCCTCAAAACCAATCAAAATACACAATCCTCTCAACAGCCACCACAATATGAAATCATAAGAGTATGATAAAAAAAAAAAAAGTATTACGTAACATTAAGACACATGAAGCAAATACTCAGAACTACTTTCTTGAGTGAACCACAGTGTCCTGGTTACATGACACTGTTTTTTTTTGTTTTTTTTGCTCAGATAAATCAATCAATCAATCAATCAATCAATCAATCAATCAATCTCTCACCAGGGTGTCTGGAGTGTCGCTCCAGCCAAGCGTTGATTTGAAAATCACTCTGTCTCACAATGGAACGGTATTATTTCGCGACGTGTTGAATGTGCAGTTCACAACTTGTCCACCAGAGCATTTTTGGAGGAGTTGCATTGTGTGTTTGATGAGTTTTGACAGAGGAAGACCAGCGACCTTCACCTCCACGTTAGTTTTCTGAGCAGCTGGTGAAAAACAACAGGCAAAGGAAATCCATGACTCGGGATTATTGCAACTTTTATTATGGCCAGGGGGGGTCAGCCCCCACCGGCACGAACTGCCTGTGACCTGTGACCTTTAAACAAGTTCCACTTGGAAGATGATTTATTTCTATCCTCCTCAAACACACCTGTACCGAGCCGAGCTGAGCCGAGTAGGTACTACTGCAGGGCTGGGCCAGTTTTTAGACTGGTGGGTCATAATGGGTTGTACAGTGTGCCAGAGGGGGGTAGCGGAGCAGCAGCAGATGGATGGAGTGTTTTGATGACAAACCTCATAGGAGGAAACAATCTATCATCAAACCATGAATATCATTTCCTCAATGTCGGCAGGCCGGATGAAAAAGTTTTAACGGCTGCGTATGACCCTCATCCGGCCCCCAGGCCGTAGTTTGCCCACGCCTGTGCTAGTGGAAACGCGGCCCGACTGTCAAGACGTGTCGTAAAGGTTAACGCACGGAGGATTCCGTGGGTCGCAAACGGAAAGAGTTGAAAGGTCTCTGTTGTCTCTGCAGACCACAAATCTGTCTCTCCACTGAGCAGAGCTCCCTTCAACAGCACTTTAAACACACCTGACCTTCGTCAGGGCTTCGTCTGTGTCGACCATGACTGCTGGGGCCACAGTGGCTTCTAAAATGTGCCAGTGGGGGGTAGCGGAGCAGCAGCAGAACATGTTGCTTTAGGGCGTATTCACACCTGCCCTGTTTGGTTCCAACTAAACCAAAAAAGTCCCATGTGCGGAACTTTTGGGCTGGTGCGACTACAAACCAGCGAACTCTGGACCGGTCCGAGACCTCGCCGGAGAGGTGGTCTGGGTTCGCTTCCAAACGGACCATGGTGCGGTTCGGTTGATGTGTGACAGCGACCGCACTGTGGCGCTCACATACTTTTTTACACGTCACAGGCTTCCGTAGCCTCAACCATTATGGGAAATAATGTTTTGGTTAGCATAGTAGAAAGTTTAGTAGCACGTCGTCGGACCGTCAGGCTAACACGAGTCGTGGTTCAACGTGGGACTCTCCATCCTGGGACTCTTGTGAAAATTGCAATGTGAAAAGGAGCCGCGCCAAACCAAAAAAGATACATTGTATTTTGGTCCGGACCAAAGAAAGCGAACTAAAGGACTTTCCTGGTGTGAAGACGCCCTAAATGTCCCCCGGTATTTCGCTCTTTATTGAAGTGGCTCTTAAAACACTGAAATACAGCTATTTCATTCCTCACCTACTATTCATTTCATTTCTTCAAGCTCAGAGGGCCGGATTAGAAAGTTTACTGGGCCGCCGATGGCCCCCGGGCCGTAGTTTGCCCACGCATGGTCTACATGTACGTCCATGTCGATGTTAAACATTCATAGCCGCGCATCGAACCGGAAGCTGACCTCAATTCAATTCACTCTCAAATTGGACAACGAGGATTGTGAGGAAAATCACTGCCGCCAACATGGTTGAAGACTCTTCTCAGCCCAGCCACCAGCTTCTGAAGCTGTCGCCCTCCGGCAGACATTAACAGGGTGCACAGAAGCAGAACCAGAACCAGCAGACTCAGGAACGGCTTTGTCCCCGCAGCCGTCAGCTCTTTACTCACACAAACTCACCGAGGAACCAACGAGCAAACTTGCGCAATAATAACTGCAGCTGAGTGCCACTTGAATTAATGTCCATATACATATTTATTATTCTATCTATTTACTATTTGTATATTCAAGTTCAAACTTTATTTGTATAGCACTTTTCATGCAACACAAAGTGCTTCACAGATGAAAACCAAAATAAAATGCAGCAAAGTGAACAAACAAAAGCCCCTCGTCCCTCCCACCCCTTCAAATGGACCCGCCCCTCCACACAGACACATGCACACATACTGTACGTCCACACTCGTACACACGCGAAAAAAATAGCATGGCAATACGTACATGGCTTATTGGGTTTATTCATGGCGTTGCTGTATTTTATTTTTTTAGCTTTTCTTCTATAATGCACTGGAAACTTCGCCGCGTGCACGGCCACACGTTGACAATAGAGGCTTTGACTGGACTTGAAAAGTGGAGGACCTGGCGGAAGGAAGCCCCTGAACAGAAGCACACAGATGTGGACGCTGCAGGCGGTCCTGAGAGCTCGCAGCGCTCGGCCCTCTATTGAGGTTAAGGGGTCGCAGGTTGCGGGAAGAAGTCGAGAGGTGACTGAGTGACTGACAGGTGCCGCTCTCACCGTCAGCTGGTCTGCGCTGCACTGACAGTGTGGTCGACACGACAAGAGCGCTGCAAAACTTTCCAACCACAGCCCCTCTCTGCTACACACACACACACACACACACACACACACACACACCTAAGCCCCGCTAGCTGACACGGGCGTTTCTTTGATCGTGTGTCTGTTTTCGCGGCAGCAGCGTCTTGAAAACGCTCGTGGTTTGTGGACTTTTCTCTCGACAAAGTGCGTCCACTTACACACACACACACACACACACACACATGCATGCACACATTTGACACTACAGTGGTGCCGCTACAAACCTTGCTTGTGTTATGTTTTGTGGGATGAAAATGTTTGCATTTTCTAAGCAGTCGTCAGGAAAATAAGGAAAAGGAAGGAGTTCGGAAATATGTTCGTGTCAATGGAAACAGTTTAACCTCTTATGGTGCAAGTCTGGGTTTGTATCTGATCCCATTGGCTGCTTGGTCAGTTTTAATTTTTAGTTATAATCATTAAATATATATATATATATATATATATACACACTACCAGTCAGAAGTTTGTACACCTTCTCATGCAATTTTTTTACTTGACAACTTCCTCCACTGCAGAGAGACACTGAAGACATCAAATATATGAGCAAGATATATGGAATTATGCAGCAAAGACAAACACCTGCAATAACTCTAAATATGCTTTTAATGAAGTGGTGGCTATTTTGAAGAATTTCAATTTAAAACGTGTTTGAGTTATTTGGCACTTTTATTGTTTCCTCCATGATTCCACGTGTGTTCATACGCAGTTTTGACGCCTTCAGTGAGAAACTGCAGTGCCAACAGTCATGAGGATGAAAGAAAAGACATTCAGTTCATAGGCAGAGTCCAAACTGTTGACCGGTGGTGTGTACATTAAATATATAAATGGTTTGGGCTGATTCATCACTTTGTGTTTTTGCAGGTTTACTCTTACTGCATTTCACAAACAAAGCTTTTGTTTTAGCCTCTGCCTCAAAGCCACCTGTGGCTGTGTGTGTGTGTGTGTGTGTGTGTGTGTTCAGGCTCCACACTGTTGCGTGGTGGGTGCAGGGGAGAAGATTCTGCTGTTCAGGCATCGGCCGTCCTCGGAGCAGCTGCTGCACCGCCTGACTGAGCACGATGAGCTGCAGGAGGGCGACCTCATCGAGGTCGTCATCGCAGGTCTGCACTCTTTGACTTTGACATTTGTCCTTTGAAACCTCGGCCGCTGGCTTCACTTTCAACATTTTCTGAGCCACGGCGTATTTTTTTTAGAAATCGAAAAAAACAATCCCATGGTGCACCACCAGCAACCAGAAATATTATAAAATGACACTTTTTAGCCTTACAAAGACATTCTAGTCTCTCCCAGTCTCTTTATTTATTTATACTCACTTGTTGTGAAACCTGGGACTGTGTAGACCAGGCAGGGGCAAACTAGGATATGGGGGAGGAAAATCAAATTACTTTTATTGTACACACTTTTCCTAAAGTATTTATGGGCAGTAAGTTGAGTTTTTACCAATGAAAAAAATCATAAATAAACCCAAATTCTCCACACTGGAGCCATATACAAAATCCAGCCAATTAGATTTCAGAAACCAGACAAAACTGAGAGCTGACAGTGGATTTGTCACACAAGTATGTGACAGAAAGAATTTGATGTGTCTCATGTAACAATCAATATTCCTAAATGGCATCTAAACGTGAATGACCTTCATAATGTTGGACTTATCAAGCCAAAGATTGATTTGATTTGATTTGATTTATTTATTTATTTCAAACATGAAGGAAAATGAGAAAACAAAAGGGATACAAAACCAAAACATACGAAAGAAACGTTAAAAAAAAAAGGGATAAGTAAGCAAACACCAGTGAAATATACATTAAAATAAAGTTATTCATGTCCGAAGAGGGGTAGGAGGAAGCATAAACTTCTATATACCGACCCCTGAACTCAAATAAATATACAAACTTATGAACTAAATGAAGTTTATACAGATAGATGACAGAAAACAGAAAACAACAAAAGACAACTGCAGTTATAATATAGTGCTGGTATTCAACCGGAAGAACACTGGAGAAATTTTACAAGTCTATATAGATAGATATAATATAGATATAGATAGATATTCATGTATAGAATGATTTGTGTAATAATTATAATAAAAAAAAAAAATAATAATAATAATAATAAGATGCTGCAATAAACTCTGGTTTTCACTCCCTTCAACCTGACCCAGGCTCAGCATCGGTGGCTGAGGTCCGGATCCGTCCTCACACCCTGGTGGTCCACTCCTATCGCACTCCCACCTTCTGCCACCACTGTGGGGAGATGCTGTGGGGTCTCGTTCGACAGGGATTGAAATGTGACGGTAAAGCCTCTAATTGCAAGCAAAATAAAGCAATACAAACTCCTGCCACAAGGTGACCTTGACCTCAGCTGCCTCCCCCAGGCTGCGGGTTAGACTTTCACAAACGTTGCGCCTTCCTGTTGTCCAACGACTGCAGTCGGGCACGACGGCAGGTCAGCACCAGCTTCTCCCTGTTTCCCCTGCGACCACCGCGCACCCACTCACTGTCCAATCAGGCGGGAGGAAGCCTGGAAGAGGTGAGGGATAACACGCACATGCTTACGTGGTGTTTCAGCCGGTGAGGGGCCGTCGTGCTTCTCACGTCTAGGCCATCAGTGACGTCATATTTAGCCCACCGTAAATGAATACACCTCATGTCAAGTTCATCTGGGTTTGTTCAGCTTCTGCCCATCTGCAGATGGCCTGGGAAGCCTGAAATCTGCACGGCAACAACTCTCTTCCTCTTTGCAATTTTTATTTTTTTGCTAAGGGAGGAAAATCAGGTTGTAAATCTTCAAATAGAAACAAAATTTACATTGTTTTTAACTAACTTCATGGTTTCACAGCATCATTTTAACTAAAATAGTTTTAAAGCTATTTTAATATGACAAACTTTTACTTCATTACTTCATTCAAGAGGTGTTTAGCAGCAGTACTTGATACAAAAACCATAAGTAAGACAAAAAAAGGAGAAAATCAAATCCAAGCAGGAGACTCCATTGCTGCTCAACATGATTCGCTGCCAACTCCTCAATTGATATTTTAATCTTACACTAAATCATTCATAATTTGTCTTGTAACACAGTAAATCAATCAATCAATCAATCAATCAATCAATCACAGTTAATGTCATCAGTCCATACCAGTAGCATCGTTGTGGCTTGACCCAAGCTGACTGTGAACAGTGTCTCTGCTGTCTGCTGCCGTCACTCTGAGCTGCAGTGAGTCTGCAGCCAGGTGTTCTCATTCAGGTAATCACACAAGGAGTGAGGAGTCTCTCCAGTGCAGTGCTCCACTCAACCTTCAGGAGGCGTCGTTTCCCTGGACTGGTTGACATGTTTAGAAGCCTTTGGTTCTGGACTTGACACCTGCTAATGCTTTTAATGTGACACCACAGGCTGGAGCATCCATAGAGAATCACACCAACACATCACGTCACCTTCATGATTCATCATCATCATTTCTTCACCGTGTTTGGCCTTTGTGTCTGACCCCAGATCAGCATGACCAAGCCCTCCTCCAGGCCTCCGTCCTGGGCCGAGCCTCCGGTGTGGCTGGGCATTGGGAACGGTGAGAGCTGCAGGCAGCAGGTCCCTCACACCTTCCACATCCACAGCTACACCAAACCCACCGTGTGTCAGCACTGCCAGCGGCTGCTCAGAGGCCTCTTCAGACAGGGGCTGCAGTGCTCAGGTGAGGGACTGGCATTGCCCCGGCTCAAAGATACTGACTTACATTCATGAGGTCCTTACACACCGGGAAATGGGCGAAGCAAAGCGAATAAATCCAAATTTCCCGACAGCGAATATGAAGTTTGGGGCTCTTTATTTGGCACGAAGGAGAAGCAATGGAGTCGACTACATCCTCAAGTGATGATGTCCTGGTGACGGTTGAGTTTGAGACACCCAATATTGTTCTTGAGAGAGGAGATGGGTGAGTTCAACACCACCATCCAGGAAGTCAAATTTGACCCAGTGAAATTCGGCCACTACTTGAGAATGTCCGTGGGTCGATTTGAAGGACTGCTGCGTCAACTGGCTCCACGTTTGCAGAGGGAGAGAACAAATTACCAAGAGAGAAATTCGACACAAGAGCGAAAAAATAACAGCTGGAAATTTCGCTGCCGGTGTGGAAGGTTGCATCGACTGCAAGAAGTTTAAAGAGAAAGCAAATTACTCAGCTCGCAAATTCACTCCCGGTGTTAAAGAACCTTTAGTATGATTTTGAACTGTTTACCTACTAAAAAAAAAAAAAATCTGTTTTTTTTTTTTTTATCGACTGAAGATGTTTTCACTGGACAAAACGTGTCAATTTTCCACAAACTGCTTTCAACCCTAAACATGTCGTGTAACTTTGAGAATTTGTCACGTGTTGCATCTGTGCACGTAAAAAACATTCAGTCTGCCAGTTGAAGTCAAAGTGTGCTTTTGAAATGATGTTCTTATTCTTTCTAGCTCTCGCTGGGTTTACGCTTTTCGTTTCCTCTTCCGTCAGACTGCAGATTTAACTGCCACCGGCGCTGCGAGCCATCCGTCCCCAGAAACTGCCCAGGAGAGCGGAGAGACGACAACGGCGAAGGTGAGCGCAGCCTCCTGCTTCTGGAGCAGAAAAGATGGTGCTGCTATGATCCACCCCTCCCCCCGCTTTAAAGTTGACCGCAACACTGTGATGAGTCACAGCTGATTCAGCCTATCGAGGGCTGTTAGCCGTCATAGAGCAGGAATGACTCAGGGAATTCTGACGGAGACCGAAAAATAATATGTTTTAAGTGAAAAGACTTCACTTGATCCTTGTGATTCCCTTTCATTTGTTGATGTCTTTGACTGCTAACAAGTAAAGCGACTGACTTTTCTTGTTTCTTTGCTGCTCGTTGACATGGAAGAGATATGTACGATAAAAATCCTGCTAACCGAAGCGTGAAATCTAGTGATGAAGACGATGCATCTTTGTTATTGTCATTTGCTGGAGTATTCATCACTTGAGATTTGCAGACTCCGCAGCGATGGTTCTGGGCTCCCCGCGCCCACCAGAGGACGATGATTTAGAGTCCATCCAGACGACCGTGGAGGAGCTCTCTGACGATGAGATGTCCATCGCCGACGACGGAGACTCCGTCGGCGACACCAAAGACGAGGCGCAGCCGCGAGAGCCGATGAGGTCAGAAGGTTCACGCGATCCATTCATTTTAGCTCATAATACTCGGCAATATTCTCCTCCCCATCCTCCTGATTGTTACTCAGTACCAAGCTCAGGTTCCTGAACATGCAGGAGGCCAATAACAAACTCACAAGATTTCATGGACGCAACATTGTAGCTATTTGGCTTCAGAGCTCCTAACATTCACCTCTTATTAATTCTACTGCGAGGTGTAAGACCGCTTCCCTTTCCTTTTGTGAATATTTTGGAAAAAATTGAATATTATATCATCACCCTGTCTAATATCCAATTGTTTAAAATATTCACAAAAGGAACTGTGTTTCGCACACTGCTCATAATGAAGTGTTGTCAGCCACCCTCACAGTCTCTGCTGGCACGAAGGATTGACTCACAGTGCGATCACCCACTCAAGCCAAGTCGAGTCACATGTCATTACATGGTAGAAAAGCAATTCAATACAGTTCCAGTTGAGATACAGACCCTCAAGCAAATTATGGTTGGACAATAAAAGAAAAGAAAAATACTGGACAACAAAATATTAATTCTGGTTATGTAGCCAGTCAACAGTTTATATGTCTGTAGTTCTCAAAAGTCAAGTTCAGATTACAAAATTCTATAATGTTGTCCAAACAGCTAAAAAGCCTTGTACATATTTCTGTAGGCAATGAATCAAGTGCAGATGTTCCAGAGCAGAGCTGCTGGACCACCTGTGCTTTCAATTTAGGGAGAAGTTGGACACTAGCTGCGTTTCCATCACCCCTAGAATTGCACAAAACCTAAATATGGCAATAAAACCTGGTGATGGAAACAGCGAAACTTGGAAAAACCTCTCAAATATGGCTACAAGGTTGTGACGCTCTCATGAGGTGTTTTTTTTTCACACTGGATCCATATGGAGGTAGATCGCAGAAGTGTCATGGAAAGACTTTTTTTCGCATTTAAACGTCAGCGGACGGAACGTATGGAGTCACGTGACCAGTTGTCTGACCAGTGAAAATGAT
The DNA here is from genome assembly GCA_009823395.1 of Thamnaconus septentrionalis. Taxonomy (NCBI): domain Eukaryota; kingdom Metazoa; phylum Chordata; class Actinopteri; order Tetraodontiformes; family Monacanthidae; genus Thamnaconus; species Thamnaconus septentrionalis. Next base: position 27,351,854 of record CM020503.1, read on the forward strand.
GCGCTAAAAAAAAAGAAAACTTTTTTTCAATGTGCACTTGAAACTTAAACAGGATGCTACTGATCAACATCTTTTTTGATCAACAACAACAAAGCAAAATCACCCTATAGCAATATTTACATCATTAGTACTCAAGTTGGCAACATTTTGATTTAAGTCATAATATGTTTTCTACATATTTTTTTATTTTTTCCATCAGAACCAGACTACATTTTTACGGGTGCAATGACAGTTTCTCATTTTTATTTATTTTTTTGGTTTTGTCTTCTGGTCCGTCACCAGTCCGTGTTTCAGCACCAACATCCCACTGATGCGACTGGTCCAGACAGTGTACCACACTAAGAGGAGACCAGGTGGAGTCCTGAGGGAAGGATGGCTGGTGCATCACACCAGTACCGACACCATGGTGAGACTCACACGCTTCCACACAGAAAAAACACAAGTCTCTGCTGGAGACCGCACATGTACCACTGTGAGTCCTTGTGAAGATGCCCTAGTTGAATACATTTAAAAGAGAAATTAGACATATATAGTTTGGAGCATGATTAAAATAAAGCTAAGGTGATAAATAAAATTAGTTCACAACTACATACATTTACGTCACAAATTTCTATATTTTCCCCCTTTTGAAATCTTTCAACTTTTGCCATCCATCTTGAACAGCTCCAAGTGTTTCTTGTTATGAGGGACTGAGCCCCAGCGATAAGACCAGTTCTGGAACAGAGCCGGTCTATCGCCAGGTCCAAGACCCGAATGTATTTCATATGTTTCTTCTTATTATTATTATTAGAATCATTATCTCCTTATGTGGCTTTGAACCCCAATTGGGCCACCTGAACACGCTCCCATCCTCAGCAAGTTTTGCACACATGTCAAGACTGCAAAAAATTGACATCTGATAAAGAAATGAAAACTCTTGCTGCTCCACAGCGCCACCTAATGGTGAAAAAAAATATTGCTAAGCAACTGCTTCCTGTTGATCTCAGTTGAAGGAAATTCCAACTGCTCCAAAGATTGAAATGCACTGAAATTAACGCAACGCAATGCAGGTTTTTGTTGTTTTATTGGTTTTAGGTTTGTTTAGGTTTCACACACACACACACACACACACACATGAGACAAGTGTCACATTGTGCAAGTGGAACAGAAGTAGAGCTGAAGCATTTTATATCTAGTTCTGACAAAAAAAAATCTCCACACTCATAAAATTTAATTCTTATAGAGTTTGAAAAGAAAGAAGGGGAGCTAGCTCGCTAGCTAGCTCCACTTACCTGTTTGCTGCTTCCTGTTGATCTCAGTTGAAGGAAATTCCAAATGCTGGGAAGATTGAAATGCTCGGAAATTCGACGAACGCAACGCAACGCAAGTTTTGGTTGTTTTGTTGGTTTTAGGTTTGGTTTGGTTTAGTTTTTGTTAGTTTTGGTTTGACACACGCACACACACAGACACACAAGTGTTGTACCTCTGGCCCACGCTGGGTTTCGATCCTGTCACCTCCGTGTTGGGAGTCAGCGTTGCTCCCCACAAGACCGTCTTCAGCGCTGATGACACAAGAAGTAAAAAGGCCTCAGAGCTTCACCCGACACAGACTGACACACATTGACAGACACGCAACAGCTACAGAGACACACAAAAATAAAACAGAGGGACAACAAGTCACCAAAATTAAAGATTCTTCAGATTCTTCAACTCATTTTCTTGAAACTTATGAATCATGATTCAATCAAGAAGATCAAATTATGTCGGTATATATAACATAAAGGTCACTGTTTAATATAACAAAACAGTTCATATTAGGTTGTTTATCATAAGCAGAGGCCACATGGAGGCTGGCTGTATAAATAGGGTCGCTCATTCACCTCCATCGTCATCAGGCTAACAAGCTGGTTAGCTCAGTAGGTTAAACCTCTGACTGTGGTGCAGGAGATGTGGGTTCAAATCCCAGTTGATGCCATATGATATATTTTTGGTTGAGATTTTGAATTCTACCACTCCGCCTTATGCTCAACTATGACAGGATGGTCATTTCTGTGAGTTTGGAGCTGTTTACAGTGTTTTTTTTAAGTTTCTGTTTCAAACACTCACCCCCTCAAAAAACAAAAGAAAAAAAAAAAAAAAAAAAAGAAAACAAAGAAAAAAAAAAAAAAATTGATTGTGACTCCAGTTTTCAAAAAAAAAAACCTCTCTCTAAATTGTGCAGTGTGATTTTTTTTACAGCAAAGTTTACTTCTTTTTTTTTTGTTGCTCTTTTTACTTTTTCTTATTACGTGGTGTTGTGCATGAGGAGGTAAAAACAGGGATTTGAACCAACAACCTCGTGCACCACAGTCAGGCTTCTTCCAGCCTGAGCCATCTGTTCTGATGAGACCATGCATCATTTTCTTGCCCTTCTCTGTCACTTTGACTTTAAAAGCCAGATCAATTTGTCACGGTGGAAACCAGGATTGGAACCCTGGTCTCCCACACCACAGCCAGCTGCCTAACCCACTGAGCTAACCTGCCCAGGTTCCTGAGGACTTGCAGGGATGTCAGTCCGTCAATGAACAGCAATGATTTGACATTGACACTGAAGCGTTTTATGTCCAATTTCAACCAAAAATTCCCCTTTGCTTTTGAAAATCACTTTCAATAAATTCCCCCTTCCTTTGAAAAGAAAGAAGGGGAGCTAGCTCGCTAGCTAGCCCACTTACCTGTTTGCTGCTTCCTGTTGATCTCAGTTGAAGGAAATTCCAAATGCTGGGAAGATTGAAATGCTCGGAAATTCGACGAACGCAAACGCAACGCAAGTTTTGGTTGTTTTGTTGGTTTTAGGTTTGTTTTGGTTTAGTTTTTGTTAGTTTTGGTTTGACACACGCACACACACAGACACACAAGTGTTGTACCTCTGGCCCACGCTGGGATTCAATCCTGTCACCTCCGTGTTGGGAGTCAGCGTTGCTCCCCACAAGACCGTCTTCAGCGCTGATGACACAAGAAGTAAAAAGGCCTCAGAGCTTCACCCGACACAGACTGACACACATTGACAAACACACAACAGCTACAGAGACACACACACAAAAAAAATAAAAGATTCTTCAGATTCTTTAACTAATTTCCTTGTAACTTATGAATCTTGATTGTCAAGAAGATCAAATTATGTAGGTATATATAACATAAAGGTCACTGTTTAATATAACAAAACAGTTCATATTTGGTTGTTTATCATAAGCAGAGGTCACAAGGAGGCTGGCTGTATAAATAGGGTTGCTCATTCACCTCCATCGTCATCAGGCTAACAAGCTGGTTAGCTCAGTAGGTTAAACCTCTGACTGTGGTGCAGGAGACGTGGGTTCAAATCCCAGTTGATGCCATATGATATATTTTTGGTTGAGATTTTGCATTCTACCGCTCCGCCTTATGCTCAACTATGACAGGATGGTCATTTCTGTGAGTTTGGGGCTGTTTTGTATTAGACAAAGTACTGACGTTCCAAAGGAGTATTTTTCCACTTTTTGCATTAATTCAGTGAATATGGAAGATTTTGGGCTGGGCATTTTGTGTTCTTTATATGTGGTGTTTTGTGTTTAGAGGAAACGTCATTACTGGGTCTTGGACTGGAAGACTATCACCCTGTACCAAAGTGAGAGCAGCACCAAGTACTACAAGGTTAGATTCATGGCTTGACTAGAAAACCAAACACTCGTCTCTCTGTGTTTGCAAATTCCTCAATAAGCTCTCCGTCTCCTTTTGATCCTTCAGGAAATCTCCCTGTGTGAGGTGCTGCAGGTCCGAGGGCCCCCCCAGCTCTCCGTACCCCTGTTGCCGGGTCACGGCGCCCACTCCTTCGAGTTGGTGACGGCCTCTTTGACGTTCTGCGTGGTGGCCGGAGACCAAGGGCCCACCTGGGAGACGGCCATCCGTCAGGCTCTGATGCCCGTCCAGAGCAGCAGCGGCAGCCACAGCCAGGGCGGTGAGTTGGAAACAGCAACATCAATTTCATTAGGTGCTAGATGGGAAGTTTTTGGTTGTTTTTTTTACTTTCATGCGTTAAAGGTCCAGTGTGTAAAATTTGGCTTGATTTATGATTTTTATATTGGTAAAATGTTAATATAATGCCCATGAAAACATTAAGAAAAGTGTGTAATCACAGAACAATACAAGTAATTTGTTTTTCCTACCCATAGAACGGGTAGCAAAACCCATATATATATATGTATGTGTATACACTTATAAATATATGTGTATATATACACACACACACATACATATATTCAAATAAACCACTGAAGAACAAAGAAGAAGGTGGTCAATGTATCCAGGTTTGGTTGTGCAGGCCACCGTAGTTCACTGGCAAGCTCAGGACAAGAAGGGGGAGGGGGAGTGAAAGTCGCTGCAAACTAAACTGTAACCACTTGATGTCGCTGTTTCTTCTTCAAATTCTCCAAATATTACACCCTGCACCTTTAAGCAAATAATAATAATAATAATAATATTTATAAGGAGGCTTATGCAACACAAGATTTCTTTTCCATTGTCAGCCTGGAATAATCAGGTGATTGTTTTTTTTTTTGAACCTGTCTTGTTGTGATTCCAGATAAACACTCGCACAGAGACAGTGTGGTGAGCATCAGCCACGACACATTTTATTATCAACGCAGTCATCTCAAGTGTGAACTTCATATGTGTGTGTGTGTGTTTCAGGACATCAGCTCTGTGTACCAGATCTTCACAGATGAGATTTTGGGCTCAGGACAGTTTGGAGTCGTATACAAAGGTCAGTTTCATCACATGTGTCACTTAAAGGACCGGCGTGTCCGACTTCAAGGGATCTTTGGTATGAAGTATTTTTGGTTTGTAGTGTCATTCTTTTGTTCAAACGTTGCTAAATATTGCACAGTGGGCTTGGGAAGATCTTTTTAATTAGTTTTTTTTTTTTTTTTTAACGTGACCCATTTGTTGTTGAAGGTTTTACTTTACAAGTATAAAGGTACGTTGAAATTTCAAGTCATCAAAGTTTTCCTACCTCTATTTTCATAAAAGTAGCTCATTTGCAGTGTATTATCGTTGGCCATGAATTCAGATTCCCCTGCACTCAGGGTCACAGGATTGTCTTAAAACATTGTTGGCTGCACTTTTCCCACCACGATGAGATATTGATAAGATATGAAGGATGTTTTGCTGTTTGAGCTCTGAGCATTTACGCCATCAATGATGTCACTGAGGGCTTTTCAAGTGTCGGAATGACGTTCCGTTCTTCAGGTACTCATCGGAAGTCGGGTCGCCAAGTCGCCGTCAAGGTGATCGACAAGAATCGCTTCCCGTCCAAACAAGAGCGACAGATGAGGAATGAAGCGCTCATCCTGGAGGTGGCGACTTCTCTTCAAATGAATAAAAAACAAAAACTAAAAAACCTGTGCATTCCATGCATCTCACGCTGTTTGTGTCTGCGGTCCAGAGTCTGTCCCACCTCGGCGTGGTTCTGCTGGAGGGGATGTTTGAAACAGCGCAGTACGTCTTCGTGGTCATGGAGAAGCTGCACGGGGACATGCTGGAGATGATCTTATCCAGCGAGATGGGCCGACTGCCTGAACGCAACACGCGCTTTATGGTCACACAGGTGGGAGCGCGTCACCATTGTAACATTGTAACTGAGTGAGGTTCATTGTGTCTTCGTCAGGTGAATATTACTATTAGAGGTTTTACTTCATAACAGACACATGACTACTTTGAGGTGTTATCTTCGTGCCTTTGTGTTTGGACGGTCGCTTCCGTCCTCCTCAGAAGGTCGCTGGGTGGGCGGTGTTGTGTGGCGTTTATATCACAGGGAACCTTCCGAGGAAAACTGAAGCTACCGTCGAAACATTCACAGTTACAAAAGTAACATCTCAAAATAGTCACGTGTCTGTTAAAAAACAAAAATGCTTTGAATAATATATTTTCACATTATGTTCATTTTTATCCGGTTACAAAGCAACGTATCGCAAGATAGAGGGAAGGCGATATCAAGCAACTGGGAGTTGTGTAGTTTTCAATTTTGGAATCTCAGTCATCCGTCTTTCCAACTGCCAAGAGAAGAGTCTTCAATTTGTCTTGGTGCTGCAGATCCCAGCTGCTGCTGCTCAAGAGACTATTGTTGACACACACACACACACACACACACACACACTAGCGTCTTGAGAAAATATGAGAACCTGTAAATTTTGAGGCTTTCAAGGAGTCTCATGGGTTCATCGGTGGTGGTGGGGGGGGGGGGTCGACCCCTCAGAGCCCCCTGTATTTCGCACACTGATGATTCATCCATCATCCATCCATTTTCAATACCCACTTCTTCCTGAGCTCAGGGTGTGGGGGGTCTGCTGGAGCCTCTGCCAGCTGTCACTGGGTGAAGGCAGGGTGACTGGACTGGACAGGTGGCCACTGCATCACAGGGCCACATAGAGACAAACTACCATTCACTCTCACACTTATGGACAATCTAGAGTTCCCCTATTCTGCTGACATGCATGTTTTTGGAGTGTGGGAGGAAGCTGGAGAACCTGGAGAGAACCCAGCAGACACGGGAAGAACATGCAAACAGAGTTATAATAGTTTGAGATTTTTCATTTTAGTTTAGTTTTATTTCATTTTGACTTATTTTCCTACAATTTAGTTACTCTTAATTAGTTTTTAGCATGGGTTTGCTAGTTTTCATTAGTTTTTATATTTTCAAAAAAGCTTCGTTTTGGTTTAGTTTTTATTAGTTTAAGTTGTTTCATACTTTGGGGTATTTGTCTGGGGCAGGATTGAAAAAGGTCAGAGTGACTATTGTACGATAAAATTCAACAAAAGATGGAAGATTAAAATATGAGGGTGAGTTAATTATAAGTGACTTTTTATTTTTGGGTGAACTACTATACCAAGGAATACATACAAAGTGTATTGCTAATGAACACTGTGTGTGTGTGTGTGTGGCACTGCGACACAAATCTGGTCAAACCAAAAAATAATTCAAAAATAACCAGCAAAGCCTTTAACATATTAGCGCCCCAAAAAGGTGATTCACTCTTGCAACACCGGGGGCATTTGAACTTTGGTTCGCGTGAAGTGCGGAACCTTTTGAAGGCAACTGAGTCACACAGTCGTGTCGACATCCCAGTCTCAATAAACATGTTCACAATGCTTGTGGTGTTCCTGTGTACTTACTGACCAGCAGCTTGGTCGTCGGTGAAAGCAGTCCAGTCCAGTTGTCTCCTTCCCGTGCTACCTAGCCGAGATGTTGCTTCTCTTTCGGAGGTCGGCGGCACGAGGGGGGCGGCGACAGAGGCTTGCTAGCTTGTTTAGGTACTCAAGATTAGCCGCTTTGTGCTAGCTTCTTCAAATGGAGGTTTGTCAGGTGTTCCCCCCCCCTTTAGAAGCAAGCCACATATTTCGTCTCTTTCCACAACGACACACGGGCTTTTGTCACTCTCCTCGTCGTATTCGAAAAAGTCGCATATCGGACTTTCCCGCCGCAGTGAGTCGTTCGTTAACCTACTGCTGTGAAAGAGGGGTGACGCCACAGAACGCGAGGTGCATTTAGGTGCTGCTACGTAAAACTAATACTAAAATTTCTTTGGCAAATATTAATTTGAAAGAGACGAAAACGAAGGGAAATATGACTTCAATTTAAGTTGTTTTTAAAAAAAAAAAAAAAACAACAACACACAAAACAGTTTAAGTTAGTTATCGTTTTTGTCTTTTATCTATTTCAGTTAACGAAATTGTTTTTTCAATTTTAGTTTTCGTTATTTCGTTCGTTTTCGTTAACAATGCAAACGCCACACATAATAAGGCCCCAGGAGACCTGGGAATCAAACCCACAACCTTCTTGCTGTGAGGCGAGGGCGCTAACCACTGCGCCACTGTGCACACTGATCATAACCAAGCGGTTCTATTGTGTTGTTGTGGTTTCAGATCCTGGAGGCTCTGCGGTATCTCCACCGCAAACACATCGCTCACTGTGACCTGAAACCTGAGAATGTGCTCCTGGCCTCTGCTGACCCTTTCCCCCAGGTGGCGTTTTCAAAACAGTCATGTTCAATGCACGCTCCAACCAGTCGCAGCAACAAAGCCGCCGTCTGTCCGCAGGTGAAGCTCTGCGACTTCGGCTTCGCCCGCATCATCGGCGAGAAGTCCTTCCGCCGCTCGGTGGTGGGCACTCCCGCCTACTTGGCCCCAGAGGTGATCAGCAGCAACGGTTACAACCGCTCCCTGGACATGTGGTCTGTGGGCGTCATCATGTACGTGAGTCTGAGCGGCACCTTCCCCTTTAACGAAGACGAGGACATCCGACAGCAGATCACCAACGCAACCTTCATGTATCCACGGCAACCCTGGGCCTCCATCTCATTGGAGGGTAGGAACCAGCACCAGCTCTCCCACCAAACGCTGCTGCTCTGTCTTGATGTGTTCAAAATACAACCTGATATGAGGTTCTGTCTCGCCAAAACCGTTTAATACACAATATACAGTCGCTAAGTCAGGCATGGGCGAACTACGGCCCGGGGTTTGACTGTTTCACTGTTAGTAATGAACAAGCAGGACTTGTTCTGCACTGGTGGGCAGACGAGGCTCTGATGGAGGTAAAAACACTGTTCAAATGTTTGACGAAGTAGCAACAGCCAGACAGGGAGACACAATGGGACATTCAAACTTGGTCGAACTCAGGCACGGGCAAACTACGGCCCGGGGGCCATATGCGGCCCATTGAAGCTTTTCAATCCGGCCCTCTATACTTCAAGAAATGATACTAATAGCAAGTAAGTCATAAAATAGCTGTAGTTCATCAATATTCCCAGTGTTGTCAGAGTCATGTCAATAAAGAGCTAAACACCCCCGGTGGGGCTTCAAAGACACTGATGCGGTTGCAACTTTGCTTTGAATCATTTTCAATTGACATTAAAGCAGCGTGTTTTCTACATATCCAGGAATATACCTGTATAGGTTCCTCCTACGAGGTATCTCACCAAAACACTCCATCCATCTGCTGCTGCTCCGCTACCCCCCTCTGGCACATTTTACAACCCACTGTGGCCATTGCAATCATAAGACTAAACCTGGCAAGTTCTAGGTAGAATATTACTTTGGAATTTTCACATCTATCTATCTATCTATCTATCTATCTATCTATCTATCTATCTATCTATCTATCTATCTATCTATCTATCTATCCATCTATCTATCCATCCATTTATCTACCTATCTATCCATCTATATCTATCTTTCTATCTATCTATCTATCGTCTTTCTATCTATCTATCTAAGTGGGGTAGTAACTTCGAAAGTGACTATTAAATTCATCAAATTCAAATTCAATCGTATCAATCTGAAAAAGAATTCTATCCAATGAAGGAAGGCAGGCCTCCAGTATCATTCTGTCACCTGTTTAGATGCGAACGAGCCATTTGTTTCAGCTAAACAGCCACTACTGCAGCGGTCATATCAAATGGCCATTTCCCGTCACACGGCGTTTCAAAAGGTTCAGCAGCCGCTTGCTTCCCGTACTTTTGTCACATCATGACCACTAGGTGTCTCCAGAGGACCACTCATGCGGACTAACTCTCTGCGCCTGGTCCTTGTGTTTCCACAGCCATCAGCCTCATCAACAACCTGCTGCAGGTGTCGGTCAGGCGGAGGTTCACAGTGGGCAGAACTCTGGGACACCCCTGGCTGCAGGTGAGCTGTACTACACCCCGGGCTCAAAGGAACGTCTCAGCCTGTGCAGGAAAGGTCTGCACTGAACCTTCTTCTGTCCCTCTCTCTCTCTCTCTGCAGGACTTCCAGCTGTGGTGCGACCTCAGGGAGTTTGAGCAGCGGATGGGCTGCCGGTATTTAACTCACCCAGGCGATGAGCAGCGCTGGTCCCGCTACGCCCAGGAGAGGGGCCTGACCTTTCCATCGCACCTCTGAGACCATGAGACCCTAGCAATGACCTGACCTGACCTTTGACCCTGGGTCGAGTAGATAATAACTCGTAGAATTTTGTTTTTCCATCGACCTTCATCGCGTTGAGGTCACGCACAAAGACGCTGATGGAGCGAGCAGCAGTATAGAAAGATTCCCCTTCTCCTTGTGCTTCTGCATAAAACAAACATTGTATTAAAAAAAACACACACACACAGCGTTGGTTTCGTTATAGTATTTTCACTTTTTATTTTCATTATCATTATTATCATTATTTCAAGTTGTGGTATCTGATCACGTCGCTGTGAAAGTGGCTTTTTTGTGGCATCGGTGGTGGACAGACTGGACGGATGGAGGGATGGAGGGACGGAGGGAGGGAGGGAGGGAGGGAGGGAGGGAGAACGGAGCACAGATGGAATACAAAAATATCATGCACAGGGGAGGAGGAGTCATCTTGCACTGCTGTCAGTGGAGCCCCAGCCAGTGTGTGAAATACATGGGGGAGGGGGTTGGACCCCCTCATATATTTTCCAAAAGCTTTAAAAAATGATATATTTAATGTCACTAATGGTCACTAAAATGTCTTACAGATGAATTTTTAAAATATCATTCCCATTTTTTTGTTGTTGTTGCCAATATTGGTCAATATTCGGGACCAACCGGAATACTGACAGGTATTTTTGCACACTGGCCACCACCGTGTCTGCCCCGCCCCCTCTCCCGCCTCCCCCTCCCTCCCCCCTCCCGTTGCCAACACGGTCCCGTGCAACGGAAATTCCAAATTATCCCAAGTGAACTTCCTGAAGCCCCCGTATCGCTGCACAACAGCCGCCTCCCTCCTCCAGCCGAGCTGTGTGGGCTGCGTCTCTCCGGCCTAAACTCTTCCACTCTGCCTTCCGTCTTTCAGGTCTCGCTGATTTTTACCCACAGTGCATCGCTCTCCCTGCCTGCCTGCCTGCCTGCCTGCCATCTCTGAGATCTACCGCTTCATAGTTTTGTTGCTTTTTGTTTTTTTTCTCATCCCGAGTTCATCATCACTGAGCGCCTCGGTTTTGAACGGTTTTTGGGGGCTGTCGCCCCCTGCAGGCTGAATATCAGATTGCATTGCACCTTAAGGACTGAGGGACTCGCGTGTCCACTCTCTGAACACAGCACACATCTTCACAAATACACAACCAACCAAGCCAACCAGCATTTTGTTTTAAATATCACGTCGTTTTTAATGACCCCTCTACATAAAAGCGTCATCTGAGTGAGGGGGATGGGGGTTGGGGATGGGTGGGGAGGGGGGGGGGTGCAGAAGGGTTGGGGGTGGGGAGCAGGACGCTTTGCTCAAAATAACCTGATTCTTTTTCACTTTGACCCTCATTAACGCTGTGACTCCTCCAAACTCAGACAGGCATGGTATTATGGTAATACGGTAATTTGTACGCTGCTTTACATAACTTCTGTGCAATGCCTGCTTTTTTTTGTTTGTTTGTTTGTTTGCTTTATTTAAAAAGCACTAATGAGGAAACAAGCTGACCAAGTTCCAACCTGAGATTTGAGCAAAGCCTTCTACGCTCACCCTCTCTGAGGGGGTGGGTGGGGGGTCGGGGGAGGAATGATCAGAGGAACAAAGCATGTAGAAGGACAGTGGGAGGGCTTAGCAGCGGCCGGGGTGGGGGTGTGGGGGGGATAGTTTATAAGTCGCTCTCTCCGTAGAGGGCGCTGGAGAAGGAGATGTAATCCAGGGCGCCGGTGGGGACGTCGGTGGCGATGTACCTGGTCATGCGGCTGATGCAGTACTCGGCCTGCTCGGGCGGCAGCTCCCTGCGCAGCTCCTCCACCGTGATGTAGGACTGCAGGACAGGCAGGAGGGGGAAAAAGAGGAGAAAAAAACACGGGGAAAAAGGAAAAGACCACGTTAAGTGTTGTGGTCCAGACGGCACCAACCCAGGCCAAGACCTTCTCGAGACTGGAGAGCAGCGAGATGGAGACCAGACCAAGGCTTTAGTTAGCAAAGGAAAATAACGACAAAACAAAAAAACTACCAGTATCTTTTTTCTTTTAAATTCCAGTTTGCTTCTAAATAAACAACAGCAACTTATTTTTTGCTTCAACTTTGCTTCTTAAAATTAAAAAAATCAATGGAGGGGTCAAGGTGTCTGTCTGGGTGTCACCAACAGAGGGTAAAACAGCTGCAGCTGGATTCTTTTCTGTTATTATCGTGTTATTACAGTGTTGGCTCAGTCTCCACTGGTCTGGATCAGAAATCCCCAGTCCGCCCAGTCCGAGACCGAGACCAGACCCAGTAAAAATGCCTCAGAGTCCGAGACGAGACCGAGACCCTTAAACAGTGGTCTGGAGACCAGGAGCGACCTCCAGGACCCCACGCCACGTGACGTTTCACAGCCAAAAAGGTGCGTTTCCGTGTGAGTCACCTTGTCCGACGCCAGGATCTTGAAGGAGGCCATGACCTGCTCGGCGGTGTCGGTCTCAGCCGTCTCGCGGGTCATGAAGTCGATGAAGGCTTGGAAGGTGACCACGCCCGTGTTGTTGGGGTCCACCAGGGTCATGATGCGAGCAAACTCCACCTCGCCCTGTCCAAGCAGCCACCACACGTGTTGGTTGATGTGGAGCAGTGTGCAAAATACAATCCTGCTGACTGTGACTCAATACCATCTAAACCAGGGGTGTCAAAGTCATTTTGGTTCACGGGCCACATCGGGCAAAATCTATTCCCAAGCGGGCCGGACCGGTAAAATCATGGTATGGTGATAATAACGTAAAAATAACAACAACAACTTCCAGTTGTTCTTATTTGTTTTACTTTGTCAGTGTTCTTTGAGCACTATGCACTCTGCACCAGTGTTGCCAACTCCTCAGTAAGGAAAGTCGCTATTGGCTGTCCTGAAAGTCGCTAGAAGTCGCCAAATGACCTCATTGTCTAATTTGCATAATTGACAATTTGCACTTGATCGCAACGTAACAACACCAGGAAAAGTCGCTAGATTTGTCGCTAGTCGCTTTTGACAAAAAAAAGTCGCGATGGGGAGCTATAGCGAAGTAGCTAATAGCGACTTTTTGGGGAGAAAAGTCGGAAAGTTTGCAACACTGATGCGACAGAGACGTTCTGGGGCAATGAGGGCAGCCAATAGGAGACGTTGTGCGAAGCAGAAACGATATCGCGACACCAAGTGGACACATTGAGAACAGCACTTTCTTTCATTGAAAAATTGCAGTTTTTATATTTTGCAAAATCATCTCGTGGGCCGGAAAAAAACAGTTTGCGGGCCTGATCCGGCCCACGGGCCATATGTTTGACACCCCAGATCTAAATGATCACATCATATCTTATCGTAACCTAAAATTCCTCAACATGCAAGCGTGCACAATTTTTCAAAATTGAACATTAGACAAGGTGATCTTAAAGACATTCTAGTGACTATTTGTGGCAATTATTGATGTCTGTGTATACGGGGACGCTCTTGTTGCACTGACCAGGTCGTAGCCCATGGAGATCAAGCAGGCACGGAAGTCGTCAGGGTCCATCATGCCGTTTCTCTTCTGCAGAGGAAAAATACAATTGTTTCCATTTTTCATTTTAGGGAAATGTAAAAGAAGGAGGAGTTGACTGGTGCTGACGCTAGAATGTGAAGATGTTAGCCGTCCACGGACCCAATTCACAGACACCTCAACGTTGAACTCCCTGGAAATCAGAAAGTTTTTTTTTTCTTTACTTTCGCCTCTTTTCAGAAAGCACGTGCTAACATACACGGGTTCTGGAAATGAGCCCTTCGTGATGTCACAACGAGCACTGAAACCTCTCCAGGTTGTTGACAGCAAGCCGAGCCAGAAGTCTCAGTTTTAGCGGATAGCTAAAATATTGTACCATCTTGTATTGCAGGAGGCTGCCAACAGAGGGCTAAGCATGCTATTTTCTGTTTGTATGAAAACTTAGAGTGATGTATTGCAGTGTTTCTCAACCGGTGGAGCTGTTTTGATTGGGTTGCGGCTTTGTGGACAGTTTCCCCTTTATCATGGGATTTTAAAATATATATTTATAGAGGAAAATGTTGGGCATTTATTTTTGCAGGATGCATAATTCATTTCAATCATTTCAATCATTTATTCGCTAGACATGACATGGGATGTGGGTCCTGAGACTCTACCAGTTTAGAGACATCGGGAAGTTGGTAGAATGTGGCAATGTTAAAATGTTGAATATTCCCTCATATTTTCAGTACTACTCAGAAAACTAGAATCTCCTGAGAAGGTTGTTGTATTTCTCCATGTGTGAACTCTTCTGAGCCAACAACCCAAGACAGACTGTTTAAAGGCTCAGGAGCCTTTTGCAGGTGTTTTGGATTCTTTGGACTCTTTGAAGCTACAAAACTGAAGCTTTTCACACTATTCTAATTTTCTGAGGTTGTGGGTTTTAAGAAGCTGAAAATCTTAATCAGCAAAGTTACAACAAGGAACTGCTTGAGATGTCAATTTGCGTGAATTGCCAAAATAAAACAACTTTTACTGGATATTCTCATTTTTCGGGTCGTACTGTATATACATATCTTCATTGGAGCAGTGCACAGACGGCCTCACCCTGTCGAAGTGGTTGAAGGAGGCCCTGAACTCGTTGAGCTGCTCCTGGCTGATGCCCTTGGCGTCGCGGGTCAGGATCTGGTTCTCCACCTCGTTGATGGTCCTGGCGATGGTTGTGAGCAGCTGCTCCCAGCCCACGCGGATGTGCTGTGTTAGAAGCAGAGAGGGAGAAGGCGGGGTTGAGTGGTGAGGGGGCGGAGTCTCCGGGGAGGGGGGCGGTGGCGGCCAGTCCGGTCCTCCCTACCTCCATGGTGTAGTTGGTGTGCTTGTTGTCGAAGATGAGGGACTCCTGGATGAGCTGGTGGTCTCCCTCCAGCTTGTCGATGTTGGACTTGTAGTTGATGATGTTCTGCTCGTACTGCTTCAGGCTGTTCATCTGCTCCTCCAGGGAGCCGGCGATGTCCACCGACACGTGGCTGATCTCCTGCAGGGCGGACGAGAGCCGGGGAAAAAAATCAACAGGTACTGAACTGTACTGAAGTAAAAGTACGGATAAAAATACTGTGATAAAAGTAAAAGCACAGATTCTACTCCTTTACTCAAGTCAAAGGAAGAAAGCAAAGGCTGTGAAAGTAAAAAGTAAATATATATATATTTTTCCATTTATGAAACAATAAGGTTTTGACGGAATAATCTGGACTGAACTGACCAGAGGTCAGAGGTCAGAGGTCCTACACGAGTTTCTGGATAGGTTCTAACAGCTTCACTACTCTCAAGACTAATGCCTAATTTTCTGTTAATGTTCTGACTTGTGATTATATCATTATTGGATGTTTACAGTTTTAATAACCACAACTCGTGTTATTTTCTACAAATTAATAAGTGAACGACTTTTAACAGAATTTGAAACACTTTTAAACACAAACTTAACAAGGTTTTTTTTTGTTTTGTGTTTTGTTTACTTTTTACTCCTGTAAGGAGTAGAAAGTACAGATATTTGAGTAAAAGTAAAAAGACATCACGAACGTCATAAAGAACAGATACCTGAAAAATCTACTAGTGTACAGTAACAAAGAATTTGTACTTTGTTACTTCCCACCTCTGCTCACAGCACAGCGACTGTGGCAACAGGTTGGTTTTCACCACTGTTTCCCAGGCAACACTTTTTTTTAGCAGCGGCTGGGTTCTCTTCCCGACTGCGTGGCTCCGTACCTCCATCTTGGTTTGAATCCAGGGCCCGATGATATTCGCCTGTGCGGCAAACTGGCGTCTCAGCCTCTCGTTGGCCTGCTGTCTCGCCACCTCCTCCTGAAGCATTTGGTCTCTGAGTGGAACAAGGTGCTTCACCTGCGTGAAAGACAAACAAATGACATCCGTCGAGTAAAAAACAAACTCCTTCCTTGTATCACCCGGGTCCACCTTGGTGCTTATCACTTCATTCAGATTGACGAAAAATACGTTTTTAACACTTCAAAGGTCCGCTGTCAAATACTTTGCTTGATTCAAGATTTTTATATTGGTAAAAGCTGAACACGCTGCCCAGAAATACATCGATAAAAGCGCGTACTCACAGTACAATAAAAGTACTTTGGTTTTCCCAACCCTTACAACGGTTCTCATAAACACAAGATATCTCCATGGATCAATAAGGGTCCTGCTACCAGTTAGCTGCCATCTTGCACCACCATGTTTCTAAGGAAGCCTGGTGTGGACAATCCAGCTGCCTCACAGCGCGACTCGTAATTAGGGTGAACATTTTGCGTCTTCAAATAAACCAACGAAGAAGAAGAAGAAGAAGAAGAAGAAGAAGAAGGTGAACGAGGTGTCCAAGATTGGGTGCGCAGGCCAATGTAGCTCACTGGCAAGCTCAGGAGGGGGGAGGGAGAGTGAAAGACGCTGCAATCTAAAATCAATCGCTTGATGTCGCTGTTTCTGCCTCTAAATCTCCAAATGTTACACACTTAACCCTTAAGCAAATTCATCTTCATCAACTACCATCAATTCATGATTTCTGTTCAGTTTTTGCTACGCTTGGCATTGCTCTTTTACACCAACGTCTCAAAGTTTGTGATTCATTGTTTAAATTTGCCAAGGATGCTTCCAACATCCAGTGTTGCCCAAATGGCCCGCCTTTTGTTTCAAGGCACGTCACTTGGCTCAGCTCTACAAATGTCCGTGCACAGTCTAATTATTGGAAACCAGTTGTTCACGGTCCAATTTGTCTTTGGCGTGTCTTCTCTTTGACTCACAGTTTCCCACTTGTTGCTGATGTCCTGGGGGGAGAGGTTGGTGTAGGGGTTGACTCCAGACAGCTTGATTCCGTAGGTCTGAGCGATCTTCAGGATCTCGTTGTGGATGCCCAGTGAGGCCATGCGCTCCTTGTCAGCCTCGGGCAGAGTGGCCTTGAACTGGTCGTGAGCAGTGATCAGACTCTAGAGGGAGCACAGACGGGTTTCAGAACCAGACCGGACCACGGGAAGTGCCATAGCAGCAGAAATCACAGATGATCCTCCTCATTGTTTGTTTATGCTAAAGTCCAAAATGTTGATTTATGTTTCGCATTGAATTTAAACGGAATAAATTGCTATGCAAAATGAACTCATGTGGTGGCTGTCGAGCTGAAACCTGATTTTTTTAAACATAATTTTTAATTAAAAACAGAATTTAATTCAGTAGTTTCAAGTTTCCCTCCTCCTTTTGAAGTAGCTATTTGCAATATTATTCAGTAGGGGGCGAGCCAGAGCTTCTGCAAGCAGGAAGTTTAGATTTGCATTCATTACCACAACAGACATCAAGAGAAAAATGTGCACATTGGACCAGCAGCATCTCTTTCTGTTCTAGACACCATCATGTTACCATGGTTCAGCAGATGGGATATTCTGTATTCTGAAGTTTATTCAGAGGAATTCTGTGTATAACTTCATTAATAATTAATAATTGCTGATGTCTGGAACCACAGACTAATGTTTGAAAACTAATGGTAAATAATGTGCAGGGTTGTTGGGGTACCTGGATCTCCTCAATGCTGTGGACAATGAACATGTCCTGCAGGTCCTCTACAGCTCCATCCATCCAGTTGTTGAAGGGCGCCGCCCTCTTGGCAAACTCAAGGTACAGCTGGTCAATAGTCTCCCACAGCTTCTCAACACGCTGATAGAAACGACCAACCGGTGTCAGTGTTCCCCGAAAGAAATGACCAGAATGCACAATATTTTTGTTTTCTGTGTGTCGTGCACTTGGGTACCTCGAGTGCATCCCTCCTCTTCTGGGTGAGGGTCCCCAGGTTGTCCCACTGGTCACAGATGCCCTGGCAGCGAGCATTGACTGTCGCAGCATCATGGTAGTCGAGCTCACTGGGAAGGAAAAGAAGGCTCCATTTGAGATGTTGTCACACATTACCTCTTAGGAACACACAGTAGGGGGCGCTGTCAGGGCCAGCAAGGTCTTCTCTGCTGGCCTAACCATACTTAGAAAAGTACATTTTACCGTAAATATGATAATAAAGTTATTCTCCAGGAGTCTGTTCTTTTCACGTCGTATAATATCCACTAGGAGGCGCTGCTTCCATTGTTGTATAATACCGTAGAGCTCTTATCCAATCATATTCCAGCTAGCTTGTGTTGTCAGGTTCTATCAAATCTGCCTGAGGCCTTCAGAATCAACATTGCAGCCTCCTGTTGGCTGTCAGTGAACGCACCACCGTCAGTAGCAACAGCCAATCAGATGTGGAGACTGCGTTGGTGAGACCAGCTAGCTGTTAGCGGCTAGCTTCACAGATAGGCGTCCTGTGATTGGATAAGAAGCCCTGAGAGCCTCTCAGACTGAACTCAACCTGGAGATCCAGTTGCCACCACCACCAAGGAGAAGATGAAGCTTTAGTTGGCCAATCATCTGCAGTTTAGAATGGAAATAAGGTGGAGCACTGGAGCAGCAGCTGCACCAACATGGTCAACTGTTTAATAATTTAATAGTTCAATAGTTTGGTTCATTATCGTCTCGTTGGTTTCATACTAATCGGCGACAACGTGCAGTTTATTGGAGCAGTTTGTGAGTTTAAACTCACAGAATACTGGTAGTGGACTTATTCAAACTTTGTTAAGGGAATCTCTTTTTATTTGTATTTCATCAAGGTTCAGGCCACTGCGGAGTATTTGAGGAGTTTAAAAACTACCATTCAAAGTCATCTCACTCCTACATTTGTATTCCAGCCTGCTTTTTTTCCTTCCTTGAGGGGTCGCCAGAGAACATCCTGTCTGTGAGTATTTAATCATCTCCTTTTGAAATAATGAGTTATAAATTATGAGTTGCATTACATTGATTTTCATCCATTTCTCATATTATGCTGCATGTGGCATCAAAGAGACCGTCGGAGAGCGAGAGGCCGTTAGAAATAATGGAAAAAAAGTAATGAGGGAATTGTAAGATCAGAGGTTTCCGCTCTTTCACATTCATCCTTTCATCTTTTTTTTCTCCCTCACAAGTGATTTTACTGCGACTGCTGTCGCAACTTTTGTTCTTCATCGGGTCCGTATCACAGCCGATGAGACCTGAAAGCCCTCACTTCTTCACTTTCCACTCAACTTTTCCCACTGGAATAACGCAGTCAGCGGCTTTGTCTGTTCTTATCTTTTTTCGAAGTGCACAATCCAGGAGAAGCTTCTCTGATCTCCTCCTACATCAGCTCAGCGAAAAGCCCGTGGATTAGCCAATGGCGCGATCAAACACAGACGTGATCTGGTGCTTGGATGTCCTCATCTCCAAGGCCTGGAAGCTTACTTGAGTTCCTGTGCGATGGCGGCGATCTGCTCCACTCGGTCCTGGTGAGCAGCCAGGTCGCTCTCAAAGGCCTCGTGCTTCCTCATCAGGGCCCTGATCTCCATCAGCGAGGCCGACTCGTAGTCCTTCTGGGAGAGCAGCTCTTCCTTGCCTGAAACACAGCGACGACTTAGCCTCCACCACCACCTGCTCTTTGCACACGTTTGAAATCAATACGGCAAAAAAATAAAAAAATAAAAAAATCACGTGATCCTTTGTCTCGTCTTGACTGCAACTCAACGTTTTATCATCTTGGTAAATTACAACTGTAATTATGATGAAAGATTCAAAGATTTTTTTGTTTAATTGCCACATGTCACGTGACATGGCGGTGAAATGTTGGTGTGGCAGAACCTGATGCGATTGTTCATGCAAGGAATAAAGAAAGTGTAAAAAAAAAAAAGGAAAAAAAGTTTAAAAAGTGGCAAATTAAATATAAGTTTTATGAAATACAAAGTTAAAAAGTGGAAAAAGTGGCAAATACAGATAAGAGTGTTGTGCAATACTACACAATACAACATAACATAATACGGTATAATATATATATAATTTCTCTCTCTCTCTCTCTCCCTACATATAGATGTAGAGAGACACAGCCTCTGACTTGAATGTCTTTTCTTTCATTCTCATTGCTGTTGACATCGCAGTTTCTCACTGAAGGCGTCAAAACTACGTATGAACACAGATGGAATTATGGAGGAAACAAAAATGTAAAATAACTCAAACACGTTTTATATTGAAATTCTGCATGAAAAGCATATTTAGAGTTATTGAAGGTGTTTGTCTTTGCTGCATAATGACATATATATACATATGTTTGATGTCTTCAGTGTCTATCTGCAGTGGAGAAAGATCCCCACCTGCCGTCCAGGACTCGTGCAGGCCGCACTTCTGCCTGAACTTCTCGGCGAGGTGGTCGAGTCTCTCCAGGCGGCGGATCTCGGTCAGCAGCCACTCCTCGTAGCCCTTCTCCACCTGCTCCAGACCCTTCCAAGCATTGGCAATGTCCTGGAGGGCAGCGAGCGCAGCACACGATGCGGTAAGAAGTGTTGCTTCTTACAGGACGCTCCCATTTCATTTGCTTCAAACCTGACTTTTTTTTTTTTTTTCGATAGAAATTGTTTAACATCTCGATGTTGTCAAGGTCAGAATATTTGACCTTGCCATGGAGCGGCGCCAGCCGCCAGTGCTCCTCTTACCGACACCATCTTGCCCTCGGAGGGCATGAAGGCAGGCCTGTTGCTGAGCCTCAGCTTGGTCTGCAGCGTGTTGAAGTTGATCTCCAGCTGGCACTTCTCCTGCACGCGGGGCGGCTTGTGGATGCGACGGTAGTCGCGGAAGTCCTCCAGCTTCTGCTGCATGGCGCGCATGGTCTGCTCGGCCGCGCGGTTCTCCAGCCAGGGGATGGTGCGGCGGATCCACTCCAGCAGCTGCAGAGGGAGGTCATCTGCTTCAGGTTCACAAACACCATTTCATGTGTGCCTCTCTCACCTTGCTGCCACTTCAACAATCCACCACCGGGGGCCCCGTCGTGTGTGTTAAGAGTCATTTTTCAATCCTGAGGAGCAAAGTTTTAGACTCTTCTGGGCTCTCAAGCATTTTATTGCAAATAGTTCCTCAATGTTGTCCTTTTTTTTGTCCCAAGTGCCTTTTTTTTCTTTCTTCAA
>CM020503.1:27380259-27415259 GCA_009823395.1 Thamnaconus septentrionalis
GAATATGAAGACTCGCATGCTGAGGAAGGAAGGAAGGAAGGAAGGAAGGAAGGAAGGAAGGAAGGAAGGAAGGAGGGGGGGCGGTGAAGCGGAGAGGGAAGAGGAGTGACAGGAATGGCCAGGCCCTTGTAATTTGATGTTCAGGGCTGAAGAGAAGAAGAGGACGCCGGTCGGAACAGCCGGGGCTCCCAGCAGGTGTTTGGCTCCTTTTTCATGCTTGACCAAATTTAGACGAGCTCCTAAATCAGAGCACGCAGAGCTCACCAGAAAGAGCCGCCCCGCCGCCGCCCGCCCGCCGCCAAGCAGCAGCAGTAGTGAGTCAAGAAGCTCGGCAAAGGAAACAAGATGAGGTAGGAGAGCTGGACGAGCAGCAAGGGAGGCTGTGGTGGGTGGAGGGGGGTCGAGGCCGGGGAGGGGGGTTAAAGTTGGTTGGAGAGAAGGAGGAGCAAAGCCTGAAGAGTGATTGGAGGCTTGCAGGACGGCTATATCGGTTTTGCTATGGGACACCAGTGGACAGCTGAGAAGGCAGGATTCCTGAGGAGAGCTGTCACAGTCCAGGATGGAGAGCAGCAGCAGAGGAAGGAACGGACTGAAGAAGAAGAAGGAGCTAGATGGAATCACCATCATCAATAATAATAATAATAATGATGATAATAATCCTGTTAACTCAAGGAAATGTGGGGAAGATGAGAGAGGCGAGGAGCTCATGAAACTGCCTCAGTTCTTAAAGCCATGAAGGAGAGATAGGCAACACTGTCTATGAAGGTCTGGTGTACAATGCATCAGGAGAGTCTTCATGAGGCATTATGAAACATGTCAGAAAGGCTCATTATCATACATGGCGGCTTGCTGGAAGTCACATTTGTAAATGATTCTAAGTGGTGGATATAACATGCCATAAGCTCATCATTCATGCTGTTTTATACCTGCCTGACGAAACTGTGTCACTGAAGTTCTCAACTGAAACCACCCACAACTTCATTGTCACCGTGCTGTTGGAGCTATAAAACATTCTCAATGATGAGCTCATCACACACTTTTCATTATTTCAGTCGTATCATTTTCAGCTATGTACTCTGGCGCTGTTGCTGCTGCTGCGCTGCGAATGGCGCAGTGCTGTGATTATGTGAGCTGCTGATGTGCAGGAACATTTCATAAAGGAAATGAATACAAATGAACAGCACACTATTAAGCAGCCCTCTGAGTCTGTTTGATAGGCCACAAAAATATCTTCATGCCGACCGTAGATAATGGGGAAAAAAAAATACATTTGTCTCACGATATTACAAAGTAATGTCATTTAAAGGACTGAAAGTGTCTTCATAACCACCCACATGAAGACGTGTCGAGCACCTTGTGTTGTTCCATCCATTTAGGCGACAGACAGAGGTGGAGTGTTGCACCTTCACGCTTGATTTATTTTATTTTATTTTTATTTTTTTATTGCAACGCTGCTGTGATGTTGTTGATTTAGCAGTGCCAGTTGGTGATTAACGGTCCAGTGGGCTGTGAAAAATGATCCAATTTCACTTCACTGGACTAAAAAAAGTAATAACACGATTGCACTGTGCAGTGGCTGTGCTTTTAAAGGAACGTCGGCCTGTTTTCCTCCCAGGACTTCAGCTTCGTGAGGTTTCCCAGGTTTCACACCGACTGAATATAAATAAATGAATAGACTGCATTGTCAGTGTTAGGCTGAAAAGTGTCGTTTTCTAATACTTTCGTTCGGTTGTTGTGCCGTGGGATTTTTTTTTTTTCAATGTAAAAAAATTGTTGCTGTGGCTCAGAGGAGGTTGAAAACACCGGACTGGCGTTCGGACTTGATCGCTGTCACTTCCAGACTGTGATGACGGAATCAACTGCTGCCCATCGTCATGTTTCAGTCGCCATGCACGAGGCCCTCAGCTCTGGGACCATCTGGCAATGCTAATGCTAATGCTAGTGGTCTCAGCCATGGAGGCTCGAGGGCTATCGACTACTAGCCGGTACCACTAGCCTGTATTAGACTAGCCGCTAGTATAGTATATATTTTTTTTGCATTTTATAACTTGTGTCACTGCTGTCACTCTTGCAGCGTTGCACTCACTCTTCTGCACTCTCACTCTTCATTTGCGCCACGTCGCTCTCGGACCTGCTAGCCATGCTATCCTTACACCGCGGGGCCACGGAGTAACAACATTTTGTCGCACTTATTGCAGGGTTGACAATAAAGCTGCCTTGAGCCTTGAACCTACATAGAATAAAACCATTCTGTCGATGGTCAGGTGCTGTTCTGGGAGGTGGCGTATGGTCACGATGATGGTGATGGCCATCACCATCATCCACCATGAGTGCTGCTGCTGCTGCTGCTGCTGCTGCTGCTCCTCCAGAGCCAAAACTTCTGCTGGGCTTCAATTGGATATGTGGGTGTTCTGGCAGAACAAGTACATGAGCTGAATAACTAACTACAGATGACAGTGTGGGGGCGGAGAGGAGAGAGAGCACCGGGGAGCAGCAGCACTGAGGGAAAGCAGACCGGAACGGTTTTTATGCTCGGTAGCAACGAGCTACGTTCTAGCCGAGCACGTCAGACAGAGCGCTCAGCGAAAACGCACGTGTCTGGCCTGCACGCGCAGCGTTGGAAGTGTCGGCGTGTCTGTCATGTTTGACTGTGAGGGCGGATCCGCATGGCAAAGGGCAAAGAGAGGGAGAGAGAGAGAGAGAGAGAGAGAGAGGAGAGAGAGGGAGAGAGAGAGAGGGAGGGCGAGAGACCTCAGATCAAACAGAGAAACACGGAGCAGCATTTATTCCTCTGTCTAAACGCTAGAACGAGCTGAGGGCTGCACAGGTGGGACCACCATGGGATCTAAGGTTCGATATGTAGAAAACATGTTGCTTTCATGTCAACTGAAAATGAAGCCAAAGCAAAGCTGCAACCAAATCAGAGTCTTTGAAGCCTCGCCAGGGTGTTCGGCTCTTTATTGAAACGACTCTGAAAACGCTGCAAACACGGAGGAAATGCAGCTATTTTATGACTTAATGACTATTAAAATATCATTTCCTCCAGTTGGGCGGGCCGGATTATAAAGCTTTAATGGCCTGCATGTGGCCCCCGAGCCGTAGTTTGCCCACGCCTGGTCGTAAAACTTAAAATGAGCTGAACTGAAGGACCCCCGAGCCTCAGCGCAGCAGGAAGGAGCGGGAGCTCAACTCCTCCACCTCTGCTACAATAACCTGATATAATACTTCCTGTTGGCTTTTTGGTGCATTTTCTGTTTTTCATCACAAACACACAAACATATGTGACGGTTCCAATAATTGAAAATTGTTCACTCGCAAACCCGCCGGTCTGTGAACGCCCTCTGGGAAGCACAGAGGTTCACGCTCGGCGCCACCTAGAGCTTCCAGTTTGTTTTGAAAGCGGAAGGTCCCCATATTTGGAGGTGTGGGTCGACCAGAGGGGAGCGGCGGCCCAATGTGAAATGAAATGTCTTTATTTTTAATGGAGCGCTGTTGTAGACTGCAGCACAAGTCGCACGATGCGGTATTTAGAAAACACAAAAGTGTTGCTAAACTCACGAAATTGCAAATTCTTTTTTTTTTTACTGTTAAAAATACAAAATAAAACTTTTGTTGCTCTATCAGCATCCAGCCTCCAATTTGTGATTTTATCTGAATATGAAGACTCGCATGCTGAGGAAGGAAGGAAGGAAGGAAGGAAGGAAGGAAGGAAGGAAGGAAGGAAGGAAGGAAGGAAGGAAGGAAGGAAGGACAGGGGTGGCGGTGAAGCGGAGAGGGAAGAGGAGTGACAGGAATGGCCAGGCCCTTGTAATTTGATGTTCAGGGCTGAAGAGAAGAAGAGGACGCCGGGTCGGAACAGCCGGGGCTCCCAGCAGGTGTTTGGCTCCTTTTTCATGCTTGACCAAATTTAGACGAGCTCCTAAATCAGAGCACGCAGGCTCACCAGAAAGAGCCGCCGCCGCCGCCGCCGCCGCCGCCGCCGCAGCAGCAGCAGTAGTGAGTCAAGAAGCTCGGCAAAGGAAACAAGATGAGGTAGGAGAGCTGGACGAGCAGCAAGGGAGGCTGTGGTGGGTGGAGGGGGGTCGAGGCCGGGGGGGTTAAAGTTGGTTGGAGAGAAGGAGGAGCAAAGCCTGAAGAGTGATTGGAGGCTTGCAGGACGGCTATATCGGTTTTGCTATGGGACACCAGTGGACAGCTGAGAAGGCAGGATTCCTGAGGAGAGCTGTCACAGTCCAGGATGGAGAGCAGCAGCAGAGGAAGGAACGGACTGAAGAAGAAGAAGGAGCTAGATGGAATCACCATCATCAATAATGATAATAATAATGATAATAATCCTGTTAACTCAAGGAAATGTGGGGAAGATGAAACTGCCTCAGTTCTTAAAGCCATGAAGGAGAGATAGGCAACACTGTCTATGAAGGTCTGGTGTACAATGCATCAGTGTGAGTGTCTTCATGAGGCATTATGAAACATGTCAGAAAGGCTCATTATCATACATGGCGGCTTGCTGGAAGTCACATTTGTAAATGATTCTAAGTGGTGGATATAACATGCCATAAGCTCATCATTCATGCTGTTTTATACCTGCACGGCAAACTGTGTCACTGAAGTTCTCAACTTCTGAAACCACCCACAACTTCATTGTCACCGTGCTGTTGGAGCTATAAAACATTCTCAATGATGAGCTCATCACACGTTATATCCACCGCTTACAATCATTAATAAACGCTGACTTAAATTGTCATACATGATTATGAACGTTTATGACACGTTTATTACACGTTTATTACACGTTTTCATTATAATGCCTTATAAAGGCACCCATAATGCCTTCTACCATAATAGGCCTTCATAAAATGTTCACAATCAGTACATAATAATAATAACATGCTGAATAATGAATAATAATCCATATCATAGTCGTGATTATTCTGTTTTTTTTCTTTCATTCCCCTGGACGCAGCGGCCCGTTATCGCCTCCCTCCGGTCCTGCTGGACTCCTGTGGTGGCCTGCAGACACCCGGCCATGAAGTCACTCTCCATCCACGCACCACCGCCCCTCCTCAACCCCCGACGGTGCACACCTGTTGGTCAGGCCTGGCTCCTCCAGGCCCCTGGGCCTTTTACAGGTCCTTCTTGTGAAATGAGGTCACGGCAACGCGGCTGGATGCCTGTCATAACTGTGTTCTCCACCGGGGGAAACGGGGGGCTGCTGACCCCACACATGCTTATTTTTAAAACATATGCATACATCCATGTTGTACCCTCACGAAAAGGATCCTTGGCATGACGCAACCAAAAACTACATATATATATATATATATTTATATATATGTATATATATATGTATATATATGTATATATATATATATATATGTATATATTTGTATATATATATATATATATATGTATATGTGTGTATCTAATAATAATAATAACAGTAATAATAACAATAATAATAATAATAATAATAATAATAATAATAATAATAATAATAATAATAATCTAACTTAAATGTTGCAGTGAGTTCCAGTTAAAGGGAAGAAAAATATTACAAAACTAAACCCCACTATTTAAAGAAATATCTTATGGGAAAACTTTAATTTAATACGATAGCTTGTTGTTTTTTTGTGTGTTTTTTTGCTATAAACTACAATTGTATTTGTCCTACTATTGTATTTGTCCTCAAGAAAGACAAATGTTTTACTATTAAATCACTTCAGACAATACACAATCAAGGCTATTAATCCTCACATAAGAGGCTTCTTTCATTCATTCACTCATTTCAATAGTCTTAATTTAGTGAAATCCTAGCGTCTTGTTCCAAGTTTAATACAACAAAGCTGCGTACCACACACACACACACAGAGACACACACACAGACACCCTTCAGCTGTGCCTGGCCTGCTTCACAGTCCAGTCTGAAGGTTACTCTGTCTGTGTCAAAGTGCTTTTGACACTTACTGAGCCAAACCTTTGAGAGCAGCAACATGAGAGCGGCAAAGAGACAATATAATTATCAAGTCAGTCAGTCAGTCAGTCAGTCAGTCAGTCAGTCAGTCAGGTTTACTGAGAAAAGGCAGGAAGTGAAATGAGAAGCGAGTCCTTGATGCTGCAGGGTCTTCAGCTCCACCACCTGGACTGAATAAGACCTAAAACTCATGTCATAAAAGATTTGATGAATGGACCATCTCAGCCCAGGCCACACACACACACACACACACACACACACACACACACACACACACACAACACATGAGAAATCTCATCCAAATTTAACGCAGGTATTTATACCTCATTGCCAACATCAGAATAGTCTTCAGCCACCTTCGTCACACACCTGTTAAGAAGTCGTGTCCCTGACCGTCACACACTGGGCACATAAACACATCGCTGCGGCAGTGCAACACAATAGGCACACACACACACACACACACACACACTGTTCCTTTGTTTATAAGGTCAGTGTATTTTGGCTGCGTGACAACTTTTTTGGATGGAGACTCAAATTATTTCCACTTCAACACAAAACAAAAAAAATTTTTTTTAAAACTCAGTGTGTAACTTCCTCATCTCAGCAGTGACCTGGTCAATGAGCCAGCAGGCTCTTAGAATCAGACTGCAGCAGCCTCGGCTCTCCTCACGCTTGAGTCTCCCTTATGAGAAGTAATACATCATTTTGGAGGAGATAAACAAACAAACAAACAAACAAACAAACAAACAAACAAACAAACAAACAAACAAACAACACGATACCTCCCATCAAGACCTGACATGTGGCATATATATAGTTGAAATGTGTTGTGTGTGTTAGACTTGTGCCAGGTGACTGAACATTTGTGGGACAGCCTCAGTGATGCAGCTGCTACAAAATTGTTGCTGTCAGAAAAAAAAAACAAAAAAAACCAAAATGAAAATCAGAAGAGCATTCAGCTTCTTCCCCTGCCAGGCTGAAGTCATGATTTGCCCTCAAAGTCACTGTGTGTGATAATTAAAGACTGCATTGGAGTTTGGACCAGGAAAGGAAAAGCCCATTTGTTTATTTATTCATTTATTTATTTATTTTTAAATTCCACTTTAGATGATGGAGAACATTTGATCTTAAAAACATTTAAATGCAAAAAAATAATAATAATAATAATAATAAAAGTCTATTTCACTGTAGACATTTTAAATAATGTCTCATAAAAAAAAAAATACTAAGTAATCAATTATTGAATGTTAACTCTTAGCGGATAATAGCAACAACTATCAGCAGTTCCAACACACAGCAGGAACGATTTAGAAGTCAAGCCACATTTTTTTTTTTTTTTTTTTTTTTTGAGAAAATGATGAGACAACAGGTGGTCTCCACCAAATCTTTACCATAGCAAAATCCATCAATCTAAAAACACAACACTAACGCCCCAGTATTGTCTAAACAGTGATGTGACAATGTGAAAATCAATTGTGCCAAACTTCAGTACTTCAATAACTTAATTATGCGGACATCAGCCATGAAAGTGTCCGATGCCTTTTCAAATGATACGTTTCAATCCACACGTTTGGAAGGATGAGTAGATGTGCAACACTTGTTGGGCTTCACCATAATATAAATATGAAAAATAATAAATGGAATACGCAATCCGGGTAATTGTACCACTGTTGCCAGATCTTCATGAATGTTTTAGGCTTTGGGATTAGGAATAAAACAAGATTACAAAGCTCGAAGCCACTGAAGTCGCATTAGAACTGAAAGAGAGAGAGCTGAGACTGGGAGGTTGTGGGTTCGAAACCCACAAAAAATGGTCCCCAATGCCTCCCTGCTTGGCACTCAGTATCTGGGACTGTTTGGACTTTGATTGAATAATGATTCACTGCCGCGGCTCAGGGGTCGAAGGTCAAAGAGGACAAACTTTGCATCCCTTCAGGATGTGACAATCACTGGGACTCAAAACATGGTCACCCCGTGCCTGTCCTGTGAAGGAGTGACTGACTGACGTACCAGAGAGCCGGCTGGCTGCTGGTCCACTGCTGCTGCTCCCTTGCTCAGATGTTCCAGGTTGCAGGGCCATCAGATCCCTGCCAGAAGCACCAGCAAAGGCCTGAGGACCGGTTTGGTGACCACCACACTGACCACCAGATGTGCAGTCCAGATGAGCGCCGACGTTAATGGTTGTACCACCAATAATCAAACAACGTTTGCGCTCACAGGATTTCTCCTCACCATTTCTCGGCCGCTGGAGTTCAGCCCGAGGGAAAGACCGACCGGAACCAACCAGAAGAGTTGCAACAATACATCATCGTCGTGGTTGATTCGGACAAGGAGACAGACTTTTAGGAACCCAACCTATGATGGCAGCATATATCTACAGTTCAGACTCATAAATGGCGTTATGATAGATTTACTTATAATAGGAGAGAAGACTTTACATCACAATACACCTGAAATAAATGTTAATGTTAAAAAATAAAATGTAACAGAAGCATGAAATGCCAATAAACTTCAGAGCAATGTTTTCAACAGTACGCACTGCACGAACCCTAGAGGTGAGAAAAGTTAAAGGTCCAGTGTGTAATATTTATAGAATTATATATGTAAGAATATACATAGAGCAATAAGAGTTTGCACTAGTTAGCTGCCGTCTTCTACCGACTGGCAGCGTGTTTCGTATACAAGGTGAACACCCACATCTCCAAAAAAAACCCAAAAAAACAAAGAAGAAGGTGGACAAGCTGTCCAGATTTGGGTGTGCAGGCCACCGTAGCTAACTGGCAAGCTCAGGAGGGGGTAATGTAACCAATGTAACCACTTGGCGTCGCTGTTTCTTCTTCAAAATCTCCACAAACATGAGACACTTAACCTTTAAATAATGACAATAATTTTCTTCACTTTTAAGGGGAGGTTCAACATTTTGGCAAAATGGCTCATTGCCACAGTCCCTGTAGCCCTTTGAGACGCTACGTCGCCTTTAACTAGCGCTAAATGTAGCTGTGAAAAGTGCTCAGCGGACAAAATGATGGTGATGGCTACGAATCTCCATCCCTCGAAACTCATCAAATGCTCCAAAACACCCTGGACAAGGAAGTTTTCTTCAAGAACCACAAGATGTGTGACTGATGGAAGTGGACGAGGGCGGACAGGGAGGAGCCTGGAACCGACCGTTGGCAGCGTGCCAAGTCCGCTGTCATATAACGAGCTGCGGAGTACGACCAGGGGCTTGACAGACGTAAACTGGTGTCGGTAGTTTCCCAGTACTTGTGGAGCCGACGGAGGGACGAGCTGGATGGTTTGGGAGCTTCAGTGGTCCGGTGCACTTCCAGACCAGCACTTCCAGACCAGCACTTCCAGACCGGCCGTCGAGGCACCTTGGCAACGATGGCACGGTGGTCAAAGTGGACCCAAAATACTCTGAAGTCTGAAACCTCATGATCGTAGTTTGGCCTTAAACCTGAGAAGCTAAACTCGTTCTCATTCAGTCGTCCCTCATTTCACCAATTCTCGAATGCGTTCAATGTAAACACTCGCTGTAACGGCTGCTCGTCTGTGACATTTCATTCAGGCTGGTTTGCCACCAGTGCCCGTGTGAAGACGGAGCGGGGTTGGCGCTGCTCAGTTGATCCATGGCTGAGCAGAGTGAAGCCCACCGACAGCCTGGTGCCAGTCAGGGAGTCACCGCTTCCTGCACAGGTCCGGAACCAAGCATCACTGCAGCCATGACGAGCAGACCAGCTCTGCTTTGTGAGGCGAGCGCTCACTTCAATTAGATTCAAATGGACTTAACCGTTTTCTTTTTTTTTTTTCTTTTAAGTTGTGTTAAGCTGTTCTTAAGAGAAAACTGAAGAAAGCACTGTGGGTAGTTTAACCGCCAACCGTGTAATTCCCCAAACTAATCTCAGTGTTTATTCTATTTATGGGCCCGAAGGATTACTGTGATCCGATCAAGATGGCTGCTCTCCCAGCTCATCAACCATCATTTCCACTTCAGCCGCACAGATTCTGACCCCACGGATACATCTAGTGCCCCCCCCCCCCCCCCCCCCACCACCACCATTAAAAGCCTTTGCAAGAACGCTGACAAACCTTCTTCTTTCCGTGCACAGAACTCACAAACAACCACCCACTGACAAAGAACAGCAATGACAATTTCAGTGCTCGGGTCAATAGTTAATAATTAACACACACACACACACACACACACACTGCTGTACCCTCAGACCTTCCTGCAGCCTCCGAGGGTTCTTGTGCCTTCACTAAAAGCAGTTTATAGACGCCTCCCTACATGGACACAGCTTCTGGAATAGCAACTGCTATTTGATCTGACTGGAAGTTCTCTCACCTCTCCACTTACGTGTAACACTTGAACCCTGACTCGCTGCGTGCACTGCACAACACACAAACATAACACAATGATGAAGTTAGCTGAGGAAATAGGTCTGTCTTATAATCCTAACCTTCAATGTCTGTCAATTAATATATATATATATATATATATATATATATATATATATATATATATATATAGGCATCAATTAAGTGAATATCAACTTGCTGAAATGTTGCTTGCAAGGAAATGTTTGCCTTCTGAGACTGAAGTCTTTTCCTCCAACTATTGTTCGATATTATTGTATTATTATATTATTGTCCAAAGTTAATATCACACTTTTGTGGCTGACGGGTCGCATGTCGCCTCTCTGAAATGAGATGAGATGAACTCTAAATGTTCTGGGGGGGGGGGGATCTCATCACCCTGACAAAGTGAAATCACAGAAGGTTGTGCAGATGGAGAGAAAGGACTTTATGACGCAGTGAATGACATCTGTCAATCAGAATTTAAGTAGCTAACAATGACATAAGCAGCTAATTGCAAATGACTTTCAGAAGGGCCGACGCTGAAAGAAGATATTTATTACTGTACACTGGGAACATCCAGTCTTGGCCATAAAATCTAAAAAAGCACGACAATTTTGGCTCGTGATGTTCATTAACACTTTGCTATTTATGGTTTGGCAAATGTGTACCTTAAAAAAAAAAAAACCAGTGGACTGAAGGCTTGTCTTTCTTTTTTTCTGGGGAAAAAAAAATATATATATATTATATATATATATATATATATATATATATATATATATATATATATATATATATATATATATATATATATATATATAGCCCATAATTGCTTATGTGTTGTTTGAGTGATGTCATCGCTGAGCTCCCGGTGGGCAGTGATGTCACTGCATCACTTTATCTGCTGGGACCAAACCAGACTGGACAGAATCAGACAGGTTTGGTCAGGCTGCAGCCTGAGATCCCTCACGCATTACCGCAACATTGGCCGTTAGTCAAGTCGCATGGATAAATATCACACGACTGAGGATCACTTCATCAAACCTTTGGCTGAGGCGTTGGCCTGAAGACACTCAGAGCGACACGCCAGGGGTAAAGCCGCTTGAAATATTGACGATTAGCTTAGCGGCTAAAACACATCATTCGCTCCTCCAAATTCAAAAGCACACTGACGGAACTGTGAAGAAGCCCTGGTTTCCTCCTGGCTCCAGTGGAGTTCCTTTAGTGAGGTCACTGTGTAAGTTGAAAACTCCTGAGGAGCCTCTTGAATGGGTCTTTGCAGGGTGTTGAGTTAATAAAGCAGCCACTCATTTGCTTTCTTTTGCTTTGGGAGTTGAAATCATCTGTGGTGTGAAACAGGAGATGTGTTTCGCTACAAGCAGGAGCTTTTTTTCTTTCTTTTTTTTACTTCAGTCTATTTATAGTTATTATATTTCATTACCACATTAAAGAAAGTGTGTGACAATAGTTTTCATTAGCACTGTCAGTAGCGCAGGTTAGCACTGGAAGCATCACTTCCTGAAACACCCAGTGGTGCACAGTAGCGTGTTGCGTGTTTTTTTTCTCACTGCGCTGACAATAAGCACGACTTTGAAAATAACTAGCTTGTTGAATTCAGAGATCTTTCCTCCGCTTTGATTCCAGACAGCAGCGTCCAGCGAGCAGACGCTAGCTAAGTCCTGGGGGGGGGGGCGTCGTCTCTCCTGCGTGTCCTTGACTGCCCTGCAACTCTCGTCTCCGCAGTCACACACACACACACACACAGCCAAACACACACAGCCAAACACAGCCTTCCTGTCTTCTTTTGTCTTGTTTCCATTTACGGCTGTTTTAAGGACAACTCATCACCGCCACGAGATGCAGACGCTCTTCATCTCACGTTGTGTCATCTCCACTGGCCATCGCGGTAAAGGAGAAGCGTTGGTGTCGACGAGTCATTCTGTGAATCCTCACATTCCGTCAGAGCTACTGGTAACATAAACCAGTATCAAGGTATAAAATTTAGAAACACACACACACTATTTCTAATGTCCCATATCAAATTCAGCCTCACTGCATTGACACACTTCACAACTCCATGAAGTCATGAGCACCTCCCTCTCTCTTTTTTTTTTTTTTCCATTGAAACTTTATGGATAGAAGACACAACAGGTGGTGTTCGGGCTCCCTTTCATATTCATTACATTGCAAAATGATGCAGTGCTCTATATCCATGGACTGATATCAGCTTGGTGGGCTGTGTTATACATGCCGAGGAGAGCAAAGGAGTGCGATGGCCAAGGGTCCCCCAGGGGACGGAGGTGGAGAGGTGAAGACTGAAGGAGAGGGAGAGGGAGAGGGAGAAGAGCTCGCCCGGCTGCGGACGCTTCTTCCACAACTATTTTTATCATCTTACAAAGATTTGCCAGAGGCACAGGAGAAACAAAACAAAGCAAACAAAGAATAATAACTTCACACGACCAGAAAAAGTCAACAAAAGAAAAAGTTTTAGGAAGAAGAGGAAGTTGGTGAGCCACCAGGTAACGAGATAAGGAGGCGGGGAAGTCGGGGGTCTCGGGGTGGGGTGGGAGGGGGGGGGGTAAAGTATTTTTAGGAAGATGTTTATTTGCAGGTCTGTGAAACCAACCCAGGGTGTATATCAACAGCCTTGCCATCTCTCTCCCTATGTTGCCATCTGTTGAAGTCTCTCAGCCTGTTTCCATCTTCTGGCCCAAGGAGGAGGAGGAGGAGGAGGAGGAGGAGACCCCCCACCCACTTCCCCCAACCCTCCCCCAACACAACAACTCTTGAAAAGCTTCTCTTGTCAACTATGGACCATCACAGTTGAGATACAAACAAAAAAACATCTCATTTAAAATCAGGCACTGACTCAACGAAAGGCCATTTTGAACGGCAGCACATTTACAGAAGCACTAAGCCCACTGTTGTAAGGTTCCGGACCATTCGGGTCAAAGAGTTGCAGACCCTGCGACTGTGTCTCACTGGTTCTCACTGTAGAAGCTGCGGCACTCAGTAGAAAAGTCTAAACATCTTGAAACCCTTCGATGGAAATATATTTGCTGGCTGCACGAGGAGCCTCCACGCTGTCAATATGGCTGCTGTGAGGAAGTTCTATTCACAGAGCAACATTATTCCTCTCAGTTCACACCTATTGTTAGATCAATGTGAAGAAAAAAAGTTGGAAGTTGGATTAAAATAAAGTTCTTTTTTTTTTTTTCTTCTCGATTTTCAATGTTCTCATTCTTTATGCGCATCGCAGTTTTGATGCATTTTTTTTTTTAAACATGAAAAGGTTTCGGCTTAGATGAGATATTTCGCAGTTACACCCAAAAAAAACTTTTCTTTTACGTTTGCGACCCAGGAAGTTGTTGAGCGAGGACTTCTTCGGATGGAGATCCCGGCAAACCCTTTGAGCTGCAGTCTCAGCGGAACCGCGAGGGCAAAGCTTTGAGTCCTCGGAGATTTCAGGTCGGGTGGGTTTCAAAGTTGAGGAGTTCGACGGAAATATTTCACGTTTCCAGCCGAGTCGAACCCTAGGATTGGTGAAGCCGCGCTAGCGTTTGGGAAGTTTTACGGCCGCACACACACACACACACACACACACACACGCGCGCGCGCGCAACTCATTAAGTGCACCTGTTGGGTTCATTCCCAAATCAGGCGCTGCGGACCCTCGCTGCCCCCCCCTCCCCCTCCCATCTCCTCTGCCGGTAGATTCCAGACAATGCCAGATCAGTTTGACAGATTCTACTCTTTCCTTTGCAGACGATCTCACGCCACGGTGTCCTGCACTGCGTCAGTGCATCGCTTGGTTCCGAGCTATTTGAGGTGTACTGGCCGGCTTGACGTGAAGATTCATTCAGAACAAGTTCTGAACGAGCGTCACGCTAACATTGATCACCGTCAGCGAATAACTGCACAGGAGAATTTAGCCAAACCTACGTCTAGAGATCAAGATTGTGAAAAGTTGTAAACTTTGCTGCGGAAATACGTTCGCTTGTTCAGACCGAGTTCCGAGTCGGGGTTTTTTGTCGTTAAAACGCAGCAACCTGGAATGCATTTTGAGACTCAAATAGCAGAGAGACGGAGGCCCGGCTTGGAATTATATTTAGCCAATCTTCGCGAGGCAATTGGGGTTAACTGAAAGACAACCCTGAGAAAGTTCCGCCGCCTAAAATATCTGCATACACAGCGTTGTGTCCAGCAGGCCTTGCGGTGCCAGGTGCGAGCACAGCTAAAACCCACATGCCCAGAATCAGGAGGGACTGCTTGCTTTTTTACACAGTTACCAATTGAAAAGAGAGCAGTCGTTGCAACAACAACAACAACAACAACAAAAAAAAAAAGCCACGAGGTTCTGTCACGTTGGAGTGAAATTTTGTGGTTGACGGCTCAGAAGTGGAACCTCGGGTCCAAACCTACCTTCCTCTGCTGCTTCTCCCAGGCCGGGTCGAGCAGCAGGTCTCTGTCCCAGCCCTCCTCTTGGGTCATGTACGCCTCATCTTGATGGATGGTGTAGGAGTTGCTGTAAGTTATCTGGGTTTCGACGGCTGTCATCATGGCCACCTCTTGTCAGGACTGGTTGGGTCCCCCCCCCTCAGCTTATCGTGAAAAGATTTTCAGCGCTACGACCGACGGCGACGCGAGGGCAAGGACCTCCGTGAGACGAGGGCTCTTGCTTTGGAGGTGGGAGTGTCAGGAAAAGGGGCTGCAGAGACCAGACTCCACCGGTGCAAGGTGCCTGTGCGGAGGTGGTGCTCCCACTAACCAGAGACCCTGTTGGCCGGGGCTCTTTTCCTGGTCAAAAGTGACACACGTGACCGTGGCCCAATAAGTAGGAGCGGCAACTGCCTGGGTGTCAGGTTCTGATCCTAAAAAGGTGTGAAGGGCGGGAGTGCCTCCCTCAGGCATGTGATCCGGTCACTGTGACTGGTGTGTGGCGCTGTCTGTTACACCCCCAGCTAGCGGCAAGGTTTTTATGGCCAGTGTAAATGCACCTGTTGCTATTAGTGACACTCAGACCCGGGCCTCAGTGGTTTTAGCCTAGCACTCACGGGCCCTCTTCCACACAGTGTATTCACTTCGACTGATACAATTTAGACTGCATATTTCATTTGATGTTTTTTAAACTACGATAGTATTGGAGTTATTACCTTCAGATTACATCAGTTTTCCCTCCAACTATGAAACTCCTGTGGTTTCTTTTTCTTTCTTTACATCATCCAGGCTACTCATTACTGTAGGCCAGGACTGGGCCACAATGGGCTCTAAAATTTGACAGAGGAGCCGGAGCAGCAGCAGCAGCAGATGGATGGAGTATTTTGGTGAGCCACCTCATAGGAGGAAAACACATATCTTGTACGTAGAAACCGTGTGCTTTAATGTCAACTCACTCACTTAAAGGGTGAATGTGACATATTATATAAAGGAATAATATGCAAATCAATATATTTCAAGTTTTTATTTCTTTGGATTTTGCTGATCAGGTCTTGCAGCTTAAAAAAAAAACCCTCAAATTTTATAATAATTTTCTGAGTTTGTGGGTTTGTGGTTTTAATAAGCTGAAAATCTTAATCAGCAAAGTTACAACAAGGAACTGCTTGAGATGTCAATCTGCGTGGAATGGCTCAATAACATTTGTTGCTTTCATCTTTTATGTTAAATTGCCAAAATAAAACAACTTTTACTGGATATTCTCATTTTTCGGGCAGTACCTGTATATAATATATACTAGTAGGACAGGCCTGATTAAAAAGCTTAGCGGGCCACATTTGGCCCCCGGGCCGTAGTTTGCCCACACCTGATGAAGACTCAGTGTCACTGAATAGCTTTTGTTCTCTGAAGTTAAACAACAAAACAACATTACGAGAGTAAACTTGGAGACCTACTGTATTCAATGGAAGGATGTCTCCTTGAAGAACGTGTTAACCTGAGCACAGTCTAGTATACTGTATATATATATGTATATATATATACATAAAATTAGCAAAATAATAAGAGGAAGTGCATCCTCAGACCATTAGAGAGAAATGTAAAACCAGAACAATTTCAGGTATTATTTTCAATAAGCCTTTGGTACAAATTAGACTGGCAAAAATCAAACCACCTTGGTCAACTAATCACAAGTTCATTACCTATGAAAAATACTGACTAAAGTGTCTGGAATATGTAATACATCAGTTATTGCAGAGCATCATTTCTATTCAAATAAAGGAGATTCAGACATTCTGAGGAAAAAAAGCCAATTTATTTATTATTTGCATGCAGACTAAAAAAACGACTCTAAATGGATAAATACAGACTAGAAGGCATATTTGTATGCACATACAACCTTACAGTATAATGTGTTTATATAAGGATTTGTCATTCACAGTAAACATGTTTGATTTTTTCTAACATTCTTCTATTGAAAAAAAAAAAAAGAAAAAAAAGATAGCTCCACCTCCCTAACAGCACGTGCATTCTGTGCTGGATTCTATATTGTGCAGCTCTGGGTCATCGATTTGCTCGTGGTGACACAACGTCTCGTCAACCCTCATCTTTTTTTTTTTCTTTGGAAACTGAATTAATTCATAAGTAATCAAGACACTGAAATGTAACTACGCTCTGCTTGGTCCATTAACCCACTTAGAAGAACCTTCACTACTGTGCAACTATTTGTGGTTAACATTCAGGTAAAGGACACTGTGCTGCTGTACTGCTCTGAGGGAATCGCTAGCATTTATCGTTGCAAACGCGATGCAACAAAAAAAAAATTTGGATTCTTATTCCGACCAAAGAAACAGAGCAGGTTGTGCCTCAGATAGGTGCAGAACCTAGATGTATGTGCATATTGGCTGATGCGTCACTGCTCTACCTTGCAGCTCTGACGACGACCCTGGGATTCTTTCACCCATTGGGACCAAAAAGAAACTACAGATTCTTATTTTACTGAACTGCAAGATATCTACCGGAGCTCAAGGTTAAGTCGTCGTTGAGGTCTGACTCTACTGCTATAAAAAAAAAAAAAATAAAAAAATCTCTCTGCAGTGAAGCCATTTGGCAGCAGAGGTGGATTCAGAGGAGCGAAGGTGGCGCTGGTCAATCAATCTCACGGCTGCAAACTCAAAGAAGGCAACATGGTCAAACAAACAAACCCAGATGTCTTCAAGATGCACAAACTTGCACATTTCAGCGTGACGCTCATCCCAGAAGAACAACTGTGACCTGTGGGATCCCAGCAAAAGCAGAAAGAAACAAAACAAACAAAAAAAATATAGAGATGCGCACAATAAAGATCATCTGGGTTACAGTTCTTCAGATGTTCCAAACCACAGAAGGCAGACAAGGAGACCGGCGGGGGTGGCGGGGGGCGGGGGGGGGGGACGGAGGTGAAAGAAGGGAGGAGCTTTGCCCCAAATTCAGAGCAAGGGGGCGGGGTTAAGATGCACGGCAGCATTCACCAAAGCGTTTGGGAAGCCGAAAGGCTGACAAGCACCTGCAGAAGCCTTAGTGAGGAGCTGGGGGGTCAGGGGTCAGGAAGGGGGTTTTAATACTGGAGCACCAGGTGGCCCTGATCATGGAGGCTGGTACAGGAACCCTGCATCTCGTCTGCTCGCTGCTAATACAGATCTCCTAGCTACGTGTGCTACGGTCTGGGCAGAACAAGACTTTAGTGGAAGTCAATATGCAGGCCAATGAAGGTGGAGCAGAGCTAAGAAGCGACCACCACGGCCAAGGTTTTAGTCAAAGACAATCGGAGAGCGGCCGCCGCGCCCTGATGACAGGAGGCTGATTAAAGACTCTGCAGCGTCGGCTACCAGCTCGATCCTCCAGGATCAGGAAGTTAAGGGGGGCAGCTTTGAACAAGGGCGGTCCTTCCGCTGCCGACTCACCTTCAAATCAACTCATCCCTGAATCCTCGCTTTGCGCTCTTCCTGTTTGGTGGACAGAAGAAACAGCGCCGTGTTTGCTACTTCCATCACGTCGCCGTCTAAACAAATGCTGGACAACACGTTTGACATAGTGCAAGCCTGCGGCCGTTAACGACTGTGTGTGTGTGTGCGTGCGTGCGTGTGTGTGTGTGTCAGGCTCAAGCTGACAATCTGGACAGTTAAAAAAAAAAAAAACACACACACACACACACACACACACACATACAGGTCATCCAGAGCTTATTTACCAGGCAGCTGAGCTGATTCCCAGATCAGAGGTCTAGAGCAGCCAAAGCAGAAAAGTCCTATAGGAATCCTGAGATTGATGAGAATCTGCAGGTCGGACTGGCCTCATACCTCTCGGCCTATCTTATAGGATGTTTCTGATTGGCACCACAGGGCTGTGAGGGACCCAGAGAACAATTCTGAGATGATCGCTGTTAAAAATGTGTCGTCACTTTAGCTATTTTTTTTTTTTTTTTTTTTTTTTTGGGAGGGGGAGGAGGAGTTGTAGACCCCCCCACAGGCCTGTGGGGCGAACCCGAACCCCCCCTGCACTCATCGGTTTTAGAGAAGCGGCTCGTCCAACACTGATGTCCCCCACATGTTAGTGAGTCCTGCAGGGGGCGCCACACATAACACTGTCCACTGGCACGCCCCCGGGCTTCTAGGGCTAGCAAGAAAAACATAGGATGGTAGGCAGGTAGGTAGGCAGGTAGGTAGGCAGGGGTTGGGTCAGGTGGGTGGTTCTGGGAAGTTGAGTCCGAGCCAGAGCCACGAACCCAGATCCAATGTGGCAACGGCGGCGGTGGCGGCGGGAGAAGCGCTGTGTGTGTGTGTGTGTGTGTGATGCACGTCGTCAACGGCGGCACGGAGAGACGCATAAGGTACAGTGAGGTGGGGGGGTGCGGAGGGTGAGGGCGGGCGGGGGCGGTGAAGAAGGGCGGGGCGGGGGTTGCCTAGCGGGCAGGGAAGATCGTGTGTGTGTGTGTGTGTGTGTGCCAAGCCTCGCCAGTCAACGGCCCGGGGACGACACTCGGAGGGAGGGGTGGGGGGGTGGGTTGCACGGACATCCATGCTCTCGTAGACGCACAACTCACAACACAACCTCAGTCACACTTCCCTTATACCAGCAGACACCAGGGGGCGACAGAGAGCTCGCTCGCGGCCAACCGGCCATTGGGCGGATGCAAGTCTGGCGAAGTCGGGGGGGGGTGGGGTTTGGGGGGTTTGACGCCCACTCCATCCTACCTGCCACACCCACCGCTGGCACCGCCCACTGCAGCGGACGGAGGGTGAGTTACGGAGTTGAGGGGGAGGAGGGGAGGGGGGGGTGATGGCGGAGGAAGAGGAGCGGTGGTGAGGAGTGTTTTCATCAAGGCACAGTCAGGGAGGGGGGAGGGGGGAGGGGGGGGAGAAGAGATGTCAGTGCTGGGGTTGGTTGCTTGTTTTTTTTTTTTTTTTTTTGCGTTTGGTTTCGGGTTTTTTTTTTTTGGTTGCTTGGATTACCTTGATGGTGAAGAGCGAGAGAACGAGATGTTTCCCAGTCGCAACGGCGTCGCACTAAAAGTCCTTCCCCCTTCACTGGCTCACGCCACCACGCTCAAGCACGGCTGCACGCCGGCCGTTCCAGGAGGCACGTCGACCTAATTCAGTTGAGATAGTTAGTTCACCTGCCGGCCGCTTTGTCTGTTTGCTTTGTGTTGGTGTTGGTGTGTGTTTGTGTGTTGTTGTTTTTTTGCTTCCTCGCCGGCAGAGTTACAAAGAAAATCTCATGCACTTCCGAGAGTTGCGCCGACACAGAGACACACGGAAGAAAGAGGGGTGTGGGGGGGGGGGGAAGAGACCAGACTAGACCAGACCAGACCAGACCAGACCAGACCAGACCAGACGCACACCCATCAACCCAAAGAAACAGGACCGGCCCAACAGATCAAAATGCAGCCGGGCCATTCCATCTGTGTGCCTCTCCCCAGCTCTCAAGAAGAATTTCAGCAGGTCCACGTCCATGTTTTTGCCAACAATGGTGGAGGTGACCGCACCGTTCTGTAGTCCTGGACTAAAGCCCAAACCCCCTGCAAGCAGTTTTGAGACGCTGGGGAGAGAGAGAGAGAGAGAGAGAGAGAGAGAGAGAGAGAGAGAGAGAGAGGAGCAACCTGCACTTACCCTGACTGACCAAAAGAGAGCAAAGCACGGCCAGCGTCTACACCCGTGCGCCCCTGGCGTCCCCGGTCAAACGGGTCTGGTGGTTGTTTTTGCACAACAGAAAGATGGTGGAGAAGAAGAACGTAAACAAGAAGGGGAAACGTCCAAACCCTTTTGTCTTCTGTCGCCAGTTGTCTGCCAAACATTTTTTATTATAATAATGATTATAGTATACATGTGTTTAATCAAAAAAAAAAAAAAAAACATGCTAATGTTTTGTCTTTGTCCTTTTTCTTTTTTTTTGTTAAAAATAAACGGGGGAGGGGGGTGGAGGTGGAGTTGGCGGGGGATGAAATAGTCGTCTAAAAAAAAAAAAAGAAAAAAACTGCGGTTTTAAAACATGGTGAACAAGACATTTCGCAAACCACATGATTCTACAAAGGATGCGACTGCTATGAGTCTGTATCTACAACACAGAGAGGTTACACTGTGAGATGCAAAAGGTACTTGATCACGAAAACACAAACGAGGAGGAGGAGGGGCAGGGGAGGGGGGAGGGGGAGATCGGGAGGCAGTGAGGTGGGAGTAGGGGGCGGGGGGGCGGGTTTGAGGGGTGGAGCCTCAGACCACCGGCAAGAGTTGTGTTTTCCTGCGAGATTGTGGAACCCTAGTGGATGAAAGTTGCAACTTTCAAGCTTTGCTCCTCCTCCCAGCAAAGCCCCGCCTCCCAGTAAAGCCCCTCCTCCCCTAGGGTCCAACAACCAGGCGGAGACCAGCCAAGCGTTGGGGAGACGGTTACAATCTGACGCAGGTCTGGTAGTTTGGATGAAGGTCGCAGACTGGGTAGCGACTGGAAGACACTGCCCCATCTTTCACTTTCCTACTGGTGCACTCTTCTTCTTCTTCTTCTTCTTCTTCTTCTTCTTCCTCCTACGCGAGCAGCTGATAGAAGAGCCTCTGCAGAGGCTCAGCTTGTGGCTTTTTGGAGAGCTTAATGGTTCAAATCAAAAACCACGGAGCCCGAGCAGGGATCTGCTGGACCCTGCCTGTGCACGACGTGACAATCCCGCCTTCCAGACGTGGTTTTTAAAAAAGTCAAAAGCACTAAAAAAAAAAAAAAAAAAAAAATGGGAGATCCCTCCACTTAATGCACTTTGCTCAAAACTTGTAGGCACATATCTGAGCTCATCACATCTCATGATTCCTATGATGCAGTGTAAAATCTCTTGTAAACACTATATTCAGTAGTCACACACGGGCTCTTTTTTTTTTTTTTTTTAATCCATTTATATTTCAACAAGCCCTAACCTGACTCGGAAAACGTAAACTACGATAAAAACAAACGATACACGTGAACTGTTTTGTTTTTTTTTTTGTTGTTTTTGTTGTTTTTAAAAGGCCTCAGAACGCATAAGAGGACTTACAGGATATCTTACACGAGTCGCCGCTGACAAACTCCCACTCGAGCTGACTGAACCGACTGAACTGTGAGAAAGTTGTACAGAACAAGGATAAAATCAGAAGTATCCTTTAAGAGGTAGGCAGCTGTACTTGAAAACAGGGGGGCGAGGGGGGAGAAAGCTGAAGCAGTGTCTTCCAGAGTTGTCTGTGGTTAAAGTCAGGGTTGGGATGATTCCAAACATACATTACAGTACGTAATCGTGTGCTTTACTTTTGTTTCTCTGCAAGGCGCAGTCTAAAGAGCTGCTGTGTTTGTGCATCGCAAGGTCGGGAGCCCGCCATTATCTCTCACGTTGCACCCATTCACACATACGATAAGATACCCAGGTCACATTCAAGACAAATACCCCCCCCCCATTTAAAACCAAAAACCCACAAAACCAAAATAAAACACGTCAACCTTGGTTCTGTTGGCCATGATGCAATGCAGCCACTACACAAAACGTGGACCTAACTTGCCGTCCCGATTCTAAAAATCTGAACTCCGCACGACGTAAGGCAAAGAAGGTTTAGAAATTAGCTGCCCTAAACTGATGATCTCGGCCTAACAGAGGATGGCTGTGATCATGGCTCCTTGGTTCCAAAACCAATGTCTTGGATTTTGAGAACTGGCCTTGGAAAATCAAAACTGGGTTGCAGAAATAAAGGCATGTAAAACGGCCGACTCAAGTCGGCCTAATACTGGCAC
Source organism: Thamnaconus septentrionalis (assembly GCA_009823395.1). Taxonomy (NCBI): domain Eukaryota; kingdom Metazoa; phylum Chordata; class Actinopteri; order Tetraodontiformes; family Monacanthidae; genus Thamnaconus; species Thamnaconus septentrionalis. The sequence continues at coordinate 27,402,797 of CM020503.1, forward strand.
AAGTGTGAAACTGGCACAATTAAAAAGAAGGAAAAAGGAAAACGTGGAGAGGCCCCGGCGAACGCCGAGGCCTCTCACAGACATGGCTGCACTGTGTGAATGCAAACAAGACCAAGGTTAGAATATCAAATCCCTCGTAAGAGAAGGTCGTGACACCAAGAGGAGCCCTCAGGTTCAAACCCTGCCCCCACACACTTGAGCCCCCCCTCACCCCCCAGATGCACACAAACACTCATACACACATGTACAGCGGCTGTGAGGTGTTCAACGTTTGGTGGGGGAGGAGGGGGAGGAGGGGCAAGAGGCGGGGTGGGGGGGCGGCTAGGAACAGAGAGCTGTGTGCGACTATCGGAAGGGGGGCTCAGGCGTGTGAAGGGAGAGTTCGGGGCGGCGGAGGATGGCCTCCTTGCGCGTCGGCGGCGGCAACGGCGGCTCATACACCCTGGGAGCTGCGATGGCAGCGGCCACGGCCGCAGCTGTGGGAACCACTGGCCTGAGGGCGTCCAGTGTCGCAACTGGCTGGGCGGAAATGGAGGGCACGGCAGGGACCGCGGACACGCCCGGCACACCAGGGAGGGCTGTCACTGCGTTGGGTGCTGGGTAGGCGTACTGGAACTGAGGGTACTGCTGCAGTTGCTGGTAGTACTCTGCATAGTACCTAAGAGAGGTGGAAAGGGGGGGGGGGGGGGGGGGAATACACGGGAACACGAAGAGAGGATTACGTGGAGAGAAGAGGCACGGACGGATGTTGACCGTCCTGACTGGACACAGGAAGGCGATCAAGGGAAGTGCAGGCACGGAATTTAAAAGAAAAGACAACAGACTATGGGCGCGTTTCCACTAAAGCCCACTGGGCTCGGCTCGGCTCGGGTGTGTTTTCCATTGCAACTTGGTACCAGCACAGCGTGGGTGGAGCAACCACAGCAAGATGGGCCCAAAGTCCTTGACGGTAGTTATACCCTCCGTGTCCCCACACTCATGCTGGACCTTTTTTTTTTGGGGGGGGGATCCATGATGATTTTTTGACAACACACTCGAGTAAGACTTCAAATTATTTTGGTGAACACCGCTGACTCGTAACAAAGTGCTGTCCTAGCAGACAAAATATGGAAGGTGAAACGATCGCTTAAGTCACAAAATCATTTATTATTGAACAAGAAGAAACAAAGAACTTAAGTCCACACAAAGGACGAAACTGCAACACAGAAAAGACTTTCGCCGGTAAGAACACCAGGCTTAACTGCACCAATGTTAACATGTCGGCTTGGGTTAAATCGCACTCAGAGGCGAACGTTCAGCGAGGCAAGCGAACCCAACATACAAGCAGAAAACAGAGTTAGCGTTGATGGCTTACAATTTACCTACATGAGACAACAACGTTACTTTTCAAACAGCCTCAAAACAAAAGTTGTTTGAAGTCACAACACACTTGCAGTCCTCATACATGTTCTCAGACATCGGTGCGGCTGAGTCGAGGCCGTCGCTCACCGGCCGGGTCGCTGGCTTTAAATCGCGTCCGTGTGGCTGAACAAACCTCCGACATTGTTTCTGTTTGTTCCACTCCGGCTGTTGTGGTCCTCGATGCTTAGCTGTTTGAATTTCTAACTTCTCCCGACACTGATTTTGCTGTACACCATCAGCTCCGAAACCCGGAGGACTCTTTCATTGCGCGTTGCTCCGTCTAGCTCCCTTTGAACTTTTGTCTTTGGCCATCAAGCACAAAAATGTCTGCGCGTTTTTGTTCGTCCATGGTTTTTATAAGACATCAAGTTTTCGCTATCTGAAAATGTAAAAATCTACTACAGTCGAGGCGTTGGTTCAGGTTCTGTGAAGGGACGCGCTCTCGTGTTTTGTCAAACCCTAACCCAGATCAGTATGTGGCTCTCTGTTGACATTTAGGTACGTGCTCGGCTTGCTTGGAAGCCCAGCTGAGCAGGTACCGAAAAAGAACCCGTTAGGGACGGTTGGAACCTAGCGGACAATGCGCACAAACCAACCCGAGCCGACCCGACCCAGTGCCGAGTAGGTACAAGTGGAAACGCGCCCCGAGGCTCTGGACTTTCTAGATATTAAAGACTACTGATTGAGAGAGAGATTTGCAAAAAGGAAAAAATCATCTGCTACCTAGCCATGGGGTCCTCTGCAGCGTCCACTGCCTCTTCTGCAGCTCGGCCAGCTGGTGTCGGGAGGAGGGGTCGCCGAGGTTTGCTCCTCTGATACATAAAGGGCTTCATCACCGGGTCTGGCAACAAGGGTACTGACCTCCGCAGGGGACTACGGTCCCGTTCGCCCGATTTCGCCACGACGGCCGTCTGCTGCTCGGCCACCACCTGCTGTCCCTGTGCAAAGTAATGCGCCTGCCTGGCTGCCTCAAAGAGCGCCGTGGTTGGGTCTGCCGCTCCCATGGCGCTTATGTGAGCGTAGGCCGGGGTGGCGGCGCCGTAAATTGCTGGCGAAACAGAGTAAGTGGGGTTGACGGCGGCGGCGGCCGATGGCATCTCGATCCCGGGAGGAGCGGCGGCCAGGTAGACTGGCTGGTTGGCCATGGTCGGGGTGTAAACTGGAGTGGAGTAGGCGGCGGCAGCTGCGGCAGCCGCCGCGGCCGCCGGGGTGGCGGCCATCTGGCCGTAGATGTTGGGGGTCATGGAGCTGTACATTTGGCTGGCGCCCGACGTGAGAGCTGCCTGATTCGCCACCGTCCCGTAAAGCTGATTGGCAACGTTGGCACCGTACACCTGGCTGGCGAGGGCGCCGTAAACGGCTGGATTGACGGGGTTCCCGTCCGTGCGTGTGCCCGTGGTGATCCCGGTGAGAGCTGCGTACGTGGGGTCAAACGAAGAGGTGTTGTAGACTGAATTGTGCACACTCTGTTGGACCTGGAGTGGCAGGCCGGCGGCGGCGGCGGCGGCGGCTGCCAGGACCGCTGCCTGACTCTGGTACTGCTCCAGCGACGGCTTCCCCACGGGGCATTCGCCTGCATAGTGGCCCTGCTTTCCACAGTTAACACAGGGGATCTTTCCTGTGGGCGCCTGCTTGCTGGGCTGGACCTTGGACAGCTCTACAGAAAGGGGGCGCCCTTTAAACGAGGTGCCGTGCAAAGCCTCGATGGCCTGCAGCGCGTCTTCCTTGCTTTCCATGTGCACAAAGGCATAGCCTGCAGAGGGGGAATGCCTGGGTGTTATTAAACTCAGGGACAACAGTGACAATCGCAGAACTTTAGTCCCCAACGGCTCAGCACTTTTACGTAAGACAAAAACTCTTTCAGTACATCTTTGAAAATGCGGAGGGGTCACAAATCAATGCCAATGAGCACAACCACACACACCTCGGCTCAAGCGAGTTACCGACGACTTCACTGACCTTTGACTTTGTCACATTCAAGAACCTTCCCAAACGTCTGGAAGAGCTGTTGCAGGTCTTCTGTGGTACACATTCCACTTAGATTGCCCACAAACACCTTGGTGGAGTGCAGCGGCCTCCCTCTCGACTCCTCCACCACCAGATTCCGTCCTCGGAACTCTCGTCCATTGAGCTCCCGAATGGCGCGCTCGGCGGCACCGTCGCCCTGCAGGTGGACAAAGGCGAACTGCCGGAGAACGCTGCAGCTGACCACCTGGCCGTAGGGTTCAAAGATTGCCGAGAGCTCCTCCTGGGTGGTGTCTAACGCAAGGTTGCCGACAAAGAGCTTCACTGTGTTGCTTTTGTCCATGGTGCTGCCAAAAGAAAGGAGAGCAGGGATGCATTTGATCAGGATTAGAGGAAACAGGACAAACTGTGGAACTACCAGTACCACATATACCTAAGGAAGGACTAAACCTGATGTTTCTACTGTGGTCAGGTGAGGGGTAAGGAACCTACAGGGTGACATTTGCTCAACAGAGGGACAGACTGCACTGAGCAACTCTTACGTCACTTACTTTACTTTAGAAAAACCTTTGTTTGAAGCCTGCAGCTTTAGCAGGTGTGTGAGATATCTAAAATGCATGTATCCACTCAGTGTCCTTGCCCAGGGTGTCGCCCTGTCTTCACCCTATGACAACTGGGAGAGGCTCCAGCAGACCCCTGTGACCCTGAGCTCGGGAAGAAGCGGGTATGGATAATGGATGAATGATTGGCCTGGAATCTCTATTTCTATTTCTATTTCTTCCTGCCATGCTACAGACACAGCGATCCTTTGTTTCTCAAAGGTGTGCCGCAAACACAGGTGTGTCTTGAGGGCGGTCCTAATGTTGCACACATGGTGATACATTTCCAAAACCGTATTGATGTATTTATGTCATGCATTCAAGAGTGAGATATAATAAATATCTACATTTCAAAAAGCAACAACTTAGGCAAACCTTATTTAAAGAAGACGATCCTTGTTTTGTTTTGTTTTTTTGACTGTCAGTTGAACCAGTAGCTACAACTTTAAGTGTCCCTAAACTCTCCTCAATGCTGTGCGGCAGGCACAATGTTTTGCATCATTGCCAGAAACAAAGGTCCGCCAAAAAGCTCACTCTTATCTTACAAAATGAACCCAGTCTATCGTCACACCTGTGTAGAATGACTCTCGGTGAGATCTTCAGATGTGTGATATATTGTCAATATCTGTGCAATGCCTAGACTTCCAGCAGTGCTCATTGCTTCAGAAAAGCACTGGTTTACTTTGTCTTCAACTCAGGCGAGGGACTCTTTTATCTTGCCATGTGTGTAGTTTGCCGTGACTCCTCTCTTGAACTGGTTTACCTGTAGCTAGTTGCTCAAGGATAGCCACTATGTTTTCTTGACAGGTTTAAATTGCCTGCGGCAGCCACCCCTGCCTCAGCATGACAGCATTCCTTTGTAAATACGTACCACTATCTCTGCACATCAATCCCAACTTTATTACTACGTCTGAAGGCAGAATATTTGCAGGACAATTGATTCAATGGCCTATTATCTAAAAGGAGTACAAAGCCTTTCAGAAGAATAAAGAACAAAGCCACCTGTAACATGTAGCATGTGATGAGGGGGAATGGAGACTAATCACAGAACTGTTCCATTGTATGGCAAAGTACACCGTTAGATAAAGCACGCTGTGAAAAATGATCCAATTTCACTTAATTGGTCTAAAAAAATATATAAAATTCCACTGTCCAGTGACTGTGCTTTAAAAAGAATGTCAGCCTATTTTCCTCCATCAATTCCTCCCAGGAAATCAGGTTCACGTGCATCTAAACAGGCCCAGGTTCCACACTGACTGCGTGTAAATACATGAGACTATATTACCATTATAAAGGCTAAACAAATGTCATTTTATAACATTTTTGGTTGGCGGTGTGTGGCATAGGATTGTTTCAATGTAAAAATGTGCTGCGGCTAAAACAGATTATACAACTAAAGTCTACAAAATCCAACCGCTGTGCAAAATTAGGCCAGTCGAGCTACAACATGGGATACCTGTAGCGATCGATACCCATAGTGCATTCGTGAAACACACAATTAAACACCACGCGGATCCACTAAACACGTTTTTCAATTCAATACATTGTAGACACACTCACTGCCTAATAAAGACACAAAATAGGCCCTCTAGATCTCTACAAAAAAACCACGCTGGAAACCCTCAAGGTGTTTAAAATTTCATCTCAGACACTCGCTTGCAATCCAACTTGTTAGTCCATTTGACCAACTAACTGCCGTGTTTGCTTGTTTTTTATTAATATCATTGAAATTTAGGCTGCACTACAGGTGCACTGGCACTATGATGCAACGTCTAGCCGTTGTGCTTTACCACACAAATGACCGTGTACTGGGTTCCATGCTGAAAATAACAACTTCTGGTGTTAAGTGAGCGTACCGCCGCAATACACACATTTAGAGGCCATTTTGTACAGACAGAAATACAAGTGTGCTTGTTGAATACTAGACACACACACACACACACACACACACATCAAAGCCAGAAGATGAAAGACAGGAGGTAGGGGAGGGAACCTTCCAACTGATAGTTCATTACATTTATGAATTTTAAAGGTCTCTTGTACTTAACGAGACACATTTGTCTTCCAAGTTGGACAGCAAACTTACTTCCTGCTCCTGAACAACCTTTATCCACTGGCTGTAAATCAAAGGGCAATGTGGAACATGACACCACAGAACGAACGACGGCTCTATTTTTTTTTTTTTTTTTTTTGGGTTGGGTTCTCGCCAGCTGCTATAGTGTCCTGACCTCCACGGTCCTCCAACTTCCCCTCCTGCCAAACGCTAATGTGTTTTCGATGGGACGCCAGGCCCTTTCATACTGTAGCCACACGTCGGAACGGACAAAATTGCGGCGGTCGCGAGTTGGTTTTGAGGCGCGAACAGGAGGGGGAGAGAGAGACGATTTGTGATGACGCAGCGCGACGCAGAGTCAACACACATTTCCCAACCTCTGGCCGTTTGCACGCAAAAGCAAAAAAAAAAAAAAAAAAAGGCCTCGGTCGGTCAGGGTTGGTTCGGTTCAATAAGCACGGGCGGCGGAGCGGATCCATTGTCCACGTTTCCGACTGTGGGCCGCGAGACGGCAGGCTGCGCCGTTCCACTTGCGCAATCCCTCGCGAAACCACCCCGTAAAAATGCCGATTCAAAATCCCGACACGTATTTGTTGGGTCGATTACGAACACACGGGCCAATAACAAACGTGACGACTTTTATTTATTTATTTATTTTTAAACTCTCATACGGAACAACAGCCGGCTGTAGTTGAGCGAGCGAGCCGGGCGGGCGGGCAGTGTAACAGGCGGTGTGTGTTCACCGCACCGGCGGAGTGAGCTGAGCGGACGAGAGCCGAGTGCAAACAACACCGAGAGATTCCTGCGCAAAGCGGACGCAGCTTTCGAGTCTTTGTCGCGACGGCGCCCTCGTCACACACAAAAAACACACACACTCACACACACTTTGCGCCCAAAAGAGGAGTCGAGATTAATTACCTCCCATCTGCCTCGGATGAGATTAATACCGCAGGGGAGGAGAGAGAGACGGGGAGGAAAAAAAGAGATTTAAATAAAAGGATCTACCATCTTACCTAGGCGGTGCTGCGTTTCAAAATGGTAGCGCCTGCTTCCGTTTGCATGTCGGGCGGGCGGGCATAGTGCTGGAGAGAGAGGGAGAGAGAGAGAGAGAGAGGTGGGGAGGGGAGGAGTGAGAGAAACTGCGGAGGGGGAGGGGAGGGTGACGCTGCTTTGCGGCCGGGGAACGCTGAATCCTCACAAAACACAACACAACTCACCTTGTAATAACACAAAAGGCCGCGCATGGCGGCTTCAAGCTAACGTTGCGGAGCTGCCGGAAGAGAAGGAAGCCTCGCTCAGTTCAAAGTTCTTCACAAAGAAGAAGTAGTAGAAGAACCAAACAGCTGGTTTTTAGCTGATAGACAGTTTTTTTTTTTTTTATTATTGTTCGGGGAAACTTCACATCACGTTTAGAGAATTCGATTTGGTTTGTGTTCTACATCAACTGTTGTTGTCTGAATGCAGCGATCATATGGAGGTGATTGGGAATATTTAGGCTTTTGTATGATATGGGGGTTAATGACATGACAGACAGACAGACACATATAGATCTCTCCAGGAAAAATTCACATTTACAGCAGCTTGACAAGAGAACCAGTGAGATAAAAGGCCTTTGAAAAATAAAAGACTTTGTTGTTGTCGTTATTATCATCATCATAGTACTACCACTAGTACTACTACTACTAATAATACTCTATGCTGAACTCCATTTGAGGAAGCCATGTACCATCATTTTCCTGGAAAATCTTTTATTGAAGAATTACGGCTTGGTAGTTTGCAGAGGACACCGAGTGAATTCATGTCCACCGAAAATGAGGAATTAAAGCCAAGTGGACTCTTGACTCTTTGGTTTCTCCTCAACTCTTTCAATCCATCTTATCCACTAACATCAGCTTATGTATTTAGAGGCTACTGCCCGTTCTGTTCTGTCCAAATACAGTGGCCCTGATTCCCAGCGCGAGAGCCGAGTCAAGTCAAGTGGTTCTTTAAACCTTTTGAGCCCATGTTGTGCTGGATCCAAGGCGGCGCACGTGTGCCGACCGTGGGCTCGTCCATCCATGCCCATGTTCAGCAGGTTGCTGCTGCTACAAGGAATGTTTTCCCATTTCCCCCACTGAACTGGTTGAACAATACAAAAAAAAAAAACAAAATACAACATTTAAATGCTTAATTTATTTATTTTCGATATAAGTTGATTGACTGACAATATCTCTAGTGCATTTTGGAGTTAAACTTCATCAGTACAGACCAGACACCACAGTTTAGAAACACTGAGCAGACTCTTATATACAGTAACCAACAGAATCCAATCATGACTATCTTACGGACGATTCTCATAATTAACTCAATACATTAATAGCAAAACAAATACTGTTTATCCCAAAGAGTAAAGAGTCTGAATTGGACACCAAATCTTACAGGAGCATTCATTTCAATGGGAATGATAAAGTCCTTTCATAACATAAATAGAAATAAAATTCCTAAACATTTATAGAATCTCCGATGGCTTCATCAACACTCTCAGACCGCTTCCCTGCCATGTTTTAGAATCCTAGAGGACATAATAGCAGAGAGAGGAATATTTAATTTGATTTCAGGCCAAAAAAAAAAAAAAAAAAAAAAAGGCAATTTTTTTTCCTCTGGTCATCGCTGCAGTTGCCTGGAAACATATCTCTCAGTACTTTGTCTTCTATTTTTCATCCTCCGCATTTCTCAAGGTAAATGCTCTGTTCAAGCCAGTCGAGCGTTCGTTCAGAGATGTTGCGTGTGTTCAGAGATTTGCTGCCGGTGTTTCTGTGCTGGCCTTGCTGCGACCTTTGCCGGCTATCGGCCTGTCTCTCTCCTCCCACAGCGTCACGCCGTCACAAGCACAAATCTGTTTGGGGTTTTGGAAAAGACCTGCAGATCTGGCGATGATCCCACATGCAATTCTACAGAGGAGAAAAAAAAGAGTGTTTGAGAAATAAAAACCATGTGTTCGACACCCCGGCGTTTTGAAACTGTTCAACGGATTTAAATGATGGCTTTTACAACGCATGAGAGCTCAATGTCTGTCAAGACTATTGTACTGAACAACAATCCTTGAATGAAATTGGAAATATTTATTTAGATGCATAGAGTTAAAAAAAAAAAAAAACCCTGATATTACTGCACTGCAAAGCAACTCTGCAGAAATAAGCTATACAAACACAACATAAGGAAAATGACAACAATTCTGCCTCTGACAAAAATGAGAATGTCTCCTCTCTGCTACACTGAGTTATGGTGATTTAAACAGAAAAGAAAAGTAATGATACAAAACATTTTGATAAACAGGGTGTCCCAATATAATTTGACATCATTTCGCAGGCCAATCATTTTGGCAATGAATGTTTTATTTTTGTTGTGTTTTCAGGTTGAGCCGCTCACTCCCAGACAGAAGTCATTTTGCGTCTTGGAATATGCTCGGCTCGCACACACTCACCCAGCTGTGACACGGAACACCCAGTGGACGTGTGCCGTGTCACAGGCGGTGCACATATTGATCACTTATGAAATTGATCCCATAATAAACTTGTGACACCTAAACTGTTTCATTTCATCGAGCGAGACTTCGTAGTTTTCAAGATAATTGCTTTTAAAATGATGTAAACATTTTTGGGACACCCTGTATTATTGGTGTGTGTGTGTGTGTGTGTGTGTGTATATATATATATATATATATATATATATATATATATATATATATATATATATATATATATATATATTATTGGTATATCATTGAAAAATGCAATTTGTTGACTTTTTCCAATTTTATAAAGATTTCCTTCCTAAAAGTTGTTTGCCCCACAAGTGATGTCACAGATGTTTAAAAAGAAAAAGCACAGCTGTCAAATTCCAAGATGCAGGCCAACATTTGGCCAATCATCCCTCTCAGTGTAAAGTGCGCTCCTATGGAATTCCCTACCATCGAAAAAATTAAATCCCAAACTGAACTTAAGAGGTTTAGTGTGAAAGTCAAACATTGGCTCAAGCAGCAGCAGAAATGTGAACATTAATTTCCTAAGTCATTATTGACATAACAGCATCTAAATTTAAATGGTGTTCTGGTGATTTTTGTAATTGACAACTGCACTTAAAGTGTCTTTTTTTAAAAAAAATTGTCTGTATTATTCACTGCATTTGTACGGTGTCATTTTTCACATTCAACACACCTTTCCCCAGAGTTTCCAGTCTGCTTGGACAGTGGATGATTGCCTCGGCCCAAGTCGTCCTCCTTCTCATCCACGACGAGTGATCGGCCAATCACATCCCAGACCTACCGAGTGGGAGCCCGAAAAAGAGGAAACTGCTTTAAATGCGTTTTGCAGGCTTAAAAGCTGAACCTTGAGCAAAACATATTTAAAAACTTTATGTTTCAACTCCAGTAGAAATGATGGTTCAGTGGTACCTTAACCTGACTGTCCTCCAGTCTAAATGAGGCTCTTCCGTCTGGTCCAGCCATGATGTTCCCCAGGTCACCCGCATGCTGTAACAACAATACTGCATGAGAGACGGATTACACACAAACACATGGCAAACTGTACAGAAAACACAACTAACAATCCAGGAAGTGTGAGATTCCACAATCTTCCATCTTTTGATCCTCCTGGTTTAATTAACATCACATCAAGCAGACGTTTGAAACAGATGCATTACCCGGTCGGAGTCTCCTGGGCCACCGTGTCCAGTTCCAAAAGGATTGTAGTGCTCTCCACAACTATGAACGAAAGGCAGAGCATGAAAACTCTTTTTAATGTAGAAAACGTAGAAGAAGAAGGCAGCGGCAGATGAAAATGGGAGCGTTGCCAAAAAACATCTCTGATTGTCATGTTTTCCTGGCGGTCATTTATGTCTTGTGTGGAATATATTTAGTTTAAGTAACTTTAGAATTGTGTTTTGTTTTTTTTTAAACTTGGAACAAAGTCACCGACTTTATATCATGGAGATCATGTTTAGATTTTGCCTCAACTGTGAATGAATTCATTAAACCAACTGTTGATTTCTCTTTTGTGACAAGTCAAGACAACTTTCCTTTAGTAAAAATTGCATGTAAAACAACAGTCCATATTAAATGATGAATGGATCTTCAACCACATATTTTGTTACTATGCTTCAACAAACTGATATATTTAGTCAGTGTGAAGATTAATGTGCATTCTTTCAAAAAAAGACAAACAGAATGATTTTTTTTTTTGATAAGTTCAGTTTCAAGAAATAAATTGAATCATGTAAAAATGTGTACATTCACAGACACACACACAGGTTGTGTTGTGAGTGCCTTTAGCACTAATCATGGCAAAATCAGGAGCAACAGAAGTTCTCCATCTAAATCCAACCAATGTCAAGTGCTATTCTTCTTCTTCTTATTTCTTATTGAACTCTTTGTGCATTGGAATACTACCTGGAGCAGTCCAGTGTCAGATCCCCCAGAGCGTGCACGTGGAGGCCGTGGCGTCCAGGCGCCAGACCATCGATGGTCCCATCAATCAAACAGTGTCCTTCTGAGAGCTGGAGGAAACGCACCACACCCTGGATGCTTCCTGCACCAGACATCATAGCCACCGCTGAACCCACGTCTGGAACACAGTAGGGGAACAAACAAAATTATTCTCTGAAAATGTTTTTCTTCATCTCAGAACAGCACTGCTGAGCCTCAGTTGATAAATATCAGCGTCTACATACTTCTGTCTACCTACAAATTGCGTGGTTGTGCAACGAGAAACTTAATTTCAGAGAACTGCACACCAGTTTTTTTTTTTTTTGTTTTTTTTTTTTTTAAGATGAAACAGTGGCGTCCTTGGAGACTACATGTGATATAAACAATTTTCCCAATCCATAAATGAATCTGAAGCAAGCTGCTGGCTTGAGAAAAACATCCGTCCAGTTATTCTTTTCAAGTGTAGAACTTAGCGTAGGAGCAAATCAACCACACCTAAAATGTCTGAACTGCTCCGTCAGGTTAAACATTAACAACACAGTTGACTTGGCGGTCATCCAACGTGGACACAGAAACAAAGCAGTCCCAACCCAAACCCTCAGGGGACCATTTCCTCAGCGTCCTGCAGTGAAAACTGTTGTTTCACAGCAGGCTTATCGCACACACAGGCGAGAGAAGGCGTAAGATGTGTTGGAAAATGTGCATTCAGTTAACTGAAAGTTTTGTTTTCTTCTCTTGTGGTGCATTTAACAAATGTTCTGGAATGAGAGGCAGCCTGGTTGCATTGGTGAGTGCAGGAGTTGGCTAGTATAGAGGATGGATGGATGGATGGATGGATGGATGGATGGATGGAAGGATGCAGGACTTAAGTTTTCTCAGCTTCAAACACCTTTTTACATCTGACAGGCAGCCCCCCATCATTTCCTTCTACCTACTTCCACTTGCATATTGAACTTACCTCCATGCTAGAGGCTCACATTACAC
>CM020503.1:27420259-27452759 GCA_009823395.1 Thamnaconus septentrionalis
GTACATTGCACACAGGATTTTTCCTTTTGTTTTGAAACCCGGAGGCAACGTTTTTCGCAGCGTCCGGATCACTTTTCCCACTTTTGCAGCATCATCATTACAGTGCTGATTGTGAATCGTCAATCTTGAGCTCTGTTGTTTAACATTTTGCTTTTTCCATCATGCCAGCCTTCAAACTTTAGGTTCTGGGACAGCCATGAATCCAGTGCTGCAATCCGCCCTTTAATGCCTGAGAAGCGAAGAGGACAAGGTGAACCCAGCCGCTGGTGAATGAGATGGGCACGGACGCTGCAGTCATGGCACTTGATTTGATTTGATTTGATTTATTTATTTACTTCGAACATGAAAGAAAATGAGAAAATAAAAGGGATACGAACACCAGTGAAATATACATTAAAATAATGTTAATCATGTCTGAAAAGGGGTAGGAGGAAGTATAAACTTGTATGTACCGACCCCTAAACTCAAATAAATATACAAACTTATGAACTAAATGAAGTTTATACAACTAGATGACAGAAAACAGAAAACAACAAAACAGAAAACAACAAAAGACAACTCCAGTTATAAAATAGTGCTGGAATTCAACTGTGAGAACACTGGAGAAATTTTATAAGTCTAAATGTATATATATATATATATATATATATATATATATATATATATATATATATATACCAGGAAGAAGAGACAACTTGCCATGACGTCTCTTAAGATTGTCTTCAAGAACAAAAACCGTAGCATTATTGCATACTGTGTTTTTCCAATAACAGAATCTTATGTTTGTTTGGTCACAACATGGCATCATTTTTCAGAAGTGTAATAATGATAGTGAGGATAGAAACCTCCTAGAAAATAAAAGCTGTCATCCACTCCAACGAAAAAAAAAATATCCTCTGAAACTTAAAAGTCCGTTCAGCATTCGGTGTCCTGTGGTTCTCGCTCGCTAATGCAAGAAGAAGTTAAAGGCCATTCATTATAAATGCCATTCCGTTGCTCAACAGTCTTATGTACAAACCCTAGAGGTCATCGCAGGAAGAGAAAGAGTTGCTTACTGGAAACATGCTGCACAGAGGAGGCAATGTGTGGCGTGTGCCTTGAACAAAATAGTAGCAAATGGGAGCGGGGTGCTTTATTATACAGTATATGTGTAAAAAAAAACAAAATACTATAAGGTCCTCTGCTGTACTTCAGCTGTAAAGGAAGAAGTACAAAGACTGAAGCTGAAGCAGCTATGAAGGCTCTGCAGGAGTTTGAAACATCCGGGCTAAAGGCATAAATTGCAGTGCGCTATATGTAGATTTGACGGACATCTCATCTCAGTGGCTAATTTTAAACATATGTAAAGTTATCTGCCGCCGCCGCTGGCTGTTTCTCCCAACTGTGCCAGCGCTGAGCTCCTCTTGCAGGAACCTGCTGACACGGCCAGATCTCACAAACAACAACAGACACCTCCATCCAGAGGCTTGTTGAGGCGAAGGAAACGTTTGCCCAGAGAAAAACTGCCATGTGGTTTTTTGCGTCGTACCTCTGGAGTTCTTTTGAGTCATGATGTTACAACATGGGGTCTGTTCATCTAAGTTTGCCTCATTGTATCTCTGCTTAGCTGTCTTAAAGGCTCACAAAAAGCTATTGTGTGGTTATTTTTTACTCAGCTCAGGACCTAATGGCCCGACAGAAATATAAGAGCCATCACAATCGTGATCGTGGGAGCACAACATCCAGAGGCGGTTCCGCTTTTCTGCGCCTCATAGCCGTTCGACAGGAAGCAAATCCTGGATGAAAGAGACTCGTCTGCACTGTTTGGCTAAAAACAATAAAAAATCAAGAGTGACATTCCACATATCTATTTGTTAAAAAAAATGCAAGCGGAATGGATTCTGGGGTTTCTCTCTCTCTAAACTCCAACACTTGGGCCTCCACGGGGCCCGGAGTACAAACAGACATTGGAAGGTGATGGATGTAATGTCAGGGTTCTCGGTTGATCTGTGATCTGTTGTCTTACTTTAGTCTTTTCCTCAGGCTACTGAAGGACTCAAAACACTTCAACTCATTTGTCAGAACTTCGTCCCATGTGCGATTTGTCTCGCGATGCCTTGGGTCCAGTGTTCAGCTACTAGTACAGTCGTTGCTGCCTTGCTAGTTAAACTCTTTAACTACCTCTCGAGCCTCCTGTGTCCGGCGCTTCTGGGTCGCAACTCAGGTCCCCACGTAGCATGTAAAGCCGATCAAATGGCACCATTGTCTCCTACTGGATGAAACAAGAGTTCGCTTTGTATTGTTGATGTATTGATTTTATGCATTCTTTTTTTGTGTTTTTATAAATATTCATAATTTTTACTGTAATCTGTAAAGAAAGAAAGAAAGAAAGAATCAAGAAAGAAACGACATAAAGCTGGTGGAAAAGCTCACAATCTTGTCTATAACTCACAAGAACACAGAGCGACAATGCATCTCACTTCCTTCTATTGTGCAAGACTGGAGGAAAATATCCTGCATGCACAGCCCGGTGCTGTTTACATCCCTCCGAGTCAGCCACAGCATTAACTTCCCGCTCGCGTCTAAATGTAACGTACAGTATAACAGATCATCGCCACATGTGTTGGTGGTCTGCAAACAGACATTGTCCACAGTGGTTTATATGTTTCTATATTTTGACATATAAATGTCAGCTACTGGAGGAATCCAATGCACGGCGGAGGCGGTTTAGCCAGATGAGAAGCAGTAGATCTGGAGGTCACTGGTGGGTGTGAACACAAGCGGGCTACCCCCCCCCCCCCCTCCACCACAGACTGCATCTCTGCTCATTAATACCAATGACATGATGTGTTGGGAAGACGGTGAGAAATATGCATGAGGAAGCCCCTCACTGGCCACGTGTGAAGATCATTTACACCTGACTGTGGTATTAAGTTGCAGCTCGAGTTTAAGAATTAGCATGAGAAGCATCTCTTTGAAGTGGACGGCAAAGCTGAACTATTGTAATCAACTAGGAGCACAACTGGTGGCCCGGCGAAGTCTGCCTGGCAGTGTACGGCCTGGCAGTGTACGGCCTGGCAGTGTAGGGCCTGGCAGTGTAGGGCCTGGCAGTGTACGGCCTAGCAGTGTAGGGCCTGGCAGTGTACGGCCTGGCAGTGTACGGCCTGGCAGTGTGCGGCCTGGCAGTGTAGGGCCTGGCAGTGTACCGCCTGGCAGTGTACCGCCTGGCAGTGTACGGCCTAGCAGTGTACGGCCTGGCAGTGTAGGGCCTGGCAGTGTACGGCCTGGCAGTGTGCTGCCTGGCAGTGTGCGGCCTGGCAGTGTAGGGCCTGGCAGTGTGCGGCCTAGCAGTGTACCGCCTGGCAGTGTAGGGCCTGGCAGTGTACTGCCTGGCAGAGACTTGGATCAGTCAGAGTTGTGGCTACATGACGTTAGCATGTACGTCTATGTGCCGTTGTGTTGAGTGAGGAAGCCGCCAATGTTTCCTTGGGGCGGCCACAGGGCGAAATCAAGACTCTACAATAAGTAAGATACCTGAAATGACTGCATGACTGTTTTTTTTATTATTATTCTGATTGTGACTGTAGTTGTTATTTATTGAATGTTTCCAATATGATTATAACAGTTGGCCTGTCACCATCAATATCAATTAGAGGACAGCAAATCTTCACCTTCGCCATTGTTGTTAATCCCTGCAGCCACCAGTCTGTGCAGCTGCGCCACATAGAGTTCCTCCTCTTCACCACTTTGCATTTCACAGAGGTGCAACGTAAGAATCAGAATCAGAATCAGAAATACTTGATTTATCCCGAGGGAATTTCTTTTCGTAACAGGGTTTCCAGTCAACTTGAGAAATGTACATGAAATAGAGAAGCATGCAGTTAACTAAGTAAAAATAATAAAAACAATAGAAAATGAAGTAGCTGACAGACAAAATTGGCATAGTGCCTATAAGACGTATTTATGCCATTTTGTACGTAGATAAATGTAAATAATCCAACTGTTAATAAAATGTAAATGTTCTTTCTTACTCTATATTGTTTTTTTTAATTTCTTTTTAAATTAATATGATCTCCATCTTTTTGCACTATACCATTGCTATAATCATTTCCCCAGTGTAGGATCGACAAAGGAGATGTATTCTACTAATAGTAGAACCATATCAACTTGGTCCCACTCTCTCCTTGGGGCCAGGGTGACATTAAATTTATCGTTGGACTGTCTCATTTCCACCACGAAGACAATCCAGAGCAGTCAGATGATTGGAAATCCCATCCAACCACCCGCTGCTCCTCCTGAGGAGTCTGCTGGAGCCTCGGCCAGCTGTCGCAGGGCGAAGGCAGGGCGACGCCCTGGACGAGTGGACGATGAGCTACAATTAATTCAGAGTTGAGCTGTGAAGGATGAATCCTGTGTGCTGCTACAAAGGTGAAGACCAACCATGTGGTGGGTGTCAGGTGTTGGGTTTGCCGCTGTGTTGGCTTGGTTCTGCCTCGAGGGGCCGGGGGGAGTATTTACATACAAGTCCCACTTTAAATGTAAATGAACGAGGGGGCGAGAGAGGAGGGTGGGTGTCTGTGAAGTGGTCTGAAACGCTCGAGCGTGTGCGGGCAAACTACGGCCCGGCGGCCAGTTGAGTTTTTCTTTTAAAATCTGTATATGAAGAGCTGAACGCCGCAGAGCTGCAAAGACTTTGGTGCAACTTTGCTTTGGTTAATTCAAGCAACATGTTTTCTACATAGACCATAGACCATAGACCATATACACACCAGTGTGTGTGTGTGTGTGTGGGCAAGTACACCCAGAAGATTAGAATCTCCTGAGAAGGTTGTTGTATTTCTCCATGTGTGAACTCTTCTGAGCCAACAACCCAAGACAGACTGTTTAAAGGCTCAGGAGCCTTTTGCAGGGGTTTTGGATTCTTTGGACTCTTTGAAGCTACAAAACTGAAGCTTTTCACACTGTTCTAATTTTTGTGGGTTTGTGGGTTTGTGCTTTTAATAAGCTGAAAATCTTAATCAGCAAAGTGACTACAAGGAACTGCTTGAGATGTCAATTTGCGTGGAATGGCTCAATAAAATTTGTCGCTTTCATCTTTGATGTTAAATTGCCAAAATAAAACAACTTTTACTTGATATTCTCATTTTTCGGGTAGTACTGTATATACATATGTGTGTGTGTGTACATTATATATACATATATATATATATATATATATATATATATATATATATATATACACACACAAATTTATATATATATATATATATATATATATATATATATATATATATATATATATATATGTATCTAATTTGTGTCTAATTTGTCTATATATATATATATATATATATATATATATATATATATATATATATATATATATATATATATACATATATATATATATATATATATATATATATATATATATATATATATATATATATATATATATATATATATATATATATATATATATATATATATATATATATATATATATATATATATATATATATATATATATATATATATATATATGTGTGTGTGTGTGTGTGTGTGTCTGAGCAGTGTAAAACTTTGCCTAGCCCTGCGCGAGGGGCTGCTATGATCCAGACGGGACATCAAGCTAACGGCACCGCAGCGAAGCCCCACAGACAGCCGAGCATCACAGGCGCAGACGGGCTCGCATTGGCCGAGAGGGAGGAGAGGGAGAGGGGGGGGTTGAGGAGGAGGAGGAGGAGGGGGTGAGAGAGAGAGAGAGGGAGGGAGAGGGAGAGGGAGAGGGAGGGAGGGAGGGAGCCTTCTCTCGTTTTGTTCCACGTTGAGTCGCTCCGTGGTGACAGAGGAGCCGCCGATCACTGCCGACCGCATCCGAGCCCAACACCGACATCAGGCCAGCGGCCCCCGCACAGGAGAGCGGCCACAGAGGGCGAGAACCCCCCCCTGAAAACAGCCGAGAAGCAGAGGACGAGGACGAGGACGAGGACGAGGAGTGGATAGCACGGAGCTCGGCTGGCCGGGACACGGAGCCCCGTGCCGGCGGTGGCGGAGGTGGAGGTGGAGGAGGTGGTGGGGGGAGAAATCACCGCCGCGACCGAGCGAGCGCCACCATCCAGAGCCCCGAGATGACAAAGGTGAGTCTTCGCTGTCTGTCCCGGACGACATGCCGCCTTTAATCCGCGCTATAGACCCAGCCAGCCGGCGGACTGCTGGACCTGCACGGTGTGCTGAAAAAACTGAGAGGAGGAGGGTAGAAAAAAAGAAAAGAGAGAGAGAGAGAGAGAGAGAGAAGAGAAATGATCGCGGACCAGCGGCGCAACAGGGCAGCGGAGGTGTCTGTGTTCGCCGCCGCCGCCGCCGCCGACAACGAACCCCCCGCCAGCCGCCAGCGGTCGAGTGGTGGTGGTGGGGGGGGGGACAATTGCGCGCCATCCATCGTGTCCCCCCCCTCCCTTTTTTTTTTTTTTTGGGTGGGGGGGGGGCAAAAGGCTGTGTTTCTCTCTGAAAAAAAAAAAAACATTGGAAAACGTGCGCCCTTTTTTTTCCTTCTTCTTCTTCTTCTTCTTTTTTTTTTTGGAGATGCGTGGCGGAGTGATCTCCCTCAGCACGACCCCGGGAACATCTAATCTGATCCGTCCCACATTCTGCCGCGTGAGAGAGACCTCTTGGGGACAAGGTTTTCGCCCGTGTGTGTGTGTTGAGGATGATGAGGGCAGGCAAGGCGTGGGTTTATCTTTATCGGGATGGTCTCCTCTCCTAGCTTGATTGATTGATTCCCGCCTGTTCGCCCAGATTGAGATCAGTCCGCGGACGCCTCGTCGTCGGTGCACCGGCGACTTGTTTCAATAAAAAAAAAAAAAAAAAAAGAAGAAGAAGAGACTATTATAGCAGCGAGGAAAACACACACACACACACACACACACACACACACACACACACACACACACACCAATTAACGACTAACTATTTATACACTCGGCATCGTTGAATGGTGTACTGGCCCAAATTGTTTTAAGCCGGTTCGATATTTTCCAAAAGGCAGACGTGACGTCACGGCGTCGTTAGTTGATTGGTTTGGCTGATTGATGGAAGTCGCCGGAAGTTGTTGTTGTGTTTTGTTTTTTTTTTTGTTTTTTTTCCCATCTGTCTGTCCGGCTGTGTTGCACAACAGCGGTTTAGATTTGGTCAGTTTGTCGCAGTTTTAGCGCAAAGGTTGGCTTTGTAAATATAGTGTTCAGTACGACTACGAATAATAATAATAATGATGATGATGATAATAACATTCAATATTATTTTCCTAATATTCAAGACTAAACTCATGCAGACAGCGACACGACGCGGCTCCACTGGAGGTGAGAAGTTGCTGCTTAAGCCTCGCTGTGATTTCTTAACACCACCGGGGTTTTGAATACTGAGTGTGGCCAAAGCTAGCAAGTCAATCACCTTCAGGCAACACTTAAAGTGAAAGTCAAGTACATGGAGGTACAAGGAGGTAATACTGCACGTAGAAGGGCGCTTTTCTTAACGTCAAAGCAGCGCTAGCTAGCCCGAGCTTGCTACGAGTTCGCTACGACAAAAACGTCGTAGCGAACGTTCAAGACTTTTGTTCCTTCGTCTTTCATCGAGGTTACTTGTTGGCTTCCGTTCCGTCATTTTACAATCTTATGTATTTGTAACGGTAGGATGTAAGACCGCCTCTAAATAAACGTGTAACGTTGCCGTAAAGTGGTTCGTCCGGCGTGTCGGGTCGCGCTTGAAAGTTACGCAGTGCAGTTATAGCCCCGCCCCCCTCGCTGCCGAGGCGGCACCATCGATGCTATTAATCGGT
Organism: Thamnaconus septentrionalis; assembly: GCA_009823395.1. Lineage (NCBI taxonomy): Eukaryota > Metazoa > Chordata > Actinopteri > Tetraodontiformes > Monacanthidae > Thamnaconus > Thamnaconus septentrionalis. The sequence goes on from CM020503.1 coordinate 27,428,073, forward strand.
TAGCTACCGCTTTCCTGAGTTTGGAATCATAATTCTATGGTGGAAAAGTTACCTAGCGCTGCTTTAACAACTTGTCTTTACTTCTACCTCTCTCTCTCTCTCTCTCTCTCTCTCTCTCTCTCTCTGCCCGTTGTGCTCGACTTTCCTCAACCTGAGCGACAAATTTTAAAACCACATCGTACAACGTTTGGTCGTTACAGATGTGACCAAGGTGTTCAAACATGTCAACCGTGCACTCTTCCTTCGTTTCTTTCACAACACAAGGACACGGCTGCTGAAAGGATGCCAGAGTAAAGTATTAAAGTATTTATCCCGTTAATAATTCATATCAATTGGTCTGTGCATGTTATTGCTCATCATTATTGTTAATAGCAAGTGCGTCAGAGAGCAAAAGCCATCTTGGTTTTTGTTTTTCCTCCCGCTCCTGAAACTGGCCGGTGAGCCTGGTTTACAAAGACTGAATTATAATAATAATAATAATAATAGCCAGAGAGGAGTGGAGAGTGAGAGAGTGCTGGCCCGCTCACTCTTCTCCGTGCAGGACGTTTTACCACACTTTTCAAACACAGCTACACAACCCGAGCGCAACAACGAATGAAGCCGAAGAGAACGCAGTCGACTGCGTGAGCTTTGTTTTTCTGCTCTTAAACCCGAAGCAGCAGCGGCTCTGCTGTGCTGCGCCAGTGGGAGGCGACCCCAGGATGTTCTGGTCAGACCATCAGCAGGTGGACGGCTTGTGGTCCATTTCAAGAAAGTTGTCAGTGGCAGTTTTCCCCCCTGGCTGATGATGCGAGATGGCGTTGGCGCACGGCCACTGCGAATAGTTTGAATGGAAAATACAGTACGACCCGAAGAATGAGAATATCCAGTAAAAGTTGTTTTATTTTGGAAATTTAACATAAAAGATGAAAGCCACAAATTTTATTGAGCCATTCCACGCAGATTGACATCTCAAGCAGTTCCTTGTTGTAACTTTGCTGATTAAGATTTTCATAAAGATTTGACTTTATGTAACATTCTAATTTTCTGAGTTTTTGAATTTTGAGGGTTTTTTTTAAGCTTCAAGACCTGATCAGCACAATCCAAAGAAATAAAAACTTGAAATATATTGATTTGCATATTATTCCTTTATATAATATGTCACATTCACCTTTTAAGTAGAATTGCAGAAATACGACAGCCTTTTCAGGATATGGTTTGGTGCTTTAGAGGACGGCGGAACAAAAAGAGGGCAGCAGCATTACTAAAAGAATATACAGAAGGCTGTCAGATATACAATATATACAACTGGGATAAATTAGGGTTTACAATGAAATGAAATCGTCCACAAATGTGTCTGCGCTGACGCAGAGTTTTCTTGGTGACGCATCCGGCGATGGCCGTCGGCTCCGCCCACACCGAGGGCTCGGCCGCAGCGATGCCTCGCACGCTGTCTTAACGAGCAGACGAGCGGCGACTCCAGTGGATCCATCATTGCTACGGTGGATTGTTTTTGCTAGCGGCGCCTTAGCTCAACAACATGGCTTGCATTTTAGTTTATACAGAAAAAAAGGTTTTGTTTTTTGAGGCACAAGGCTGCAGTTGTTTCTGTTCTGCTGCTGCGGATCGCTAGCGTGTTTTCCACTGCACACGCGTGTGTCGACCTGAGTCGTGCTTTTATGAGATGGAGGGAATTTTACGTTTAAGCCATTTAGCCTTTTAAACAGGCGTCGTGTGTTTATACAGCTGATCTGAAAATAAGGACGATGCAAAATCAAAAGCTCTTGCAAAGAGCTTGGATTTAAAAGCTAGTACCAATGCACGGGAGCAGACGCCGACGATAACTTTTAGCTTTTGTGACAAAACGGAAGTTGTTGTCCAGACAGTTGTGCGATATGTAGAAGACAAAAAGTGTTTTTTCACCTTCCTCCTCTTGCATAAATTCCGTACCGAGAACCAAAACTGCAGTTATACCACATTTATCCAGAGGATCGCTCGCTCCAAATCAACCCAAGTCAGACTGAAACTTGCTCATTGTTTGCTTGACAACATTGTAACGACTATTCAGAAGTTACAAGTAAAGTTTCTGGGTCACTTTAACTTCTGCTACGTTCATCATAAAGAGATGTGCAACCAGACAAGTCAGTCTGCTGCAGAGAAACAAGGGAGTGTGTGTGTGTGTGTGTGTGTGTGTGTGTGTGTGTGAGTGGAGGCCAGAGTGAGATTAATGTTCCATGTTAACCAACCTCTTGGTACAGCTCTAGCTAGTCTCTTAAGACACACACACACACACACACACACACACACACATAAGTGCCTCTCTTTGCAGATGCTCATCAGAACAAATACTCGGAACCCTTGCGAAAAACAAGCGGTGATCTTCCACGGATTGCCGTCTGGTTGAGCCTGATCTGAAAATTGGCTTTGACATTGAAACACAGGCACATCATGTCATGACTGATTTAAGGTTAGATAAGAAGAAAATCTTTCAGCCAGTGTGCGAAATACCCATCAATATTCAGGGCGGGGGGGGGTGCAAGCCATGACAGACAGCATCATGACAGTCATCTCTCTGGCCTACATAACAACACACACACACGCACACAAACATGTAACCTTTCTGATAACCCAGTATACGGGCCCAACAGGCACAGCACAAGCTGGCTCTGCTTGGCAACAAACAAAAAAAAAAATCAAATTGAAAAAAAATATCTTTATTGTAAAGTGGTTTGGTAATAAAAAAAAAAAAAAAAAAAAGCCAAACAGACGAAGCTTTTATGGATGTTGCATGTAAACTGGCTGCTGGTGCCAGATGAACACAGATGGACCAGAGCTGTGTTCACCCCCCCGGGTCTGGGCCTGGCTCCAGAGAGAGACGGCCTCGGTGCAAACATTATCATCCACTTGGACATGTCGGTGGCAGGGATGCCAGCAGACAGTGGATTAAAAAGGCCTGCACAGGAATAGAAAGGGCGCAGCATCAGCACCAGCACTAGCATTAGCATTAGCACCAGCATCAGCACCAGCACCAGCATAAGCACCAGCACCAGCATTAGCATTAGCATTAGCATTAGCATTAGCACCAGCATTAGCATCAGCACAGCACCAGCACCAGCATTAGCATACCAGCACCAGCACCAGCATTAACACCAGCATTAGCATCAGCATCAGCACCAGCATTAGCATTAGCACCAGCACCAGCATCAGCAGCATCAGCATCAGCACCAGCACCAGCATTAGCACCAGCACCAGCACCAGCATTAGCATTAGCATTAGCATTAACATCAGCACCGGCACCAGCCGACTGCCTCCCCTCATACAGAAAACCTTCATTTATAATAAAGTGAGAAATCATGGAGCTTTTGTGTTTGGGCTGCTGGGCTCTGCTTCAGACGCCTCCTTTAAATCTCAATGATCATTTTTGAAGAAGTCGTGCAGCAGAATCTTCTCCCAAGAAACTGCAGCGCTGTGCGCAGAATTTGCAATTGCCAGCAAGTTTTGAGATTCTCATTTTGAAATGAGATTATGTTGTTACACAACTTCTTCCATAATCAGATTACTCTTCCAAATTGGATGAGCGACATGACAGACATGAAATCATCTGTGCCGTTCCGTGTGTGGTTTTGGACTGATTTCTGTGACTGCTGCCACAACCCAATTTCAAATTAAAGGCAGCACCTACTGTTGCATGAAGACTCCCTTTTGTCTGTGCTGTTCAAACCCAGTGTGGTTTGCACTGTGAAGAAACCCACACCAACCCTACTGACTAGACCAGGGGGGTAGCGGAGCCGCAGCAGATGGATTGGAGTGGTTTGGTGACACAAAGCTTCAACGTCAACAAAATCAGTGTCTTTGAAGCCCCGCAGTATTTAGCTCTTTATTGAAATGGATGAAATACAGCAACTTTCTGACTTCCTGACGGTAGTATTTAACCGTTACGGCGTTTCGTCCACACGGCGACGGCGTTTCGGTTCCCCCCCGAAACGCTATTTTTTGAAAACGGGTCCCAGAGTGGGAAAATCTGACAACGCCGTTTTAGCCGTCGTCACATCGTTGCCGTCTGGACGGTGGAAACGGCTTTCCCGCGTAAAGCGATGACGTCATCGCACCCTCACTGTCACGTGACCGGAAAAAAACAAGACGTGCAGCGGCACGAACAATAACGATGGCGGCCAGCGGAGTTGTCTTCGTATCGCAGGCGCTTCGAGATTTGTTGGCAATATTACTACACAACCTCACAAAACCTCAGACTCACTTTTTTTTTTTCCCCCCCGCTACTCGCCATTTTTGTTTTCTGTGTGTTTCGTGTGTAGCGGAAACGCCCTCTTTCTAAATCTTGGGTCCGGTGGCTGTGTCAGCGTCTGTTAACAGCGCCACCTTTCGGTGTGGCATACGCATTACATCGTTTTCGACCCCGGGAAAAAAAAAAACAAAACCTGGCAACGTTCCCGTGTGGACGTGTAGTTTGCCCACGTCTGGACTGGACTATATGCCGAGAGTGGACACATGCTAGTGACTACCACCCCCCCACTTCATACATTATCTATAGAATCCATCACACGTGGTTGTCCAGGAACCTGACACTGCAGACCGACTCTCACTTTTCACCGCTCACCTCAATCACACAGTTGTGCAGTCAACGGACCCTGGGAAAGAGTTCCAGACAGACTGAACTTTATTCCAGTTCCTTGTTCTTCCACTTTTTGTTGTCTTTTATTTTCTCACCTGCTCCAAACTTTACCACAGACAAACAGACTGGCTTTTATTCGAGTCAATCCTGTCACTTTATCAATCAATAATTAGCCTGCAAGATTAGAAAACAGAGACTTGGACAAGGATTTTTTTTTTGTTTTTCAAACCGGGAACCTTGAAGGTGTTAACAGTCACAATGAATTGCTATCCCTCATTTAACACTGTCAGTCAAAAAAAAAAAAGACTCATTTTTAACACTTTGCATCTAAATACCAAAGGAAAAAAAAAGGATCATTTTCACATAGAAATGATTTTACTTCACATACTGTGAATATAGTTGTTCTTTGTATCACATCTGTGTGCCTGTGTGCCATAGGAACACACATATTTCTTATTTAAATAATAATCTAAGTCCTATTTTAATGTAAAACGTATTCTTTGAAAGTCGTAAGCTCCATCGCTAGCTATATCTACATGACCTCTCCGAAGAATGACGGCAGTTCTTCCCTGACTGTTCCACCTTTGAACTGAAAGTTTTTTTTATTATTATTATTATTTTTTATTATTATTTTTTACCATTTCTACTAGAGGATGTATACAGAAGGTTAAAGGTCAAACCAGGGGCAGTAATAAGCTCCACTGCCTCGCGCTCCTCAATAAGCCGGATGATTCCATTAGGTTGCTACACTGCTTCCAACCAGAGGGGTCGCCGTCAGCACCTTTCACTCTGCAGTTCTGCAGTCTTGCTATCAAAACGCATCTGTACATACATATATTCATATACATGTACATGCATATACAGTACATATGTAAACATATATGTGTTAACATGTAATTCAGCCTATGAGTCCATTATTGAATTTTTTAAGATATTATTCACAATTTTTTTTTTTTTTACCAAGCAGAGCTGTGTGTGTGTGTGTGTGTGTGTGTGTGTGTGTGTGGTTGTGTGTGTGTGTGTGTGTGTGTCATGCTTACCTGAGCTTGTGTGTGAAAGTTACTGATTGCGAGTTTACGAGATGTGATTGTTATGCTAGCTCACACAACAAGCCTCATTTATTCACTGCGGTGCCTGTGCATGTGTGTTCGGTGGGGGTGGGTGGGGGTGGGGTGGGGGGGTGTATGGGCGCAGCCCCACCTCCACCTCCACCAGACTCTGGCATCCTAATGACTGTGTTTGCTAGTGCGGGCTTCTCTGTGCTAGAGGCCATTACGGAGTGGCTTGGTGCTCCTGGCCAGTGCAAAGCTGCGCAGGTTTACAGGAAGTAGTCCAGTGCCTTTCAGCTGCTGAGCCGCCGCGGCCACACCAGTGCACCGTGAGATCATGTCAAGGTATGAAAGTGTGTCGTGAAAATTTTTACAGTTTCACTTCATTGGTCTAAAATCCTTCCTGCCTGCAGCCATACAGGCAGGCTGTACAACTGCGCTCGGTAAAAATCATCTTCTCACTTACACTTCGTAAAGGTGCGATAAAACACTTATTTATGTGTCAATATTATGGACATAACTTGTAATTGTTGCCAAATAAAAAATCCAACCGTCAATATGTTGTAAATAACTTTTTTTAATCTACGATGCAATTAATCGCGATTAATCGAGAATCACAAATTATTATATATATATGTATATATATACATATATATGTGTATATATACATATATATATATACACACACATATATATATATATATATATACATATATATGTGTGTGTATATATATATATATATATATATATATATATACACATATACATATATATGTAATAATTTGTGATTCTCGATTAATCGCGATTAATTGCATCGTAGATTAAAAGAGGAGAAAAGTTATTTACAGCATATTGACGGTTGGATTTTTTATTTGGCAACTTATTACAAGTTCTGTAATAACTTCCATATATATATATATATATTCAGCAACTGGAGGACTTTCTGTCTTTTCTTCCAACCCCAGGTGCCAGCGGGTGATATGTTTCCTCATGTTCGTCGTGTTCCCACAATATTTGTTTGTAGCTGACACAACTTACAAGCAGTGTGACTTTTTCCTCGTAAAACTTTTCCCCCTCAACCTCGTTTAAAAGGAGCGGTTGATGCCGTTCTTAAAGTCAGCTTTCATGAGTTTGTTTCTCAGTCATCTTTCACGCTAGTGTCCAGTGTGCATCACGTCAAACTGCAGTGCAGTCGCACATGAGTTCTGGTCTCATGAAAAAAAACAATTTTTTTTTTTAAATTTGTGAATTGATTCTTAATTATCAATGTCATAATCTCAATTAATCTAAGAATCAATTTTTTTCCCACCCCTAGTTAAAAATATACAGATGAGAATTATACCATTTGGATGATTCCAGTATGTGCATGAGTAAATGGACGTATCTCTGTCGCTGGTTTCTTCCCCGTATACATGACATATTTCCCTCTGGCTGTGAGACCTCTGCTCGTGACAGAGCAGAAGAACTTTGTGAGAACAGTGCGTCTGCTTGTTCCACGCCGGTTAAGCATTCCCACTCTGGAATCCCTGTCGTTCCCATTGAGTTTTTTCTCCGGCCAGGAAGTGACAGTTGGAGCCAGCAGAATGAAACCCCGCTTGTGTCGGGCCACCAGTTGTCCTTTGACATCTCGGCCATGTCGGGTGTCAGTGCAGAGGCCGAGAGCCGTTGGAGAAAATAACTGACGGAGCGTATGAGCGGTGCTGCTGCAGCTGAACGTCGAAGCTCCATCCGAGAAGAAAGTCAGTCCATTGGATGCAGACGGTCAGAGGAGGAAAATGGACTGCCATCGTAGTTGAACTACAAGCCCCGAAGTCTGTTCATAAATCATTGAAAATGACAAGAATGAAGAGGTTGTTTGTTACACGTGAAGTTTTGCAGGCTTCAGAGAGGAACTTCGACTGTTGGCTTTTACCCCAGGAAAATATTGATACTGAAAATCTACTTCAGCACAGTCACAAAGTATTTGTACTTTGTTACTACCCACCTCTGCATTATAGATACATAGATAGTGTGTGTGTGTGTGTGTGTGTTACACAGTGTTAGCCAGTGTTAGCTGCTATGCTAGCTTTGCCCCTTTGGTGTCCAAGTGGTGGTCGTCTCTCCCTGGTGGCTGAGCTCTGAACAGCTGTGTGTGTGTGTGTGTGTTGGGTTGGGGGGGTTGTGGGCGCTGATATCATCTGTCATTGCTCGGTATGTCGGCTGGGCGGCCACATACACGAGAACGTAGCATTTGTTAACTGAAGCAGAATCATCCATTAATGTTATCGGAAAGGTTTGTGTGATTGTTTTTGTGTGTGTGTGTGGGGGGGGGGGGGGTGGAAGGTACGGTGGGGGGGTGCAGAGGGGGTACCGCACACACTGGCAGCTCCAAAACGCCTGAGGAGAGGTCAAAGGTCGCTATAAGATGCATGGCTCACACAAAGAAGCAGCTGCCGTCGCTCTGCTAGACTGAGTTGTAGCCAGCTGTGTGTGTGTGTGTGTGTGTGTGTGTGTGTGTGTGTGTGTGTGTGTGTGAACCATGTGTGCATTGGAGATGTAGCGGTGTGAAAATTTCACATCACGGTTATTGAGACCAGAATCACGATCATCGTTATTATCACGATATAATGTGCTCAGAATGTTAAGGTTCTTATACACACACTGAGATCATTTAATAATTCAAGCTTTAGAATTGAAGCTTTCACTAAAACTGGCCTGTTTTTGGCAACTGATCGATAACAACAAAAACAATCCTAAGTTGCTGCGATACTCCTCTCGATATCGCGATATTTACCTCTTGATTGACAAGACTTCATGGCTGCATACGGCCCCAGGGCCATAGTTTGCTCATGTCTGGACCAAAGCAGAAACTAAAGACCATCAAAACTAAACAAAAGAGCAAATAAATAAATAAAAAACCTGACCCATGTGAAAAACGAACTGAGACACCAAACCAAATCTTCCAGTTTGAGCGTTCAGGGCGCAGGCGGAGTCTCGACAATTCCAATTTCCATTTTTCCTTGCCCACCTCTCTTCATCCCCACCTCGCACTCATCACGTCGACACCTGCCCGTTGCTTTGCTTTGCTGCGGAGGCTTCGCCGGCTCCTCTAATGACTCTGCTCTTTGTCTCTCTGTCTCCGTCGCCCACAGTTTCAGTGAAACAAGGAGCGATGGTGCGAAAGAAGATCTTCTTGCTGGTCGCCGTTGTCAGTACCGTCAGTCTGCTGCTGCACCATCGGATCCACTCCAGCACTAAGAGCTGGTGAGTGAACTGGGGTGGGGTGTGGTGGTGGGGGGGGCGGGGGGGGGTAATAAGGTGGCGTAGGCTTCAGCACAGGTTTGATCCCATGAATCTGAATTGTTTGCTCTGATGTTGCAGGGTGGTTTTGTCAACACATTGACTTAAAATGAGCAAAGTATTCAGCGTGGAGTGAAGCCGTCCCTAGGTTTTATTCCCTAGGGTCATTAATTCAAGAAACACATTTGGTGTTTTATGACAATATTGATCAAATTGTGTTGTGTTGAATTTGAACTCAATTACAATATTTCAGTGAATGTGAACGAACCTTTCAAGGGCGACCGTTTCACTTCCATTTGAAATTTAGAGTTCACGAAGAGACAACGCAAAAAGAAAGTGTACAATTTTGAAATATAAAAGGTGAAAAGTTGAAATTAATAACCTACAGTGTAATTAAAATACAACAACTGTAACAACGACAAAGATTTTTGTCTGGCTTTTGTTCGGACATCTGTTTGTCCTACCTTGACTACTTTCTATACAGCAGTGTTGCAAGTACACAAATGTATTTATGGGTAGTACAGTAAGATTTTGCCAATAAATCCGAACATCTAGCGTCTATTTTTTTTTGGACTTTGGTCTTTGGACTTCAGTCACGGTGAACTCAGATATAATAATGACTTGGAACTCATTTGTCCTCGTGATAGCCAATTTCAGCGTCACCACATCTTCCTTTTCTCTGTAGGATCATGGAGCCATTCTACTTCAATTGTCCGCCGCTACAATGCCACCCCGCCTCGAGACTGAAACCCAAGCACACCAACGTGGCCTTTCTCAAGACCCACAAGACGGCCAGCTCCACCATGCAGAACCTCCTCTTTCGCTTTGCCGAGCGCAACAACCTGACGGTGGCGCTACCGGTCCAGTCCTGCGGCCACCAGTTCTGCTACCCGCACACCTTCACCGCTCACTTTGTCCACCCGCACACGCTCCCGCCCAACATCATCACCAACCACATGCGCTTCAACAAAGCCGAACTGCAACGCCTGATGCCCAAAAACACAATCTACGTGACGATCATGAGGGAACCCAGCACCATGTTCGAGTCCTCCTTCACCTACTACTACCACTACTGTCAGAGCTTCAAGAGGGTGCGCGACGGCACCCTGGAGACGTTCTTGGAAGAGCCGTGGCGTTACTACCAGCCCAAGGAGAAGGACTCCATGCACGCGCGCAACACTTTGGCCTTCGACCTGGGCTTAGACAAGGACCGCTCAGGAGAGGATGAGGAGTACGTCCAAGCCTCTCTGGCAGAGCTGGAGAAGGTTTTCTCTCTCGTGATGATTGCGGAGTATTTCGACGAGTCGCTGGTTCTCCTTCGTCACCTCCTCTCCTGGGACTTGGATGACATTCTGTACTTCAAGCTCAACATGCGCAGCGCCAGCTCCAAGCAAAGCGTGACACCGGGCCTCGCGTCCAAGATCCGCACCTGGAACTCCTTGGACGCCCGCCTGTATGACCATTTCAATGCCTCTCTGTGGCGCAAGATTTCCACGATGGGCTTAGCGTGCGTGGCGAGGGAAGTGCAATTACTGAGACGGACCCAAGAGAAACTGATGAAAAGCTGCTTCGACGGAACGATGCCTCACCTGCGCGCTTCGTCGCAAATTAAAAACAATAATCTCCGCCCGTGGAACCCGGAGAAAGTTGACATTATGGGGTACGACCTGCCAGGAAACCTGAGCCAAAGGTTCTCCAGCAAAGCCCAGCAGCTGTGCCTGAAGCTCATCATGCCAGGAGGTCCAGCACACGCAGGTTTTGCTACGTTCTCAATCGCAGCGCTACCGACGAGCGCACCAGTTTCGGAACCCGCCGCGGCAGTCAAATCTCTCCCAGCTGCCCGTACGTCGAACCTTGCCGTGGCACACTCAAGTGCAACATCCCCAGCAGCTCGAGGAAACCGAAACAGGGTCCACCGACAACTTGAAACATGTTACAGGAACCCAAGGTCATACAGGAACCCAAGGTCATAGCCTAAACGCCGTGACTCGATCCTCACAAACCCAAGACAATACAACTCAGAAAGGAAATAGGGAAATAAACATCTGACTCCACAAACAGACTGCATTATTCAACCCATTGTGAGGCTTGGTGGACGATTTTTGGCTGGATGGGAAAAAAAAAAAAGTGTGGGCCAGTCCTGAATCAGATGTAGGAAAAAAGCATCAAGAGGATGGCGATGGCGGAGGTCTCGGACCTCTTTTCCCCCCTTTGGTCTTGTGCGCCTGTGTCAACGGTGCAATGTTGAATTAACTCGGAATAAATCTGGTTTTCGAATCAGCTAAAATCACACGCCTGTGCACACCAGCGGACGAGAGGGTTTAACATGCAATTCCTTCTTTGAAGCAACTCTTGTTTTGCACTAACCGGGACTCAATAGAGAAGTGACGATATCAGGCCCCATTGTAAAGCACAGAGTGGGCTTTGTGTGCATCAGACTGCTAAAGTATCGCGTTACCTGCTTTCATTCTCACTTTCCTGAGCTCTCTTTTCTCTCTCAAGCACGAACATATGCCATTTAAAGTCCTCGGGACAGACATAATGACATGAAGGGATCAACTGTCAGGCTTCCAAAGAGCCTCCTACGAGGCCAGATAGACAACTGAGATAACACCCAGCCATTACCAAAACAGCACAATCAACCACTACTTGAGTAAGCTCATGAGCCTGCAGCAGTTAGTAGGGCTGGGACGGGATTTAAGGGCAGGGGGCGCTGTGGCTGCATGAAGTCAAACATTGAGCCATTGTCCAAAGGGTAAGCACTAAGAACTGGATGCTTCATTTGTGAATCATGCCTGTTTCCTTCAAGCCTTTAACCTCTTTGGCCTCCAGTTGTGCATCCATACATCCAGTTGTGTGTGCCCCCCCCCAGCTGATGCCCTTTGGTCAGACTCTCAGCCTCTCAATTGTGCCCCCGACGTCTCGCTGATAGTTGTCTCCTTTGAAACCAGCAGCTGAGACTGCATCAGAGAGAGACTCTTTTTTTCAAAAGCCAAGTCAAGGTGTTGGCTGCAGGGTTTTGTATACATCCTGGGCAGCTACTGCAATAATAATATCCCCCATGCTTGTGGATGTAAAAGAGTAAACATGTACCAGCAACTCCTCGCCATACACTTTCTGGCACAAACAAGAATACGTTGTTTGGCCAAAGACTTGAAAGTATGTGGGCGACCACTGGTGAATATTTAATCCCTTCCACCGGTGGCGCCCCCTACGGCCCATCTTTCTGGGCTTCACAGTGGTCCTTTCGAAGGAAGAACAAGAGTGACGAGACGCTGAAAGGAGGTAGTGGAATTTGGAGAGGTGCTGTGTCACGGCTGGCTGGTGGCAAAACTGTCACTGTTCATCACTGCTGCAATCTTTTTTTTTTTTTAGTGGAATCTCCCCAGTTTTATTTTTTTTGTCAATTATTTCCGTTTATCCTTTAGTGATCTGTGTTTACTACTTAATGAACCCAGTGGCCGGGGACAGAGTGATTCTGTGCATCTGTGACAGTGTGGAAGTGTGTGTCATATCCTTCTTATGACGGCAGCTGCAGCTTTGTGAAGCAAACACATTGAGGAAAGGTGTGCAAGATTTTGTCCTGTTTTATTTATTATGGAAACTCTGATTGTTTGTTTGCGATTGTTTTGGCAAACTTTATGTTCATCTTCCACTTCAAGCTACATAAATGAAGGATCTTTATAGGAAATGACTTCTTCACATGTTTTGCCTCCTACAACAACGCTGTCGTTTAAAACACCTGCGCTTTCCTGATAGAAGATATAAATCTATATAATTTAGCAGTGCTTAAGTACATGGCCAGACAACATGTTCAGTGGTTGGTATTCTGTTGAGTTGCATATTACAACAGCAAGACTGCTGGGACAGCATTAACAGTCACAGTAGTTTGTTGAGATGGCTGTGTGTACATGACAACAGAGGGAAATGAAGTGACAGCTGTTAAAAGTATAACATGCACAGGAAGTCTATTTATTTACAGGTATTTAAATTGTGATCAAAGTTGTGTGTTATTTATTCAAGGTACATACACTGTAAAAAAACAAAAAAAAACAACAAACATCTGACTTCACTAATTGAAGAGAATATGGTTGTGCTTTTTGTATTTTTCTTTCAGTCCTCAAATCCCACAAAAATACACAAAAAAATTGCACTGTTATAATAAGATGTAGGTAAAGAAAAACATGCATATTATTATTATTATTATTATTATTATTATTATTATTATTATTATTATTAATAAGGTTTTGGTCTTTTCCCGGGATTTGTTGACAGCAGGCAGAAATCTGCCACCACTCCTTCGTTCTCCTGGCAGGTTCCTTTGATCCTGGTCGTGTGTTCTACAACGGAACTGTGACAAGTTGTGTGTCGGGGCTCGACAAATGACTGATGACAATCAAGAGCTAAAGGGAGCCAACGCTTTGTATTGGCATTCTGTGAACAACAAGACAAATAAAATGTGAACGCTTTCAAATCATTGACGTGTGAATGTTTTTTTTTTGTTTTTTTTTCCCTGTTTGCAGAATTATTCTAGCGGTACTTAGTGGGAAATGTTGTGGATATAAAAGAAACTTCCTCATCAGCAGTGATGCAAACACTTAGCATGTGTTGATCCATTAGAACCCCAAAATGCTTTTTCCATTTCCCTGATGAGCCAAACCAGACATTTCCCCTGCAATCGGATGTCAGAAATGAACCCGATCCCTCAGTCTCAGGGTGGACCCACACCAAGCTCAGTCTACCAGGCAGATAGGTGGTCAAAATGTTGCTGTGAGTCTAGGGTTGCCACCCGTCCCGGTTTTCCCAGAATTGTTCTCTTTTTTTCACCACCTGTCCCGGGAAAAATAAAATCTCTCCCGGGACACAATTTGTCCCGTTTATTTTTGGGAAAATGACAAAACCTCATTTGATGTCCGTCTGTGGTCTCGATAGGGTTGCCAACCCTCCCCTAAAATACGCCATTGTCCCATATTTGGCAACTAAAAAAACCTGTCCCGTAATGAAGTGAACCGTCGTGGACAGACTTGCGAGACCCCCCCATCCCGCCCCGAGATGTCCCAGATTTGAAACTCCAGGAGGTGGCAACCCTATGTAAGTGCTGGGCATAGATAGACTTATGAAGCAGTACACAGCATCAAAACCCAATGAGAATGAACAGGTGATCGAGGCTACATTAGGAACAACATACACGACACTGCTTGCAATTCCCAGCCCACACCAGTTTCTGCTGTGGGATCAAATGAAGACCCGAAGCCTCCACCTTGCAGTGCTTCAGTTGTTCAGCTGGGAGCACAGCTCACGCTTCCCTCTGCACTGCACCACTGCCGGACCCAGTGCCCACACAGAATTGTCATCTAGAGTAAACGCCGTCTCATTCTGCTGAATACATGAAAGTTCATCCTTGGGCTTCCTTCGCCTGGAAACTCACTATCTGAGTGCCATTACGATGTGGGGCAACTGGGAACTGCTAGCGGTCATGTTGGCCATGAAGGAGTGGAGACATTGGTTGGAGGGAGCAGGCAACCATTCCTGGTCTGGACCAGCCGTAAAAATGCGGAATACATTCATGGGGGGCCAAAAGAGTGACTTCCAGACAGGTCAGGAGGGTCCGAGTCTTTACCCAGTCCAGATCCACCCTGTCCTACTGTAGCCCTGCGTCTCCCAACAGCCAGCCTGATGCCCGGCTGTCTGAGGCAGGGGATGACCCTGGGGATGCAGCCACCATTTAGCCCTCAACTGTGTGGTTGGGGTGGCGACCTGGGATGTCAAGGATGAGTGCGCTCCCTGATAGCCATTTACCAGATGGCTGCCCTCCTGTGGTTGGCTCTTCGTCCCAGGCCTGCTTCCTACAGTAGGGACCACTCTTCCATGCTGAATTGTCGTCCTGGGGTGAGTAGAAACCTGAGTTTCTTTACACAATCTTTCTCGTGGCCCTCTCTCCAAGAGAACACCCCCGAAATTGTGTCTTCACCTGTTCTATATCTGCGCCCGCAGTGAAGTCTCCTGAAGTCCTCTGGCCGGACTCCTGAGAGCTCTGCTTGTCCCACATAGTCTGCGGTCCCATATTTCAAAGGACTTTGTCACAGGTTTGCCTTCATCAGATGGTGAGACGTTCGTCCTCATTCATTGACAGTTTCTCCCCCCAAAAAATGATTGATTGATTGATTGATTAATACTTCATTAATCCCGAAGGAAATTCAAGAATACCGAAGGAACTTCAAGATGGCCCAGTTCATCGCTCTGCCTTAGAGACCCTTTGCTCAGGAGACTACAGAGAGACAGTTTTGCCTCACATTTCTGGCACCGCGGTCTTTCTATTCTGGTGCGCTTGGTGTTTTGAATGTCCTTTCCTGTCTTCTCTCTGGTTAATTGTGTGGACGTGGTATCCTTTGTGTTGGTTGGCGTCGCTCCTGTGCTCGACTTTGCTCATAAAGTTCATCCTCTTCCTCCCTTGTCACCACCGCTGCAGTGTCTGTGCCAGACTTCTTTTTTGTTATTTCAACCACTGCTTGTCAACTTCATAGCTTTTTAAATCCCATGTGATGGTTGGTCACTCATACAGAATCCAAACAAGACAAGATGTTAAAGCCAACGATGGTGGGACAGCGTAATTTGTTTGTTTGTTGATGAGAGCAGAATAGACAATGAAATAACATGGCTGCAAAAATGTATTTTAATTTCTTTATATTTTCATAAACCAAAAAGACCAGTAAGTACTTTCTTCAATGAATTTATGATTTAGTGCAATATGTTTGATACTGAACCTTCAACTTTCCGTGGGACGAGCCTCACTTCTCATTGCTAAGTCGCTAAAATGAGCTTGAAACCTGAACTCTGGATAAAAGTCCATCTTATTGGGTTATTGCACCGCGGATAGAGAGCTGCTGCTGTAGGAATAGTTGTCATGAGCAGCTCAACTGTCCTCAGTGGCCCCCAGAATGAGCATGAGCCACAGATTAAACAACAACAATCGAAGTGGTTACAAGAGAGCCGCTAGTCTAAGTAATACGACCACTGCCCTGCTTTGCATTCACACTACAGAACTTGCTCATCGATATCTCCACTCACCCCTCAGTGGACCCCATCTTTCTCTACGACTGCTCTGACATCTTATACATGTATATATACACACAAAGATGTACACACCTCTGTGTGAGAGAGCTCCCAGAATTGGATTACCTGCTCTGAATGGGGTCAGTTCTCCTCTGCTGCGTTTTGTCTCCATCCCCTGCTGGGACCACTGGTCCCCACACACACACACACACACACACACTATGCCTGATTGCCGGTTGTGCCCTCAATACATGTTCAAATATCATGCATGTTGTAAGGTAAAACTTACCTTCCAACAACAACATAACTCAGCACATCTCTTAGTGCTGAGCGTATCCGTTCACACTCACAGAGAGGAAGATCGCTCACGAAAAGACGGTGTGGATAAACGACAGAGTTGAACTTCTGCTTCGAGTTATTGTCGCCGGGCTTTAGCGGCAATGGCGGCGGGCGCAGACGCAGCGATTCGAGGCTCTCAACCTCAGTGCTTTGTTTTAAGGTTAGTTGTGTACGTCCTGTTTGTTTTCACTGCTTCATGTCGGGCTAGCATCACCTCCAGCTGACAGGAGCTGTTAAGAATCGGAGTTTCAAGCGAGAGGAGTATTACAGCCGAGTCCTCTCGGTCATACGACATTCCAGAGTTCTTAACAGGGGGACGCCGGCTCGCCGTGGATCACGATCCCAACGAGAAGCAAGCGAAGGCGGCGCAGGGATGGTAAACAGAAGCAGGGATGTAGGGCTGGTGTGCTAGCCAAGCTACGGAAACGGCCGCACAAACACACAAGAACTGCGTAGACAAATGCATCTGAGTCTACCGCCTACCCCTGAGTCTAGTTGCTGAGGGAGACAAACACCGCCTTCACCTGTGGCCACCACAAGCAAACCATTCCTTAATACGGTTGTCTTGCTTATTGCCTCTCCATGCCAGATTAATATCCAGGAAGCATTATTAACTTTGAGTTACACTGTAATGACAATGTGACCCCTTTATTCATTCATTTATTTATTTATTGAGTAGTGTGCCTACCTGCAATCTACTGACAACTGCCAAACTACTGGAGTCTGCCATGGTTCTCTGCCAGAAACCACGGATTGTTTGTTCTGGACAGAGGGACAGCAATCGGCCAAAGCCAGAGAGGTCATCTGTCTCTCAATCCTCTCGGTGAGTTAGGATGAAGTAGGTAATGGAGAGTTGGTTTACAGAGGCCTTTGTACTTTGTCTACTGGACTGTAGAGGAGATAAACGGCAAAGGTCTCATCAACGTAAACTTTTCTACCTGCATAATTTGGACACGTACGGTAAACCTGGTAATTTAATAGGCTACTGTTGCCGTCCCCAGGTTTGCAGTGTGGGTCCAAATGACAATGCACTCCTCGTTGCTCTTCTCTCAATCTCACAGTGCAAGAACATGCATGTTAGGCAAAAACTTAAAAGGCCGTAGAAGTCAGACATGAAAACCTGCCACCCTGCTCCAGCACTCACGCAACCCTGAATATTGCGAGAAAGTGGATGGATGCATGTTTTATTATTTGTGTTGCTTTGTCTCTCTTGAGCTAGAGTCTGTCTATTTACCTGTCTGTCTGTCTGTCTGTCTGTCTGTCTGTCTGTAACATTTCTCACCCTTTAGAGATTCATTTATGGATGGTGGAGGTGGGATTAGTCAGCCAGAGGTATGAGCGACACCACCCACACAACACAGATACTTGGCCAGAGTCACACATACACACTTGCATTCCCACCTCTCCCTCCTCTCTTCCGCACTCTCACTCACTTCCTGTTTCATTCTTAGTCAACCAGGTGACCCTAAGGTGTTGGAAGCCGTAATCCCAGAGGCAGAGAGAGGAATGATGGAATGTTTCTCCTCGTGCGTGTAAACAGGAATTTATTTTTTTTTCCAAAAAAAATAAAAAAAATCTGTCTCCGTGTAAACAGCACCTCAGTTGTCAGTCATCCAAGACTCCGTCATGAAGGTGCAGTGATTAGGCAACTATTCATTTACATTTCTGTTCTGTCGCTTGGCCTGTTGTTCTTCCTCCTCCTCCTGTGTTCTTGTGTCTCTCTCTCTCCTTTGAGGCAACTCTTGGGAGCTTGCAGCCGTGGCAGGTGACACAAACAGCTTCCGTCTTCTTATGCTAAAGATTTTAAACCCCAGATCGGCCGTCACTCTGCCAGTTTTTGTAGGTGCAGCGTGTAAAGTTTGGGAAAAGCTGAATATATTACCCATGTTTGTGCTGTTAGTGTTAAACGAGGGTACTTTGGTTTTCTTACGGACAGAATGCTTCTTTTGTGTGTACATATAGCAAGGGTCTTGCTTACAGTGAGTCACCACCTTCCTTGCATTGCCATGGTTCTACGGTAGCCTGGTGCAGACAATCAGCCTGAGAGTGCAATTCATATTTAGTGTTGGAGGTTCACAGTGTAATCAAATAAATAAACCAAATGACAAAAAAAAAGAAGATAATTTACCATCCCTGAAATGCAGTGGAATTTGCTGTGAATATTGGGTAAAATACCGTACGTACTAAGTGAAATGATATAACCTATATTTAGAAGTCACCCTTGGCTAAGTCCCATGCCCCATGCTGTTGCTATGCCGAGCTTCCACCTCAACTCCACCTCAACCTGGATTTCTCAGCAATTTGGCTCCGACGTATTAGAGTAAAACTGCAATAGGTAATACACCACAGTGAGTTTTAATTTCAAGTGCTTTGTATAATTTGTTGTTTTACAAACTCAGAGGAGCTAACATGGAAAATATAGTTTGAGTGCAGGGCTTATGGACTCGTGCAGCTGGAGAGATTTATTTTGTCAGATCCATCATCGTAATCCAAGTCTGAACATGTAAAAAGAGATAAGCTAAAATAGCCTTTTGAAACTTTGCTATTCATAGATATGGATTGAAAGAGAGAAATGTTCTTTACTTTGATCTTTAAACTCAAAGTCGACCACAATTCAACAACCAGCATTTTATAGTGAAACAACAACATGCATCATTGAATCCCTGAAGTTCACTCCAGTGACTCGTTGAAGGTGAAGTCCTTTGGTTTTGTCTCAGCTGCGCACTCTGATGGGGAGAGGGGGACTGTCTGTCTGTATGTCTGTCTGTCTGTCTGCCTGCCTGCCTGTCTGTCTGTCTGTCTGTCTGTCTGTCTGTCTGCCTGCCTGCCTGTCTGTCTGTCCATCTGCCTGCCTGCCTGTCTGTCTGTCCATCTGTCTGTCTGCCTGCCTGTCTGTCCATCTGCCTGTCTGCCTGCTTGTCTGCCTGCCTACCTGCTTGTCTGTCTGTCTGCCTGTCTGTCTATCTGCCTGCCTGCCTGCCTGCCTGCCTGCTTGTCTGCCTGCCTGCCTGCCTGCTTGTCTGCCTGCCTGTCTCCCTGCCTGCCTGCCTGTCTGCCTGTCTGTCTGTCTGTCTGTCTGCCCGCCTGCCTGCCAGCCTGCCTGACTGTCTGTCTGCCTGTCTCCCTGCCTGCCTGCCAGTCTATCTGCCTGACTGTCTGTCTGTCTGTCTGTCTGTCTCTGCTGCCTGCCTGCCTGCCTGCCTGTCTTTCTCTGTCTCGGTCTTGTTTGACACGAGGCCACCCTTGCCACTTATTTCTCTTGCCTCCTGTGACAGCTGAATGATTATTTCAACATTGTCGGTACTTTGACTCCATCGTCACACTGAGTTGCCCCTCATGTTACAACTCAAGCGTGACGAATTTAATGAAACTTTGATGAAAAGTTAAGAGCCGAGCTGGAGGAGGAGTTTGCTGTCGGGAAGATGCAGGCGGCACGCTTGATTGATTGTGCAAAGGCCTTTGAGACGCCCGTTGGATGTGACTTAGTGCTGTACAAATAAAAGTTGATTGATTGGCTGATTGATACTCAGCTTCCTGATGCTGAAAGTCACATCTATTTCTTGTTAAGTCTGTTTAGAACCTGGGAAAAAGGGTAAAAAGCAGAGTCATTTTGATCTGACTACTCGAGATCATTTCACTCCCTGCTCACTGACTCTGAGAGTTTCCATAATCTAATTGCACTGGAGCAACTTAAAAATTCTGGTCCGCTGTGTGAGGACATATATCTTCTCTATATCTTCTCTATATCTTCTCTATATTTTCTATATATTTTATATATATCTTCTCTATATTTTCTATATATCTTCTCTATATCTTCTATATATCTTCCATACATCCTCTACATATCTTCTCTATATCCTCTATATATCTTCTCTATATCTTCTCTATATCTTCCATATATCCTCTATATATCTTCTCTATATCTTCCATAGATCTTCTACATATCTTCTCTATATCCTCTATAGATCTTCTATATATCTTCTCTATATCTTCTCTATATCTTCCATACATCTCTCTACATATCTTCTCTATATCTTCTCTATATCTTCCATACATCCTCTATATATCTTCTCTATATCTTCTCTATATTTTCTATATATCTTCTCTATATTTTCTATATATTTTCTATATATCTTCTCTATATTTTCTATATATCTTCTCTATATCTTCTCTATATCTTCCATATATCCTCTATATATCTTCTCTATATCTTCTATATATTTTCTATATATCTTCTATATATCCTCTATATATCTTCCATACATCCTCTACATATCTTCTCTATATCCTCTATAGATCTTCTCTATATCTTCTCTATGTCCTCTATATATCTTCCATATATCTCCTATCTACATATCTTCTCTATATCCTCTATAGATCTTCTCTATATCTTCTCTATATCCTCTATATATCCTCTATATATCCTCTATATATCTTCCATATATCCTCTATATATCTTCTCTATATCCTCTATATATCTTCTATATATCCTCTATATATCTTCTCTATATCCTCTACATATCTTCTCTATATCCTCTATAGATCTTCTCTATGTCCTCTATATCTTCTCTATATCCTCTCTATATCCTCTATATATCTTCCATATATTTTCTATATATCTTCTCTATATCCTCTATATATCTTCTATATATCTTCTCTATATCCTCTATATATCTTCTCTATATCTTCCATACATCCTCTATATCTTCTCTATATCTGCTGCGGTGCATCGGTGGCTCTTGCTGAGGCTTTGGTGTTGATGCACAGAGGCAGTTGAGGAGAACAGGGGGCAGCTGGTGGCAGCAGAGACAGTGGAGGTGTAACCACTGACTCAACTCAAGGTTTATTTATAAAGCGCTCGATCGCATCCAGAAGCATCTCTTCTCACGATCCAAAGACAAATCAGCGGATCCCTCCAGAGGAAACATCCCAGTGGGGAGAAGCCTGCAGAACACTGGCTTCTGACTGGACTGAAGACTACAGTCATTCTCCATTGACTGTTTTCTTTGTGTCATATAATATCCACAAGGTTGCGCTGCTTCCGTTGTCGTATATTACCTGGAGAGTTTTTAAGCAACCATATTTCAGCCAGCTTGTGTTGTCAGGTTCTATGAAATCTGCCTGAGGCCTTCAAAATCAACACCGCAGGCTCCTGTTGGCTGGAATCTGAAATGCCGAGGCTAGCTAGCTGGTTTTTACGCCTTAATGCTGAACTGTGATTGGATAAGCTCTCGTGAGAGCCGGACAGACTCAAGCAACCCCGGAGCTCCGACGGTGGGGGAGGAGGAGTTACATTGCCGAGTTATCTGCAGTTCAGATTGTAAATAACACGTTGAATCAGAATTCTTGATTTCTTTCTATTTTTCTCAAGTCCAGCAGGCAGAGGCGGAGTCTAAAACAGGCAGGGGTCGTACGCAGGCAGGCAGGTAGGTGGGCAGACTGAGGAAGGGAAGTCCAAATCGACTGGCGTCAAGTTCCGAGGTCAACAACAGGAATGCTCTCAACAGGCGTGACGGAAACGGAACAAGCGGCTTCCGGAAGCGGTCCGGAACTTCCGAGGACTTGAACTGACGAACATGCCCGTCTGTCTGCATGTCCACGTTGCACAATATACTGTAGATGACGCGGGTTCAACATCACGACGCACGTGCACGCTGACGCTATCCTTCATGACTGGTGTCCGTGTCCGTGCTCATTTGTCTCCATGTGAGTCAGAGACGCTTTTCTCAGAGTTGAGACCACGAGACATCACTTCCACTTTAGTTTATCCTCTGAAGGGCTGTAGGCAGAACTGTCTGTGTGTGTGTGTGTGTGTGTGTGTGTGTGTGTGTGTGAACGAGAGAGACACGGCAGAACGGATGCGTGTGTTTGTTTTCACCACTTAATTAGTGCGACGCCGCTGCCGTTGATTTCCGAGTTTGCTGCAAAGTGCCACGCCCCTGGTTTTTCCTCTCTCCTCAATTCTTTTCCACAGGACAGAGGAAACGGCCCACACTGATTGGCTTCTTGTGAAAGATGCTGAGGAGAGTGAGCTGTCCTCGCACAGCGAGCATCCAGCCATGAAAGTCAGAGAGCGGCACAACAGATGAAGCACAGCTTTGGCCCTGAGGCGGCTCTGCAGACCGCAGCTTGAGAAATGGGACGTTAAACAAACACATCCCACATTCCCACATCGGAATGAATCTTGTTAGTGGGAATGATTACTTATAGGATGAGACAGGCATTCCAAATGAAGCGCTGCATATATTGCTATCTGAAAATACTTCTCATGTGAATGTATCTAGTTGTGCAAATTTGTTTTGGAAGGTTTTCTGTTGTTGTTGTTGTTGTTGTTGATTGTTGTGTTTGTTTGTTTTATGAATATATCATTTTTTGTAGTTGATTGCACAAGATTGCTTTAATTTACATTGTAAACGAAAATAAAATTCGATTCAATACTGTCCTAGAAGTCGCCAAATGACATCATCGTCTAATTTGCATAATTGACCATTTGCACTTGATTGCAAAGGAGAGGAATGACGTCGTGGGAGAGACAAAAAAAAGAGTAAAAAAAACACCCTAAATATGTTTTAGGTTATTCTTTTTATTATATAAACATATATTTTTAATTATATTGAATATATTTATTCTCATTCTTATATTTACTCCCATTCTCGACACTCAACCCCAAACCCAGACGTGAGTTTTATCCTGAACTGTGGGTTGAGCAGCTGTATTGTGTGTTGTTGTATGTTGGGGAATTGTACTGCCGACAACCTGCTCGACCATTTCCACATTTTGTTTCTTTGTTATGATTTTTTTTTAAATGGCCATTCGAAATTTAATGTTCAAAGTAATTTTTGCTCACTGTAAATAATTTCACCCTGTCAACCACTTCTTGAAATACACATCTGAAACCACAAAGCCGTCTCTCGTCTCCGCTCCCTCCTAGAGCGAACTCTGGACCTCTGCTCTCTTGCCTACCATTGTGTGTGCCTCACATTGGCATCGCTTTATACAGCCAAATCATTTCACTTGAACACAAAAGTGCCACAAAGTTAAAAAGTTACAAAGTTACAACAAAACCAGTGGCTTTGAAAGCCCCACTTCCTGCGATTAGAATTTCTTTTCGGTCGGGCTGCGTTAAAAAAGCTTGACGGGCCGCATAAGGGCCCCCGGACCGTGGTTTGCCCACGCCTGTTCTAACCTAGACAATGGGCAACACGAGAGCCCCTTCCAAAATAAAAGGGCCCTGCGGAGGCTTAAATTGCTGTGATTCTTCTCCATACGACTGCTACGGAATTGTGATAAGAATTCTGTCTCTTTTAAGGGAGTCGGTTCACACACACACACACACACACACACACACACACACACACACACACACACACGCACGCACAGAGTTCTTAGAGTTCAGGCACGCAGGCGACACTACACATATTGATCAGTCATGCGTGTCTTGAACAGGAAAAAAAGAGAGAAAACCAATCAAACAGACGCACACACACACACACACACACACACACACACACACAAAGCAGCGACCTTATCCCATCGTTGGCTTCAAAGCGCCGGCTTTCAGCGCCTTCTCGTTCGCAAGCGATACACCACGCTAATTCCAAACTTAATCCTGGTCTACAAATAAGATCCTCGCCCCCGGCTAATGCTAACACGGCTAGCAGACTGCTAAAAACTCCATACAGCAGACTAGACTGACAACATCTTGCTGGCTTGGCTTCACCTACCTCATCCATGTGCTTTGGTGGCTCGACGCTCTTCTACCCCTGATGGCCAGGCCAGTGAAGTTGCACTCTGGTGCGATGGCGAGGCGCCGGGGCACCGCTGGACCAACACCTCCCCTGATACTGCCGCATCTACAAGTCCCTGAAGTGTCAGCTGTGGAGCCGGACCCCCTGAGACCACTGCATCCATGCAGGACCAAGACACCTTTGCCACGGTGCTGGGCCAGTAATTGAGGGTAAGCCTAGCAGCTCCTCCAGTGAGCTAAATAAAACTCATTCTGGTCACACAACACACTGACATTGTTTTCAGACTCTCAACCAGGGAACAGCTGCATGGGATCCACAATGTATCCACAGTGCAGCTCTTCTCAAAGGTTGTGGACATCAGTGAAGCTAGCAAGCCGAGGACAGCATCGTCCCAGGGCCAAATAGGTTTTCCACACAAGATCAAGTAGAAATGCCCACATTTGTGGCACCGGCTGTGGAAGCTCTTTGGGAAAATCTGGAATAAGGGCAAAATTCCGACTGAGAGGCCAAATGGTGTTTTGTACCAAAAGAGAAAGGACCTTCCACACTCATCAAGCCCCAATTCCAAAACACGTGCTGATGTCCCGCTACTAATCGGCATTTGGTGGCA
>CM020503.1:27457759-27477759 GCA_009823395.1 Thamnaconus septentrionalis
CCTTTGACACGGCATTCTCTGGCCAGTTTGGTTCGTTCCTCTTTGCAGCGCCTCCTTCAGGTTGGATGGGGGAGCGTTGATGCTCAGTCTGGGCTCTGGCTGGGCCCCTCCGGGAACATTCACAGAGTTGTCCTGAAGCCGCTCCTCCTCCTCCTCCTCCTCCTCCTCCTCCTCCTCCTCCTCCTGTGATGTCTGGGCTGAGGGTCGTTGTCCTGCTGAGAGATGAACCACGGTCGCCCCACTAGGGGCAGTGTTGTAGTCCTTGGGGTTGCTCCTGGTCTCCAGACCACTTTCTCAGGGTCTCCGTCTCGTCTCGGACTCTGAGGCATTTTTACTGGGTCTGGTCACATCCTGGGATCCTGGGAAGTCAGCTGAAATTAGCGCCATCTACTGGCAAAGACACAACGTTTACATTTAAGTATTGAAATTTCACATCAAATATTCAGTTTTCAACGTAGGGTTTTTACTTATTTGAACATCCAACCAACCAATGGTTAGCTTGATGCTATGAAAACGCCACTTCCGGGGTTGGCCAGCAGGAGGGAACGGCGGTGACGCAACCAGGAAATACGCCGAAGGCTAGACCGTCCCGTGTGGTTACCGGGGAGGCGGGGTTTGGGTTGGTCCTTCTGGGCCGGGTCCTTGGGAGGACGCTTCCTTCAGACGGAGGACGCTTCCTTCCAAGGATGCAGACCCTGGATTGAGACACAACCTTGGTTTCCTCCGACCAGCGGACAGAACCGACACCCTCTGTGTCACTTCCCGTCATGCCTCTGTAACTCATATAATCTATTTGGCCAATTAGAACGATTCTGGAGAAGGTCACTTACTTCCAGACACGTCAGGACGCAGCCAATCAGAACGAGCGGAGACGCTGCAGCACGTACGACGTGGTGACGATGTGACGATGGGAATAAACTCTTTTCTGATGATTTTCTGGCCTTTATCATTTTTTTTTAAACGACTAAAAGACCACAAGTGAAAAATCTAGGCTGGTGTGCATGAGCATGTGCCTCATTGAAATATGTACTGACCACATGAGGCAGCTACAGCTGTCTTAACAACAGGGGCACTGGACGCCGGGGAAGTGGCAACCACGCTGATCTTAAAACAGCAATTACTGTACATTAGCGCTGCATTAGATTGGAGCTGAGCGGAAGTGTTTGTTCTACCCAAATGTCACCCAAGCAGTTACACACAGTGTCATTTGAAGAATGGGCTTTTAATGTTGCGATGCACAACTTTTCCTGTCGCTCTACAAAAATGGTCCACAAACAGGAAAAAAAAAAAACAAAAACAACGAGCATTTGTCTGAAAAGGTCTTGATTGGCTTGATTTCTCTTCAAAATTAAAGCGTAGATCAGATTAGATTTAACTTAGTAGTATAGTCACTGCACGTCAGCAGCAAAATGCAGTTAGAATCCAACCAGAAGTGCTTTATATATGTGTATATATATATATATATATATATATATATATATATATATATATATATATATATATATACACACATATGTACAGTACTACCCAGAAAATTAGAATATCCTGAAAAGGTTGTTGTATTTCTGCAATTCAACTTCAAAGGTGAATGTGACATATTATATAAAGGAATAATATGCAAATCAATATATTTCAAGTTTTTATTTCTTTGGATTTTGCTGATCAGGTCTTGCAGCTTAAAAAAAACCCCTCAAATTTTATAATTATTTATAAAATATACACATAAATATATGTATATATGTATATATACATATATATATATATATACACACATGTAGAGAGCGAGAGAGAGAATGAGATTTATATGAATGATGTGATATACAATGATGTACAGGAGTGCAGGGAGGTATTGGCAGTAATGTGTAAAGTAGTGGCTAATGAGTCTGGTATATTTACAGTATGTACAGTGGTGCCAGTGAAGGGCTCCAGTTTGAAAGCGACTTCGCCCTCTCTCCCTCACACTGCCAGGGGGAGCGGTGCCGGACACGCCCCCAGCCAGCTGTTTGCTGCTACACCTCTCCAGACATCCAACTGTAAAACTGTTTTCCGCCGGGTACTGCAAACACAGGGCTAAATAGAGGAGAAAATCTGCAGAATGTTGATCAGAAAATAGAAGAGTGTGAGCGTTTGGCTTTCGGTTCAAAATTCTCCTGATGTTGTTGAATTAGACGGGACTCTTGTCATTTTGTTGGATTATTGAATCAGCCAACAACATTTTTGAAGATCTTTGAAGCAAATGCGTAAAACCCAGGAAAACACTTTTAATTTTTTTTTTTTTTTTTTAATTATTTCTACTTTAATAGTTATTTGATGATTTCCGGATGGTTTCGCGTGAAATTTTTAAAAAATATATATAATCATTTGTTTCAGTAAGAAGCTGTAATAAATAGAAGCCGAAATTACATCGACCTCCACAGATTGATACAAATGTTGGATCAGTTGGGTTAATCACGCGAGTCGGGCTGAAAAAGATGTGTGTCTAATAAGTGGCCTGTGAATTTATTGACCAGGCAAAGTTGATGTGACTTCCTGACCTTCACTGGATATCATTAAGAACTTTCAGTGACAAACTTCAAAGAACTCCACTTTTCTGGCTTCTCTACAGTCGCCACAAATTAAGGTCAGTTTAATGACCGAAGTTTCCACATGCTACCACTACCGTGGCGGGGAACAACGGAAGTTTCCGCTACTCGTGACGATTTCCAGAAGACGATCAAAGCAGTAAAACAGCCAGAAGTGAAGCGTTGCCATAGTCAGACTAGGTGCTAAATTAAGTATTCATTATATATGCAACATTCAAATTCGGAAAAGCAGATAAGCCAATGAAGACAGATCCTCTTACACTCACGCTGCCTCTGACTCGGAATGTTTTCCGCCTAAAACCTCCACGGCCCAGCTGGGAAAAGCAGCGTGCTGTCTGAGAGGCGCTATTCACACGCACTGAGCAGAAACCTCCGACACGACCCGACACTCTTTCACCAAAATAATATTTTTATTAAAGAAAACAGCTCGTGCAAATCCTTCATTAGTCACACAGTGAGTTGCAGGTCAGAAAAGGCAGGAAATGTGGCATTAAAAGCGCCGCCTGCTCATACTGTAATATTATTATAGCTTGATTACAGTGCACATAGGTGTGTGTGTGTGTGTGTGTGTGTGTAGGTATATGTATATGATCTAACAATGTTGTGCAGCAGAACTTTCATCATAACTATATACAAATATGTACACAAATATATTTACAAAAAGAAAAACGCCTGCCCCCTTTTTATCATGTCAAGAAATTATTGAATTGTGTTGTCCTGCAAAATATATGCACAACATTTTCTCTCTCTCAGATATATATATATACATATATATATACATATATATACATACATATATATATACACATATATACATATATATATATATATATATATATATATATATATATATATATATATATATACATATATATATATATATATATATATATATATATATATATATATATATATATACATATATATATATATATATATATATATATATATATATATATATGTTTGTATGTATGTATGTGTATATATACACATTAAATATGCTACAGAAACGGGACAAGTGCGTGTTGTATGCGACTTCGGAAAAATTATTTATTAGGTAGCGGTGAGGGCAGCAAACAGAATCACTTCCTGGTTTTAACAGCTGCTGTGGCTAGCTAGCGCAGATGCCAGTAAACTATAGGTAGCCAGTTAACAGCTACTCCGGGGGGGGGGGGGGACTACGGTAGCCAAGAGGCGCCAACCCGGAAGCACGAAAGAGGAAAATCGATTTTCCGATTTTCCTCTATTTAACATCGTTACCACTAAAAAAAATCAGATTTCGATTTAAAATGGATTCATCGCACAGCCCTAACAGGAAGCGTTGGGGGAACTGGGAGGAAGAACAGAATCCAAACAGCAAACACCTCTGCAACCCACTTCTGGTTCACGACCCACCAGTTGAGAAACACTGACATAGACCTAAACCACTGGAATACTGTCGGGGGGGTTTGCCTTACAGTGCATTACCATCCCAGTGTTATTTTGATATAAAAGCCTTTGTACAACTGCGCACTGGCACACACACACACACACACACACACACACACACACACACACACACACACACACACACACACACACACACCACACACACACACACACACACCTCCCTTCCCGCCGTCCGCTGGCCAGAGCGGCTTTTTTCAGCAGGCATCAAAACGGACGTGTCATCAGCCAAGAGGCCTCTGCGCTGCCCCCTGCAGACACTTAAAGCCCACTGCAATTATGCTGCTCCATTAGTCATCCTACGCACCGCCGGCTATACTTAGCCACCGTGGTGCTGGTGGAGAGATTGGACGCAGTGACGCTGAGCTTGGCATCAGACGCCGTGAACAGCGATGATTAACCGCCGCCCCGCACAGCTGCTACTGCAAGGTTGGTGGAGGGAACAGCAGGGGGCGCCACGCTGGTGCAG
Organism: Thamnaconus septentrionalis; assembly: GCA_009823395.1. Taxonomy (NCBI): domain Eukaryota; kingdom Metazoa; phylum Chordata; class Actinopteri; order Tetraodontiformes; family Monacanthidae; genus Thamnaconus; species Thamnaconus septentrionalis. The sequence goes on from CM020503.1 coordinate 27,462,257, forward strand.
TGGTCAGCGCCGTCGCCTCCCAGCGAGGTGGTGGGTTCCATCCCAGGCCTGGAGCTGGGATCACTGGGATCCCACGTTATTGAGCCATAACACCATAGATTATATATTATATCCATTATATATATATATATATATATACACACAGTACTAGCCAGAAAATGAGAATCTCCTGAGAAGGTTGTTGTATTTCTCCATGTGTGAACTCTCCTGAGCCAAAAACCCAAGACAGACTGTTTAAAGGCTCAGGAGCCTTTTGCAGAGTGTTCTGGATTCTTTGGACTCTTTGAAGCTACAAAACTGAAGGTTTTCACACTATTCTAATTTTCTGAGTTTGTGGCTTTGTGCTTTTAATAAGTTGAAAATCTTAATCAGCAAAGTTACAACAAGGAACTGCTTGAGATGTCAATTTGCGTGGAATGGCTCAATAAAATTTGTTGCTTTCATCTTTGATGTTAAATTGCCAAAATAAAACAACTTTTACTGGATATTCTCATTTTTCGGGTAGTACTGTATATATATATATATATATACCATCCATCCATCCATCCATCCATCTACGTTCCCACCCTCACCTCTGGTCAGGAGCTTTGGGTAGTGACCGAAAGAACGAGATCGCAGATGCGAGTGGCCGAAATGAGTTTCCTCCATAGGGTGGCCGGGCTCAGGCACCCTGAGGAACAGGGTGAGGAGCTCAGGGTGAGGAGCTCAGGGTGAGGAGCTCAGGGTGAGGAGCTCAGGCTGAGGAGCTTAGAGTAGAGATGCTGCTCCTCTACATGGAGAGGAGCCAACCGGGGCTGTGTCTCAATCCAGGGTCTGCATCCTTGGAAGGAAGCGTCCTCCGTCTGATGGACCGGGCCCAGAAGGACCAACCCAAACCCCGCCTCCCCGGTAACCACACGGGACGGTCTAGCCTTCGGCGTATTTCCTGGTTGCGTCACCGCCGTGCCCTCCTGCTGAGAGAGAGAGAGAGAGAGAGAGAGAGAGAGGAAGAACATCTTCAATCAAGGTGATTGGACAAACTGTCACATTGAAAGCCACCGTGTCAGTGTTGACAGTGGAGTGAGGCAGGGAGCAGGGAGTGGTGGAGGTGCTTGCAGTGATTCCTGCAAGATTTCATCACACCCAAAAGGAGGAAGGTGTTGCAACGGATGGACGGACGGATGGTTGCGAATCACACTTTTCCTTTCAATTTCAGAATTGGTATCGTAGAGACATCCAGTTGGTGTGCAGCTTTAAAAATTCCACAGTATTGTTTGTTAAAAAAAAAATAAAAGACGAAGAAAGAAAGAAAGACAGAAAGAAAAGGTGTGAACTTCCTCCCAGCAGTGGGCAACATTTTATGTTAATAAATGAATAGACAGACGGATAAATAGATGAATAAATACACGCTGCTTCACTCAAACAATCGCAATGAATTCATTGTATCGAAATAAAATAATAAATCCAAAAATGTAGTCATACTCAGATTAGGAAAGTGATGCTGGTCCGGAGTCAGGTTCACTCCACACAAGACATCTCCATGGTTACTGATACCAGGACAGGATCCACGTCCTTCCTTCCCACTCTGGTGCAACAGATAAGTTGAGCCAGTGTCACCACAACATGAATCCCTCGGCCCCAGGACTCTGCACTGGCACTGGGGCACACAGGTGAGGGGGCGGGGCTGACAAGGCCACACAGGTGAAACACATCAGGAATGAAGCACAGGTGGAAGCAATCAGGAAACAGGAAGGAGAATGACAGGAAAATACTGATTTCAAAATAAAGCAGGAAGCACACAAAAGAGAAAGACAGCGTTTCACTTCGTAGCGTCTAATCCAGGCATGGGCAAACTACGGCCCGGGGGCCATGTGCGGCCCGTTAAGATTCATAATCCGGCCCACCAAACTTGAAGAAATGATATTAATAGTCAGTCAGTCATCAAACAGCTGTATTTCCTCCATGTTTGCAGTGTTTTCAGAGTCATGTCAATAAAGAGCTGAACACCCTGGTGGTCCAGGGGCGGTTCTGAATGGTTCTGGATGGTTCTGGATGGTTCTGGTGGTTCTGGATGGTTCTGGATGGTTCTGGTGGTTCTGGATGCTTCTAAGAGCTAAACACCTTGGTGGTCCAGGGCTGGTTCTGGTGGTTCTGGAAGGTTCTGGATGGTTCTAAGAGCTTAACACCCTGGTGGGGCTTCAAAGACACTGATTTGGTTGCAACTTTGCTTTGCTTCATATGTTTTCTAAATATCCCATCGTGTATTTTTCCTCCTATGAGGCGGCTCACCAAAACACTCCATCCACCTGCTGCCCCTCTGTCACAGTTTACAAGCCACTGTGGCCCCACCACTGGAACTCTGGACCCTCGCTGGAAAGTTTGGGTCCAGCCTGGTTGGTTGGTTGTTTGGTTGGTTGTTTGGTTGGTTGGTTGGTTGGTTGTTTGGTTGGTTGGTTGTTTGGTTGGTTGTTTGGTTGGTTGGTTGGTTGGTTGTTTGGTTGGTTGGTTGTTTGTTGGTTGTTTGGTCCTCCTCTTTTTTCCTTTTATTTTCTCGATCTCAGTGTTTCTCTGTGGAAATTATATAAGTATTTTTCTCTTTTGTATTTTTTGTCTCTATGCTTCTTGTGTGTGTGTGTGTGCATGCGTGCGTGTGTGTGTGTGTGGGCAGAATTGGATTTTATGTAATGCAGACGTAGAAACAACTCAACTGGAGTTGCAGCTTTGTGTGCTTCAGACTGTGGATGCTCACCAGTGTGACTCTTCGTACCCACACACAGACATACGGACTCACTCACACACTCACACACACACACACACACACACACACACACACACACACTCACACACTCCTCCTCGACCAACATCAATGACAACATTTGGTTTGGTTTGGTTTTTGATGAGGATAATTATTTAAAAAGTGGTTTTATGGACATCTGTGATGTGTTCACATCCATCCAGCCCTGTCACTGTACAGTGCTGGAGTCATCACTGTACATTGCTGGAGTCATCACTGTACAGTGCTGGTTTCATCACTGTACAGTGCTGGAGTCATCACTGTACAGTGCTGGTTTCATCACTGTACAGTGCTGGAGTCATCACTGTACAGTGCTGGAGTCATCACTCATCATCATATCCATCCAGCCCTGTCACTGCACAGTGCTGGAGTCATCACTGTACAGTGCTGGTTTCATCACTGTACAGTGCTGGAGTCATCACTGTACAGTGCTGGAGTCATCACTCATCATCATATCCATCCAGCCCTGTCACTGCACAGTGCTGGAGTCATCACTGTACAGTGCTGGAGTCATCACTCATCATCATATCCATCCAGCCCTGTCACTGTACAGTGCTGGTTCCATCACTGTACATTGCTGGAGTCATCACTGTACAGTGCTGGTTTCATCACTGTACAGTGCTGGAGTCATCACTGTACAGTGCTGGTTTCATCACTGTACAGTGCTGGAGTCATCACTGTACAGTGCTGGAGTCATCATCATCATATCCATCCAGTGTCACTGCACAGTGCTGGAGTCATCACTCACAGTGCTGGTTTCATCACTGTACAGTGCTGGAGCATCACTGTACAGTGCTGGAGTCATCACTCATCATCTCCATCCAGCCCTGTCACTGCACAGTGCTGGAGTCATCACTGTACAGTGCTGGAGTCATCACTCATCATCATATCCATCCAGCCCTGTCACTGTACAGTGCTGGTTCCATCACTGTACAGCAGCAGCCTTGTAAACACTCAGCTACTCACTGCAACTCTCTGACTCCGGCCGCTCTGAGCCCTCGGACTTCTACCTCTGTACCCCGAGCAGTGGAGGCAGTGGGCCGCCCTCCAGGGGGTCGGGGCCTGGTCCTGGGTTCTGTCCTGGCTGCTGCTGCAGCGCTGGCTCTGGTCCAGGGGTGGGAAAACTTCAGCTGCTTTTGTTTTTGATTGTGCAAAGCGCTTTAGGACGCCTTTGGAGGAGATTCAACGTTTTTCAAAGAAAAGTTGATTAATTGATTGATTGATTGATTGATTGATTGATATTATAGGCTATATATTTTATTTTATGGACTGTGGATAAAACATTTAGCCGTAATTTCAAGGACATAACGGAGAATGTAAATACTGATAGTCCATCTTGTGTGTGTGTGTGTGTGTGTGTGTGTGTGTGTGTGTCTCACTTACAAAACACAAAGCCGCCCTGCGTCCTGAATTCGGACTCGCTTGATGCGTAATGTGTGCAACACGTAACAATGCGGCAACGCTGAGGCCCCAGCGCCCTGCTGCTCGCTGAGGAGTGCGGATCCTCGTCTCTAATCCTCGTCCAGAGGTCTCTGTAGCCGTGAGCCCACCAACAAACTGTCCAGGGATGAATCACGGCGGAGACGCTGTTCGCTTCTCATCGGCTGAAAAACTCGTGCTGTCGCCCCCTGCTGGATTTAAGAGTTTGTCATACAGTTTTCAAGCTTCTTCTTCTTCAAAAAAAAAAAAACATCTCTGCACAAGAATTCTTCTGAACAAGAATTCCTCAAATGGTTGAGTCCACATCCTGAACTTCCCTCTGGATGTTCAACAGTGGCTGTTTTTCTTAACTTTTCCCCCTTCTGAGAAACACTGTGGCCACTGTACAGCACTGTCAGACTTCCAACGCACTTCGTTTTCCTCATTCTAGCCCACGGCTTCCCTTCCAATAAAGCCTGCCTCACTTTTATGATCCTGTTGGTGATATTTCTGATGAACTAAGCCTACAAGCAGCGATACAAAGCAAAGCTGTGTGCCATGGTGATGAATGTAATGAGTGCAAAGAGGCATGAAAAAGGAGAAACTGTGTGAAGACCGAGACCACAGTTAGCAGGTTCCTGTGGTGCTTCCTTGGAATAAAACTGTTTGTGCGTGTGTGTGTGTGTGTGAGCACACGTGTGCATGCATGTGGGTGTGTTTGTGCGCATGCTTGTGTGTGTGTGTGTGTGTGTGTGTATGACAAAATGGTGTTTCACTGAGTGGGAATGCCTGGTAGGATGTGTAGGCCCAGGTTACTATGGCAACAATCTGTTGCTACACTCACAAGCGTTCGGCATCATCCCACACAGTGTGACATCCAGCAGCAACCTGAACCCAGTGAGTGTGTGTGTGTGTGTGTGTGTGTGTGTGTGAGAGAGAGAGAGAGAGAGAGGAGAGAAAGGGTTTGTGTTGTTTTTTTCTTTTTTTGTCCATATAAATGAAGGCGCAACATAAAGAGGAAGATCAAATGTGTCGTTGTGTCTTCGCAAATTGATGCTTCAACTACACAAACAAGAAAGATCAAAACTAATGTGAGAGTTTCTCGTCCTTGTCGCTATTTGTAACATACAGTGTAACAAACTGCAATAAATTATTCATTTAAAAAAAAAAAAAAAAAAAAAATGTGCTCACACTCCTCCCAGTGGTGCAGAGCAATGGACACTGGGCGAGGGGAAAGTAAGAGATGGTTAAAATATACAATGCCAGTTGCTAAAGTTATGCTGCGTCAGTGTGCAAAATGCAGGGGGGTTCGGTTGGTTCGGACCCTCTTCCTCCACCACCACCGATTATCCCAGGAGACCCCCAGAAAGCCTCAAAGCAGGGGGGGTCTTTTCAAAAAGAAGACGCAAAACTGCTTGCAGAAGAAAGGATCAAAGATGTTACTAATTATTATTATTCTTATTATTCTTATTATTCTTATTATTATTATTATTATTATTATTATTATTATTATTGTTGCCCTTCTGCATTTTAAGGTCATTTAAAATGCAGAAGCCAATGGTGGTGGGTATTTCGCACACTGCGCCGCATATAACTCCAAAGTCCAGAGGGTTTCCTACCAGGTCCAGTTTCCAAGGGGACCGCTGTCAGTGACGGACCTGCCGCACACTGCCGCTGCTACAAGTTCAGACTTTCTTTTTCTTTTTTCCCCCCCTTTTTTTCTAATTGAAGCCAGCGAAAATAAACTGAAACTGCTCACAGCAGAGTTCTGTGTTGGACGCAGGTCCGTCACTGATAGTGGTCCCCCTGGAAAAAACGATTGATTGATTGATTGATTGATTGATTGAATGACTGAAAACAGAAGGCTCTTAAGAATGCTAACGTTAGCGTTCTTTTGAAGCTTGTTTGATGCTCCTTGGAAGTGTTTTCTAGACTTGTGAAGTGGACTCCCGTCCTCGCGAGGCCGATCCAGCTTTAGAAACAAAGAGCAGATTAACAGACAGAGGCCTTTTGAACACCAAGTTGGGATTTTTTATTTATTTATTTTTGAAACTGGGCCATTTTCTGAACCTTTGTAAGCTTCGTACAGACCAAGCCACCTCACAAAATGTTAGCGTCCAGATCAGGCATGGGCAAAGTCCGGCCCGGGGCCCGTATGTGGCCCGTTAAGTTTTTCACACAGTTTGACATGAAAGCACATTTTCGACATATGCCATGATATATATTTTTTTTTTATCACCAAAATACTCCATCTATCTGCTGCTGCACTGCCCCCCTCTGGCAAATTTGAGAACCCAATGTGGCCCATCAGTAAACCAGTTTGGCCATCCCTGGTCTGGATGTACCTCCCTGAAACCTCAGCAGAAGACCTGGAGCCTGCGCAGTTAGCTAGCTCGCACGGCTGAGCTACGGCATCATCGTGAAAAAAAAAACTAAAATAAAATAAAATAATTAGCAATTAGCAATTTTTTGAAACGTTCCCACTCTGGAACCCTGGTTTTATGTAGCAGTAAAGTTAGAATCTTTCATCAAACCAGGTGGACAACTTCTATTGGTCATCGCTGTGTTTCAGATGCAGGAGGTGGGCGGAACCCAAGGTGGCCCTCAGCGACCCTTCAGTGTTCTGGACCGGCTGCTGCTCACGCATCCTGTCTGGCTCCAGCTGTCACTCAACAGAAACTCTGCGCTCTACATCCTGCTCAGGGAGCCCGTTGGGGTGCGTATGAAAAGTACCAAAACATTACAACACACACATGGAAGGTGTAGTGTGAACCCACTGCTGGTGGTTTGTCAGTTTTACAGCCTATTTAGGTTAGATTTGGTTTTGCGGTTTAGGCAAGGGTTAGGTTTAGGAGGTTGGGTTAGGCTTGGGTTAGGCTTGGGAGGTTGGGTTAGGCTTGGGTTAGGCTTGGGAGGTTGGGTTAGGCTTGGGTTAGGCTTGGGTTAGGCTTGGGAGGTTGGGTTAGGCTTGGGTTAGGCTTGGGAGGTTGGGTTAGGCTTGGTTTAGGCTTGGGTCAGGGTTGGGTTAGTCTTGGGAGGTTGGGTTAGGCTTGGGAGGTTGGGTTAGGCTTGGTTTAGGCTTGGGTTAGGCTTGGGAGGTTGGGTTAGGCTTGGTTTAGGCTTGGGTTAGGCTTGGGAGGTTGGGTTAGGCTTGGTTTAGGCTTGGGTTAGGCTTGGTTTAGGCTTGGGTCAGGGTTGGGTTAGTCTTGGGAGGTTGGGTTAGGCTTGGGAGGTTGGGTTAGGCTTGGTTTAGGCTTGGGTCAGGGTTGGGTTAGTCTTGGGAGGTTGGGTTAGGCTTGGGTTAGGCTTGGGTTAGGCTTGGGTTCGGGTTTAGGGTCCCCATCCTCCTGATTGTTACTCAATACCAGCCTAAATTTCCTTATATTTTTAGAAACTGAATATTTGACAGGGTCATCTAAAGACATTTTATTCACAATAATAATATATATGGAGGTCTCATAACTTTTTCCAAAAAGCTGTTTTGAGGCTTTCAGGGGGTCTCATGGGTCAATGGGGGGGCTCGGCCCCCCCATTTTATATAAATAAAAAAAAAAATAGGATTTTTCACCGTCATTTCAACAATGACGGTGAAAAATAATCTTCTGAGGGAAGTTTGTATTTAAAAAAAAGCCACTAACACCCCACTGCCTGTGTCTGGTGTGCGCTTGTGGTCCGTGTCGCTGCCTTGCAGACATTTCTGGTGCGTAAATGCAGCTCCAGCCAGAGGAAGGTGCTGTGTTTGAGGGCGACAGCTGAGAAGAGCGTCTCGTCGGTGAAGGAGTGCTTCATCTGCGAGGAGGACTCCAGTGAGTAACACAACAAAGGTGGACGAGCAGCACAGTTTGAAGTGCAGTGCAGTGCAGTGCAGTGCAGTGCAGTTCACACACTCACCAGCTCGAGTGCTGCGGGACAGAGACAGCGGGACCTCCAAGGCTTTTGTGGGGCTGACTGCACTTCCTGGTGAATGTGTCTCACCGCTGTCAATCAAACTCCTCTGTCTCCTCTGTGCCCAGCCTTTGCTTTGGAGAGCTCAGCGCTCACCTTCCCTGACCTGTGTCGCCTGGTGGCCTTCTACTGTATCAGCAGGTGAGTTGCAGTTTTCACTCGGCGGCAACAATAATCCAGGACTCCTGATGCTGGCCAGTCGTTGGCTTGTTTGTGCATTGATTGATTTTATTTTGGGGGGGTTATTCTCTTAATGAAAGCTCTTTCATTAGCACAATAAATAAATAAATAAATAAATAAATGGCCCTGCGAGTATCCAGCTTAATGTGGAGAGCCAAAGAAAATAAATAAGCAGTACAGCGACAAACATTTTCACTTCTGTTAACATGAGACCCTGGGAACAATGATTGTTTTCTGTGTGCATATAGCAAACTAATGTGCACGATGTCAGTTGTACTGCTGTGCACAGTGTGCATGTTTGGCTTTGTTCTTTGTGGTGGGCAGAACTCACAGTAAATGCATCATTTACACAAGTAGGTGTGCATTCAGGAAAGAAGAGTTAAAACAAGTCCATGTTTCAAGTCATTCACCTTTAAAAAAATAATAATAAAATAAAATTAAAAATATATATATATACAGGTACTACCCGAAAAATGAGAATATCAAGTAAAAGTTGTTTTATTTTGGCAATTTAACATCAAAGATGAAAGCAACACATTTTATTGAGCCATTCCACACAAATTGACGTCTCAAGCAGTTCCTTGTTGTCACTTTGCTGATTAAGATTTTCAGCTTATTAAAACCACAAAGCCACAAACTCAGAAAATTAGAATAGTGTGAAAAGCTTCAGTTTTGTAGCTTCAAAGAGTCCAAAGAATCCAAAACCCCTGCAAAAGGCTCCTGAGCCTTTAAACAGTCTGTCTTGGGTTGTTGGCTCAGAAGAGTTCACACATGGAGAAATACAACAACCTTCTCAGGAGATTCTCATGTTCTGGCTAGGACCTGTGTACAGATTATAAAATATCATCATTTCACCATTGCTAAAAATCCAGGGGCTTAACAGAGGCAGCGAGCGCCCTGCCAGGGACACCTGTCCTGTCTGCTGGGAGGCAGGATGCTCGCGGGAGGTCAAAGCCGCTCTGCCTCCCATTTTTTTCATGATGTATTTGTTTCCTGTTGTCAACAGAGATGTGTTGCCCTTCCCGCTGGAGCTGCCAGATGCCATCGCTAAAGCCGCTACACACAGGCAGTTGGAGGCAATCTCACACATGGGACAAGGTAATGGTTTGAAGCATTATAATAATAATAGAAGTGTAATAATAGAAGCAACGGGTTGGTCGTGAACGTGTGGAAATGTCCTGCATTTTTTTTTTTACCCCTAGTCTGGAGGGAAATATTATTTTTTTCCAAAATTGTCAGGAACCTGAAACTCGGACTGCATGCAGACAACAAACAGCGGCGACTTGCATCTATTTCATAAACACTTTTTTTTTTAAATAAAAAAGAAGGAAATAATAACATTTTGGGCTGTTATTTTTTCCCAACTATTTACTTTGGTAATGAGTGCAGAACATTCTGTCTCACTCCCCCAGACTTCTGGAGTGCACCGAGTGCTGCAGACCTCCAAAACGGGCCGGTGGACCTGGTTCCGTCCGGCGGCGGCGGCGGCGGCGGCAGCAGCAGTCAGACGACAGAGAGCCAGAGCCGGGTGAGCAGACAGGGAAAGCTCTGCTTCATCAACCCGCTCTTCCTGCAGCTGGAGGTCAGCAAGGTCAGTAGGAGTCAGGAGGAGTTGCTGTGGTTCTCCGGTCAATGGATGATCTCCAGGGCCAGGCGCTGGTGCGTTGTGTACGGTTGCCTTGGCTCAAGCGGGTCGTGGGTTCTGAAGTCCGCATGTTGTTCCTGTCACTCTACATTTGGTCCTAGAAATAGAATAGAATAGAACGGTTAGTTGTTTGTGTGTCTCTGTGGCGCTGCAATAAATTGACGACACATCGCACAGCTGGGAATTGTGTTTTTGTGTTCTTGTACCGCTAATGACAAAATGACAATGACTTCATTCACTGTATTTCACGCTTCTTCCTGTTTTTTGTCAATCACGCATGTTAATCTGGAATCTTTGGGATAGTCTTTCTATTTTCCTTCACATTTCTCTAATAAAGAGCCTCCAAAAATCATTTGGAAATGAGAAAGAGGCAGTCAAGAATCCACATTTTGATCTTTGTTAATATTTTGATGATAAAATGCCGTCTCGTTCTGACAGGACCGCCTGTACTTTAGCATCCATGCTAACCGCTGGCAGAAAGATTCTCTGTTACTTCCAATATTCCTTCCTTCTTTTCTCCTGCTGCTTTTCCCTCAGTTACTTAGAAGTGAAATGAAACCGGAAAGTGAATCCTAAGACTGCACACAAGGAAAAAAAAAATAAAATAAAATGTTCTGTCGGGAGTTGGCAAATCGATGAGCGGAGAGCGGATCAATCCAGCTTCACCTGCCTTTCTTTCTGTGTGATTCCACAGCAACCACAACTTGTGAACCACAGTGCCTCCAACAAGCGGCACCGCTTCAAACGCAGCATGCGCCTGCGGCTGTCGGAGTCCTCCATGAACCTGTCCCTGGAGGGGGTGGGGTCGTACTCCCCGCCCCTGTCTGAGGACCAGCCCGGCGGCTCGGACGTTCTGCAGAGGGCCGGCGCTCACGCACACAGGAGGGTTCACCCTGGAGCGGGGATCCTGAGGAGAACCCCGGCAGTTTCCCCAGGTTCTGCCGAGGAAGATGAGATGATGCCCGTCAGTGTGCCTCAGGTAAACAACAACAAGAGCAACATGTTTGTGTGTGTGTGTGTATGTAAGTTGATTTTAAAATCACCTTAACATCACCTTAGTGTGTATACACATTATATTATATAAATATATGGATATAATCCAATTGATTTTTTTTCCATATATATATTTTCATATATGTGATTTATATATGTTGTATTATATATATTTCTCTCGTGTATATATATATACAAACAGAAAATTATATGTATATATCATAAACATATCAGATTTATATATATGTTCACACACATATATATATATATATATATATATATATATATATATATATATATATATGTATACATATATATATATATATATATATGTATATATATTGATATATATATATATATATATATATATATATATAAAATATATATATATATACACATATATATATATATATATACATATACATATATATACATATATATATATATATATATATATATACATATATATATATATATATATATATATATATATATATATATATATATATATATATATATAAATGTAAATCCTAACATAATAACATGGACATAGAATATAAAAGTGTTTCCTCTGTCCCTGTCGACACCTCTGCACAGGTGGAGCCGTCACAGCCTCAGCAGTCTGCCAAAGCAGAGTCCGACATCGAAGTGGACTTCCTGGTCCTGGACCGCCAGCTGGCTCCGTCTTTGGCTGAGCTGGACAGCAGCAGCTCCTTCAGCAGCATGGAAGACGACGCTGACTCCGACTCGGATCCAGAGAGCATCTCCCAAACCCAAACCCACTTCTACTCACGCCCTCCCCTGGTGCGCTCCAGAGGCCGAGGTGGGCTGCACCGCATGAGCGAGGCCTTTGTGTGTTTCTTTGCCCCAGACAAGAGGCTCACCCGACTGGTGGAGGAGTTGTCCAGGGACAGGCGCTCCACCTTTGGGGGCATGGTCCAGGACTTTCTCCTGGCACAGAGAGAAGTGCTCAAGTCCCTGGCTTCCTCTCCGTCGACGTCGCGAGTGACCTCCGTGCAGCTCCTGCAGGGTCTGCGTCTTTTTCTGTCCCAGGCCAAATGCTGCTTGATGGACTGCGGAGAGCTGGAACCTCCCATCGAGACCCTGGTGCCAGAGAATGAAAAAGGTAAACAAAGCCAGCAGGCTGCCGCACAAGAAAAATGCATGAAGTTGAGTGAGTATTTTTAGAACTTTTAAAACTTGAATGAATGCGCAAGAAAAGGTCAGTACAGCTTTGATCATTTACTATAGTTTGAGCATTTTACAATATACAGGTAGCAGCGCTACCACACCCAGGAATCACTGGCTGGTCTAACCCCCCCACACCCCCAAGCCCAACCCTGAATACTGAGTGCCAAACAGGGAGGCACAGTCTTTGGAATGACCCGGCAGGGGTTGGAACCCACAACCTCCCAGTCTCAAGGCGGACCCTCCACCACTAGACCACTCACGAGGGTCCTCTTTCACTGCAGCTCATATTGTCTTTTATATTTTGGGGAAGCGCATCAGGAAAAGCCCCACCTGGGGTACCTGCACTCCGCATCCATCACATTTGCGGCGCTCCTTCTCATCACTCCAGACATGGCAGTGTTGCTGCTGCTTCAGAAGGACTGTTGTCAGATCTGCTGACAGCCTCTGCGTAGGTTTTTCTTTTTTGGGCTGTACTTCTGTGTATTGAGTCAGCGCGCGTTTCACAGGTGAGCGTGCGTGTGTGTGTGTGTGTAAATTTGGGAAGACAGATGATTGGCCGGCAGCACACAAGCTATCTGGGGAGGAGTGCTCAGCTGCTCCTAGTCTTCTCTCCTCCACTCCTTCTTTTCTTCCGTCCTTCCGTCCTTCCTTCCTGGGCTTTGATTCCGATCTTGCTTTGCGTGGGAGGCATTTGCATTTTTTTTTCCTCTCCCCCTCGTTTATCATAAAAAGATATCACAGTCCCACGCACACTTGAAGAGCAACACGATTCAGGGAGGGAGGGAGGGAGGGAGGAGGAGGGTGGGAGGGTGGGAGGCAGAGATAGAAATAGGCCGGATACTTTGAAAGTGTAATCAGTTATGGATCTGCGAAGGAAACGCAAAAGGGAAATGTCAGCTAGCCGGGAATGTACGACTGTGTAATCACGTTGCGTGTCGTTTGTCATCGTCTCAAAGCTACAAGGAAGGGAGGGAACGCTGGAGGAGGGGAGGAGAAGGAGAAGGAGGTGGAGAATGACTAATTACGGGAGGTAGAGACGTAGTGATGGAGATGGCAGATCCATGGGGGGGGGGGGGCATTTTTTGGACAGGAGGGAAAGTGAGGAGGAGGAGGATGAGTGGAAAACATCACCCATGGGAGCACTGTGTGTGTGTGTGTGTGTGTGTGTGTGTGTGTGTTGGTGAAAACATGACTTTGGGTCACATGAAAGTGCTACACACACCTTTGGCTGTGATTTAGCAAAGCAAAGTTGATATATGTGCCAGTATTTGTACGTATATAATTTCAATATAATTTCAATCAACCTTCAGTGACCTTCTCCAAACCGAATTCTTCAGGATGCATGTTCTAAAACACACACCGTCGTGAGAGCGGCCCTTTGTGATGTCACGTCACGAAGACTGCTGAGAATTCTCGAATCGCGTCATTTTTACCTCATATGTTCAGACTTTAAGTGTGGTTGTTGTTGTTGTTGTTGTTAATTTGTTTATTTGTTGTTTAATTTGAGGGTTTTTGGCAAACAATAAAGGATAATTATATAATCTGCCAGTTTTCTGGAGATCTATAGAATTTTTAATGAATTGAATAGAATTGCCAAACCCAAGCAGAAATACTAAAGATTTATCAAAAAAAAAAAATTCCTTTAGGACTTTTGACGTCAATCATACTTTTGACTACTTACCTACTCGTGCCAGTGAAGAGTACGTCGATGGATTTTTCTTCTCCATAGCAAACGCGTGACAAATGTTCGGCGTAGAGTCTCCCACCTCATAGCTTCACGCTAACGGTTAGCATAGAGATTGTGACGAACGAGCTCATGGACCTGCCGACCTTGACGGTGTCCTCTGTCCTCAGACCTGGCCCTGGAACGAGCCATGTTCTCCTGCGTGCTCAGGCCCCTGAGGTCCCGCCTCGACAAGGCTCTCATGGAGTTGCACAACAGGGACGGCAGCACGCAGTGCCTCACGCAGAACCTGCTGCGACTGAAAGGCGACGTGGCCATGGAGCGTCTGGGGGTGCGGACCGGCGTCCCCGACAGTCGCGAGGTGGAGCGGGTGAAGCAGAAGATGGTGCTCATGCAGAGGACTCACTCGCCCATCGACAAGGTCCTGCTGCTGCTGCAAGTGTGCAAGTGTGTCCACAAAGCAATGGGCTCCTTGCATGGTGAGTGGCTCTTGGTCTTTTAGTGTGGGGCTTGTCAAGCCCCACAAAGGAAAGAGGGGCTTGACAAGATTTCACAATAAAGACCACGGACAGCCACAAGTTGTGGCTGTCCGTGGTCTTCCAGGTCGCTTCTCGTCGGACGTCCTGAACGGTTCCGTCAGCTCCAAACTCATCTCCAATTCCGGTGACAGTAACCTGCGTCGGTGGTTCTTTTTGAAACTCCCTCCTAAATTGTCTTCGCAGTTCAACTGCAGTTCCATCCTTAGAGCAGCTTTTTTCAAAGTTTAGTCCGGCTAACATCATTAATTCACTTGGGTGTCATCTGCAAAGAAAAAACAAACGACTGAGTGAGTGTGAGTAGGCATTTTTTGGGAGACCCTGTATATATAGATACGCATATGTGTGTATATACGGGTACTACCCGAAAAATGAGAATATCAAGTAAAAGTTGTTCCTTGTTGTAACTTTGCTGATTAAGATTTTCAGCTTATTAAAAGCACAAAGCCACAAACTCAGAAAATTAGAATAGTGTGAAAAGCTTCAGTTTTGTAGCTTCAAAGAGTCCAAAGAATCCAGAACACCTGCAAAAGGGTCCTGAGCCTTTAAACAGTCTGTCTTGGGTTGTTGGCTCAGAAGAGTTCACACATGGAGAAATACAACAACCTTCTCAGGAGATTCTCATTGTCTGGCTAGGACTGTATATATATATATATATATATATATATATATGTATATATATATCTCCTTGGCCTATAGAGGTGGAATGCACGGCCCACCACTTGCTCTATGTGATATCAGACCTCAGGTAACCAGGAGCTCAGCCGGGCTTGACTGTGCAGCACTGTCCCAACTACTGCTATGCTTCATTACTGCTTTTATTTATTTCACACTTTTGGAAAAAAAAAAGGTGTAGGATGAGAAGTTGGTCTTTAACTGTCGACCAACCTTTTCTTTTATTTTCCAGGACAGGAAGTGAGTTGGGACGACTTCCTGCCATCTTTGTCCTACGTGATTGTGGAGTGCAACCGTCCTCACATCCTGATCGAGGTGGAGTACATGATGGAGCTGCTGGAGCCATCCTGGCTCGGAGGAGAAGGTACGGCTTCATTCTGAAGCAGCAGCAGCCAGAAGCCCAGAAGATCTTCTGCTAATACGCCTTTACTTCTAGATTGATACAACTTCAACATCAACAAA
>CM020503.1:27482759-27497759 GCA_009823395.1 Thamnaconus septentrionalis
CTAGCATTTTTTTTTTTTAATTTTGTTCAATAAATTCGAGCGCATTGGAATAAATTTGGGTCAGGATTTCATGATGAGGGGAGAAATAAAATTGTGGCTCCAGAGACTCCAGCAGTTCAGAAGCACTTGACCTGCAAGCACCTATTAGCATTAGCACCACTGCCACCTGTTGGGATTAGTGCCAGTGGTCTCCGCCAGAGGCCACAGTGGGTGGGGGGTGGGGCTGGGGGGGAGTGAGGCATTGTCATCCACAGCGCTAAGCGCTAACCGTTGTCTGGTCACGTGGTGCCTCTGCCGGCTTCAAATAGCCCGTGGAACTCACGCGGGCAGCCAGATTTCTCACTGACACAGGCGGGGGATCAGTGAGCCAAGTGCTATGAAGAAGTGGGCGGTCAGATAACATGAAATTTATCGAGCTGCATCCAGCCATCGCAAGCAGGAAAACACAATATGCACACGGACGGCGAGGAGCTCAGTGACTCTGTAAGTTGTGACGACGGGGGGAGGGTGGGGGGGGTGTGGTGTGGAGGGGCTGGGGGGGTTTGAGGTGGTGGGGGGGTGCAACCTGTTGATTGAAATTGACGTTGTGTGTTTTTCACTTCCTAAAAGGCAACATTTGCCTGGTTTGGTTGGCGGTAGCTCAGTTTTACTGGACTAAGTTGTGTGTGTGTGTGTGTGTGTGTGCAGGTAGATTGGGTAGTGTGGTTGTGTTGCCAAGGTTTGATGTGTGCTGTGGAGATAGTAATGACGTTCAGTTGTGTGCGTGTGTGTGTTTTTGAAAGAGAGTTTTGCGTTTGGTCTTTTTGGAAGCGGTGGTTTTCTGACGTTGTGTAACAACGCAGGTACGACACAAAGTCACAGTGTGAGGAGGACCCACGAGTTGTTTGCTTGAAGTTTGTCCGTTTTGTTTGTTTGTTTGTTTGAATTTTAACTCCTAGTTTACATCAGGAAGTTGTTATTAAAGTGCAGAGAAAGAAAACTTCAACAGAGAAGAAAAAAAAAAACCGACAGATATTTGTTGAGCTTCAGCTGCTGAGTGCCAGTGAGTCAATGAAGCCTTCAAACAGAGCAGAGTCGCTGCTGATTTTCACCTGGAGCTCTCCAACCTGCTTGCCTTGTGTGTGTGTGTGTGTGTGTGTGTGTGTGTGTGTGCGTGTGTGCGTGGGAAGCGGCAGCTTTGTTTTCAGGGGTGAATTTTCTCTTTTTTTCTTGAACATCGTTTCCACTCATTTGTTCTCTTGGCTCATCACCATCATCATCATCACCATCATCATCATCACCATCATCATCATCACCATCATCATCATTGTCGTCATCATCATCAGCGCGGCTCTCGCTCCATCCCTCTCTCTCTCTCTCTCTCTCTCTCTCCCCTCTTTTGCCCTTTTACTCCATCAGCCTCTTCACCTGTGTTTTGCATCAATGCCGTCTATATCAGGCGTGGGCAAAGCTGCGGCCCGGGGGCCCGTACGCGTCCCCCCCCTCCAACACCGTCAAAGCTTTTTAATCCGGCCTGAAAGCCTAAACTTGAAAGAAATTATATTAACGGTCAGTCCGTCATGAAATAGCTGCATTTCATCCATTTTTGTTTTTGTTTTTCTGTGCTTGAAGAGCCATGTCAATAAAGAGCAAAACACCCTGGAGCTTCAAAGACCCTGATTTGGTTGTAGATAGACAGACAGACGGACAGATAGATTTTATTGTCAATGCACAAAATATACAGCAACATAAAGTCAGTCTGGTGTCACCATAAATAAAATAAAATAAGATAAAATAAAAAAATGATAAATGAAATGAAATTTAAAAAACAGATATTTGGTTGCAACTTTGCTTCATTTTCCATTGACATTACAGCAACATGTTTCCTCCATAACATCCCATAATAGATTGTTTCCTCCTATGAGGTTTGTCACCAGAACACTCCATGCATCTGCTGCTGCTCCGCTACCCCCTCCGCACACTGTAGACCCCACTGTGACCCCACCAGTCAAGCCTCTCTCTCTCTCTCTCTCTGCTCTCCCCCTCTCTCTCCAGCGGTGCGTTCGGGTTCTGTTCCAGGACGGCGAGCGGAGCGCGGTGCGGACGCTGCAGTGGCGGGCCGGCGAGAGCAGCCAGGCGCTGGCGCAGACGTGCGCCTCCACCTTCGGCGTGGCCGAGCCGCAGCACTACACCCTGTACTGGCGCAGCGGCGGGGAGATGCGGGCGCTGCCCCCCCAGGCGCAGCCCCAGGACCTGGCGGGCCACAGCGACGGCGGCGGGGGGGCCTCGCTCTCCTACCTGAGGACCGACCACGACTTCAGCAAGATGCGGCGGCTCACCAGAGGTGGCGCCGTGGACCTGAGCGAGTCGGTGTGTGAGGAGTGAGCGGAGTGGGTGGGAGGAGAGGAAGGAGGAGGAGTAGGAAGGAAGGAAGGAAGGAAGGAAGGAAGGAAGGAAGGAAGGAAGGAGGCGGTGATCACTCTGGCTTTCTTCTCTCTCTCTCTCTCTCTCTCTCTCTCTCTCTCTCTCGTTCTGTCCATTTCTGCTTCTGCCACTGGTGTGAGCTCATGGACGTTGGTGAAAAACTAGCAGCCCTGCTCCAGACCAGGGGCGGACCCCCCTAAACCCCCCCAAGAAAAAATCAGTGAAACTCTTTCCGGAATGGACCAGCATGCACGGCAGGACAGAACCAACCAGCCAACCAATCACAGGAGACTTTTCCTCCTCGGTGCCGCTCCAGTGACTGCTGGTGTCCAGGCAGTTAGTCGTACTAAATGTGACTTTGAAAAAAAAAAAAGAAAAAAAAAGAAAAGTGTAATAAATGGATTTGTTTTTTTTGGGGTTTTTTTGGGTTTGTTTTTTTGCCATTTTGAATTTTGAAAGGTGAAGTCCGAGTTCGACACCGTGACGGGATTACATCATCCACACGTGAGAAAAGGCTCGAAATCCAAAGACGAAGGTTGACGTTGTGCGAGAGGGCCGCTGTTGCCTGGAAACAATGATAGCGCCTCCTGGAGAGCACATGGACAAGGCAGACAGGCCCGACTGCTCCACCGTGATGATGTAACCCCCTCACTGCTCCACACTTCCAGGCACCGAGGAACTCTCAAAGACACTTGGATGTTTTCAGTGTGCGAAATACAAGTGGGTGGGGGGGGTCAGACCCCAACTGGTTCACCCGTGAAACCCCCTCCCTGCAAGCAAGATTTTGATTTTAAGGGGGTCTGGTCTCTGGAAATGATGTTCAAGAAAAAGAAAGAGAAAATTCACCCCTGAAAATAAAGCTGCCGCTATCCACACACACACACACACACACACACACGTATATATATATATATATATATATATATATATATATATATATATATATATATATATATATATATATATATATATATATATATATATATAAGATCACCCCATCTAATTGCATCATGAAAGATTGCAAGGTTAATAGAGACCTCCTGCATGTTTAGGAAACTTAGATTAACTATCCGGCAGATGTGGGGTTGGAACCCCCCACACACACACACACACACACATCCCCCAGCCCCCAGGCCCCCTTTCAAAAGAGTGTTTCACACCCTGGATGTTTTATTGCTTGACTTTTTTCAGTGTCAGTCTGCTGACGTCTCGGTGGACCAATGTCAGTGTTAAAGGGATTTTGACTCTATAGCGCCACCAGGTGAACAGCTAGGGGCGGGGAAAAGTGGCAGACAAAACTGTACAGGCCAAAATGTATTAACTTAAACTTTAACTTTCAATGAATCTTTGTAAACTTTCAAAGTAAAGCAGGTTTAACATCTTTCACAAGAGCTTTAAATCTCAGCCGTTTGTTTGTTGGGATCACTCGCAAAAAAAATATAGATTTTAACCGACGTTTTTCAGCTTTTTGACACACTGACGCGATGGAAGAGATTTCCCCACCTGACAGGCTGCTTTGCCTGGCGAATGTATTTAAAATATTATAATAAAGTATTTGTCCTTTTGCAACTGCTTTTTGAACTCCGCACTGCTGCAGTTCCTGCTGCTTTCTTTTGGTCCGAAGAACCTGGGGAGATTTCAGCCCTGCGACTGCGCAGTGAGCAGTGGGACCAGTGCACAGTGAGCAGTGGGACCAGTGCACAGTGAGCAGTGGGACCAGTGCACAGTGAGAGGTGAACAGTGGGACCAGTGCACAGTGAGCAGTGGGACCAGTGCACAGTGCACAGTGAGCAGTGGGACCAGTGCACAGTGAGCTCAGTACACTGCTGGTTCTGCTGCTGCGACTCGCTGGAATGTAAATGTACATTGAGTCACCAAGTCCTGGTGACTCCTGCTGCAAGTCATCTCTCTCTCTCTCTCTCTCTCTCTCTCCCCCCCCCCCCTCTCTCGACTGTTCCCACTGTCACCAACCTGATTATCATGTTATTGAAACTTATCTTTGGATTGTTTTCTGGATGGATATTGAAGCTGCGTGCGGGTTCTCCACATTTCTGCCGCTTTGACTGAAGGCTGTTTGAGAAATGTTTTCAAACATTAACTGCATGCTTTTGGGTTTTTTTGTTTTTGTTTTATTTTGTTGTTGTTTTTTTTTTTTCATTTTATCTGTGAAGGTTCTGCGAATGTGGTATGTGTGCTTGTGTGTGTGTGCGTGCGTGTGTGAGTGTGTGTATGAAGCATGTGTTCATATTTCTTTTCCGTTGTGAAAAACACATGACTGTATTTTTGTCAGGTAACTCAGTATTGCAATAAAAGGGAAAAAAAAGTGCAATAATCTGTTTGCAACGTCGTGCTGTTCAGGTTTGGGGCGTTGGTGTCCTCATACACTCAACCACTAGGTGGTGGCAAAGAGCAACACCGTAGTTCTCATACATTTTACACTTTCATGCTTCACACACTCTGAGCGAGACAATTAGAAGACACCGTGTGATGAGATGTACCAATAGCTTGGCTTTTAATCCAATCGTGCACTGCTCAGCGTTATTTTAGAAACATTCACGGTAAAAAAAAAAAAAATAAAAAAAAAAAAAAATAAAATACAGGAAAGTACAAAAACATTTAAAATTGTCTTTTGTCCATTTATCAGCGTCTACTGGCACAGAAGGAAAAAGTAAAAACAAGAGCGTGAGATTTTTAGTGACAGTAGCAGTTTAACCGGCCGCTTTCTTTCTAGTTCTGTTGTGTTCTTTCAGAGAGTCCAATAAGACGTCTGGTAGATCAATAATAAGAACCAATAAGACGTCTGGTAGATCAATAATAAGAACCAATAAGACGTCTGGTAGATCAATAATAAGAACCAATAAGACGTCTGGCAGCTCAGTGCTTCTCAGCTGCTGGAGTCTCAGGACCCTTTTTTTTCATCATGAAGTCACAACCCAAATTTATACACGACAAATAAAAACATTTGATCGCGTCTCGTAAATTAATTATTAACAATTATTGAATTTAATTGTTTTTCTTGCAAAAAAAAAAAAAAAAAAGCCAAACATCTTCTCTCTGGATATACATATTTTAAAAACCTGCGTCCCAATCCAAACAGCTCAGCGACCCACCTTTGGGCCGTGACCCACCAGTTGAGAAACACTGTGTTAGCTGAATAAATACTGGGGTGGGAGGGGACACAGGAACCATCGTCTGGAGAAAAAATTCATGAACATGCTCGACTGTTTACTTTGAAGTCAACTACTGTCTTTTCCTTATTCCACTCTTTAAGCATCCTGATTAGATCGTTGATTTTGCATCCTAACATTGCCTCTAATTCATTGATTTATTGATTTATTGATTTATTCATTTATTCATTTATCTGACAGCACTTCCCAGTTTTTGCAGCGATGACGGGCCTTGCTCCTGGTACTCTGCTCTGCTCAGCCAGAATGAATCCTTGTCCTTCATGATGTTGGCCAGCACGGCGCCGCCCAGAAACACCATGTGCTTCCGCCTGGGGGTCCTCGATCCGGATCTTGAATTTCTTTTAATTGAGACCAAGAAAGAGACAGAAAGAAAGACACAAAGAAAGAAAGAAAGAAAGAAAGAAAAAGGTTATCAGTTAAAAGGGGAACAGGACTTCAAAGTTGGAAACATACAAGCAACCTTAAAAACAGTTTCTGCTTATCTATAACCGCTGTCAAATTATATATATACATATACATATATATATATATATATATATATATATATATATGTCTATATATATATATATATATATATATATATATATATACATATAAATATATTCAGAGTTGTATATAAGGTATATAGTTTGTTTTCTTCTCTGTGTTTTCATAATAATTTTCAGACAGTAATGTGTGAGGCTTCCTACTGATAGTTTCTGCGTGTCTCCGTCCAGGACTCTCTCCAGGTACAGCTGTTTAATCTCTCTCTCCAGTCTGGATGGGAGGCCGGGGTACATGGTGCTCCCTCCCGACAGGACGATGTGTTTGTAGAAGTCTCCCCTGCTCCAAACAAACAAAACAACAACAAAAAAAAAGCTCATCAGTTTCTTTTCCGTCTGGGAAAAAAATAATTGTGCGGAAAAAAAACAAAAAAAAAACCCTGTGCAGTAAAGAGCCCTGACCTGAGGTCGATGTCTGCAGCCTGGATGGTGTTGAAGAGCAGTTCGGCCACGCCCACTCCCTCCACATTGATGAGGTGAGGCTGGAAGAGGGCCTCGGGGGCTCCGAACCTCTCCCCACCCACCTTCACCTGCTGGCCGTCCGGCAGCTGCAACCAATCAGCAGGTGACAAACTGTCAAGAACATGACAACAACCAACGCAACTTTTGTTTTCCGTCCCAACCGAGCGGTGTTGTGTTGCATCGAGTCATTGTGCACTCAAAGCCCCCCTCCTGAAATTTCCCTTGCAGATCAATCAACGTAATGCATCATATTTTATGCATCCATGAATAACGACAAAAAAAAAAAAAATTTAAAAAAAAAAAAATCCCCATATTCTGGGTTTTACGGGACATACCGTGTAGGACTCCACCAGGTAGGTGGTCTCTGTGGCCAGGCGCTGTTCCTGCTCAATGTTGTATCCCACGTAGCAGAGCTTCTCCTTCAGCATGCGCACGGTCTCAAAGTCGGCCGTGTGGTTGAAGGCGTAGCCACGCAGGAGCAGCAGCTGATTGGATAGAGGAGGGGCCCGCGCGAGGGTTGAAAAATGACAAGTCACAGAGAGAAGTGTTCAACGGCACATAGACTATAGTAGCTGTTGCTAAGAATAAGAAAGCATTGAAAACTGTGAATTTACGCTCCCACTTTAACATCTTTAGCTTTAGCTAATGATTGCTCTGTGTCCCTGGCGTCCTGTTTGTTTTTGTGTGTTTGTTTTCCTCTTTGTCTCATTGTTTGCCTTTCATTTATCTATTTTTTTTTATTGCTATTAATGCTTTTATTTCTTTGTCCATGTGCGAAGTATAATTTGTCTTCTGTTATGTGTAAATTCTAATGTTTGTGAATTTAATAAAGATATCTTTAAAAAAAAAAAAAAAAAAAAAACAGCACATCGACATAGCTGTAAAAGGGGGGAGAGCAGGTCAACACCGTAAGGGAGAATTGATAAGCTATCGCGTTTGTACGTGATAGTTTCATGTTTTTGAGTGATAGTTTTCACATTATAATGTGAAACTAGCACATTACTTCGTCAAAGTTTCGCGTTCTTACGTCGTAACTGGCCGCTCTCTGGAGGTTAAAATGCAAACTGGACAAGAACAGCGACCGCCACGCCCATTTATAGGCCCCCAGGAGTCAGGACCCCTTTAGCTGCTCTGATCACTGCCTGAGTAAATAAACAAAATAATACTGAACGGCACCATCTAGTGGAAAACAAATTTTTACTTTTCTTGCTGAAGTACATTTTAGAACCTGTACTTTCACTTTTACCAGAGTATTTTTTTTTCTCTCTAACCCAAGTATCTACACTTTTACTTCAGCGCAAAAAATGTAAATACTTTCGCCAATTCGGCTAACTGACCACTGAAGACGAAACCTCGTGACGTACCTTAATGAGGTAGCGCGTGATGTCCCGCCCTGCGATGTCCAACCTGCGCGTCAGGTGCGGGAGAGAGAAGCCCTCGTACACCGGACAGATGTGAGTGACTCCATCTCCGGAGTCAACGACCACACCCGTCAGCAAACCTGTGTTTGGACACACGTGACACCTGCGTCTTCTCGTTGAGATAGTACCTCCTACCACCACACGGTGGCTCTGAGTTGGTTTGCAGTCTTACCCTGAGCATACAGAGTGAGTACAGCCTGGATCGCCACGTAGATGCCATGGAACTGATACTTCTCAAACATGACCTCCGCGATCTTCTCCCGGTTTTTGGTGGGGTTCATGGGCGGCTCGGTCAGCAGTATCTGAGAAAGGAAGTGAACAAAAAAAAAAAACCCCAAGAGGTTTAGCTAGGCAGGGGGCAAACTATGGCCCGAGGGCCATATGCGGCCCATAATAGCTTTTTAATCCATCCCGCCAAACTTGCTGAGGAAATATCTGTATTTCCTCAGCAAGTTTGCAGTGTTTTCAGAGTCATTTCAATAAAGAGCTGAACACCCTGGAGGTTCTGGGTGGGTCTGGATGGTTCTGAGACCTAAACACCCTGGAGGTTCTAGGTGGTTCTAGATGGTTCTAAGAGCTGAACACCCTGGAGGTTCTGGGTGGGTCTGGATGGTTCTGAGACCTAAACACCCTGGTGGTTCTGGGTGGGTCTGGGTGGTTCTAAGACCTAAACACCCTGGAGGTTCTGGGTGGTTCTAGATGGTTCTGAGACCTAAACACCCTGGTGGTTCTAGGTGGTTCTAGATGGTTCTAAGACCTGAACACCCTGGAGGTTCTGGGTGGGTCTGGATGTTTCTAGATGGTTCTAAGAGCTAAACACCCTGGTGGGGCTTCAGAGACGCTGATTCTGTTGCAACTTTGATTTGATTTGATTTGATTTGATTTGATTTGATTTGATTTATTTTGAACGTGAAAGAAAATAAGAAAATAATAGGGATACAAAAACCAAAACATACGAAAGAAAAATTAAAAAAAAACATATATAAATAAAAAAAATAGGATAAGTAAACAAAAACAAGTGAAATATACATCAAAATAATATTATTCATGTTCGAAACTTTGCTTTTGGTTCATTTTCCATTGACATTACAGCAACATGTTTTCTCCATAACATCCCATGATGGATTCTTTTCCTCCTATGAGGTGGCTCACCAGAACACTCCATCCATCTGCTGCTGCTCCGCTACCCCCCTCTGGCACATTTTACAACATGGTGGCACAACAGTCAGACAGTTGGACCACCCCCTGTTCCAGACTCTCTGAGAGTTTGCATCTGGCATCGGACCACCAACCACCCTGGGCTTCACCTTGCATTCTGATGGGCTGATGTCCAAGCAGTCGGGACCGAAGGTGTGGTCCCACAGGTGGAGCATGTCCTCCCAGCAGCGCACCATGCCATTCTCCATCGGGTAGGACACCTCCAGCATGGAGCGACACTCGCTGGCCTCGTCGCCCACCATCAGGTCCTGCACGGAGGGGAACAGGCGGTGGGACAATGAGAGCTGAGCTGTTAGTGAGTGATCTGTAAAAGTCTTTCGCTGCGTTGAAACTCAGAAGATGAAGAAAAAACAAAAATGTAAACAAAACTGTTGGTCTGGTTTGTAAACGTCAAAGTCTTGGTGGTTTCAACAGGGGCCTTTTTTTTTTTTTAAAGTGAATAAAGCCAATTGAATGGAGTGTGTGTGTGTGTGTGTGTGTGTAATAACAATATATTTTATTTATAAGCACCTTTCTGAACACCCAAGAACAGAAAAGAGTAAGTAAATAATCAAATTCAACACATATATACATATGTATATTCATACATACTGTATATATGTATGTATGTACAGTGTAAATTGCACTCAGGTGGTGGTGTCACCTATACAACTAAAGCGTCTGGACATCCTCTCATGACATCACCAGGGGTCAAAAACATCCCTCAGGTGCTTCTCGCTTTTCTCTCAGCGTCATTGCGAGGAAACAACGGCACCGCGTTCACAGTGGCAGTCTGACCGGCGAGTGAGAAGAGCGCCGGCGGCGGCGGCGGCGGCGGCAGGTCCTTGGCTCCAGGCGTCCTCACCTTGATCTCAAAGTTTCCAATTTTGGTGGTGGATCGTATGATTGGCCGGCCCACCAGCGCAGGGAAGATGTGCTCAGGGAAGTTGGACCCAGCGAAGCCACACTTGACGAACTGAGAGAGGACGTGAAAATGGGAAATGTTACTTATTCTGTGTGTGGGTGTGTGTGTGTGTGTTGCTTTTTGTAACAACTATTTAAAAAAAAAAAAAGGTCTCTTTGTATTGCCCTGAATTATTGCTCCACATTTACTCATAAATCAATCCCATCCCATCCAGCATAATCTGGCTCTAATCTGACTGTATTATCATGATACATTATCAGATTGTTTTTTATTTTTTATTTTTTTATTTACTGGAAAATGTGATTGCTATCGCACGAAGGTTTTTGTTTTTTTTAAAGCATGCCGATGAATTCAATTTTATGTCTCACATTTTAAATAATTAAATACGTTGAAAGCGACGTTGCTTTTTTTTTTTTTTTTTAGGCTCGCAGTTCATAAGAGAAGCTTCAACTTGTGTCAGCACTCCTCCAGCGCTCGCTGCAGCAGTGTCTCAACATGTCGTTGCAGACACACATTCCTTAGCCTGGAGGGATGCAAGACATTCCACAGAAGAAGATGTTTCTTGTTGTTTTCCCCGCTGGTAGCGACACTTTGCAACGTCCGTTGTTTAAAACGAAAGCTTAGCTTTGACCATCCCATCTCATATCGCACTTCCTGTTTTGTTTTTATCCAATTGTTGCTCCGTGCAGAGCATCATAACCATGTATGGCTGTGTGTGTGTGTGTGTGTGCACAGTGAAGACAGAGCAACAAGTCCAGACAGCTGTGGAATCAGAGACTCACACCCTGGCCTTTAAAAACACATTCACGGCTGTGGACTGCAGTGAAACTCATACGTAAATGCAACAAATGAACTTTGAATGGTGACTTTAAGCCGCCGCTGACAAAGAGGGAAAATTGCAAACTTGTCCACTCTGCAATATTTCACCCAATTGACAGATGAATTTGACAGATGAACATTCTAGACTTTATCTGGAATCAATGGTAAATTTTGCACTCACGGTTTCTAAAACCTTGCTTATCGCTGCCTCTGCACTACTGGCTGTCTTTGCACATCGACTCTTGTTAGCTTGTATATGCATTGACCTGAATGTTTCTTGTAATTACTGTAATTACTGTAGTATAATTGATTTTTTTTTTTTTTGTATTGGTTTCTGTGCTGTCACAGTTCCCCAATTTGGCATCAATAAAGTCCACCTCTTCTATTCTACTGTATTCTATTGTTGGTTCCCGGTTGGTTCTCTCTGATTGTATAAAGCGCTTTGAGACGCCTTTGTTTGTCATTTAGCGCTGTACAAATAAAGTTTTATTATTGTTATTGTTATTATTGTGCTGCAGGACTTACCCCGGTGCCATTGTCACACACCACCACCTTCCTCCCCTCGCTGTCCATGTTGAACCCAAGCGCTGCAGAGGAACCTGGAAGCTGCAGAGGAACCTGGAAGCTGCAGTGGAACCTGGAAGCTGCAGAGGAACCTGGATGCTGCAGAGGAACCTGGAAGCTGCAGAGGAACCTGGAAGCTGCAGAGGAGCCTGGATGCTGCAGTCCCGGCTGTCAGGACGGACGACTGACAGGCTGACAGGTAAGCAGACGTCTGCCCTCCACTCCTTGAGAAGGAGGTGCCGGGGTGGGAGGGATCAGTCACTGGCCTGGGAGGACTTCCGCTCCCACTGGGGCCCTGAACGCAGCGCTGATACACCGACGGCAGTGACGTTCTGGCTGCAGCTTCACTTCCTCACGTTGCCAGTCGCACTTTGTCGTAGTCAAGACGGCAACAACCGAGACCAGAGAGCATCGAGACCAGAACATGGTAAATTTCATGTTTGTTTGGTTTTTTTTTTTTTTATTGTATATCTATCACTTTGTCACACACCTGAGTTGCACTGGGTGCTTTTTTCTTTTATGATTGCACTGAACGTTTTATTCTGTTTCTTAGCTTTGACTATGGGTGTGTGCCAGTGGGCAGCTGAATAAGTGAATTTCCCTTTGGGATGAATACAGTAATTATCTATCTATCTATCTCTCTATCTATCTATCTATCTATCTATCCATCTATCCATCTATCATCTATCAAAGAAAAATAACAATGAAAACGTGGTGACCACGTACGTAATGGTGCGTTATGATTGGACGGAGGAGGAAACAGAATTATTATTTTTTTTTTTTTTTTTTTTTTTTACTAGTAATCAAGAGAAAAATATAACAACCATTCTTGACAGCAAACAAACAAAAGCCAACGTAATTCTCGTAAAACCTCACGGGACGGGGTTTTATGAGAATTGCGGCTTATGTTGCACTTTGTGGTAAATTTTTTTAAGTATCGCTTTTAATCTGCGCACAAATGTCCTGGAAAACGCAGCTCCAGCGGAGCGAATTTTCACATTTGTATTGTTTGAAATATAAAAGCCACTCTCCTGTCACATGGCTGAGCCACACACTGGGCCATTCAGGGGCTGAAGTTCCTATTTACACCGCACCGTTCTGCATACTCACACACATTCAGTAGGTTAACGCTGGGATAAAAATAGACTCGTTTATTTACATACAGGAATTTACAAAATACATGTTGTTGTTTTTTTTTTTATTATTTCAATGCAGCCATAGGTGGTGATCACTGACAGTCGTAAGAAAGACACGAACAGGAGGCTTTTTGATTGTGTCCCAACCAGGTCTCACTGCTCTCACATGTATCAGGCACACTGAGTTAAGACCAACTAGTGCTTGGATTCTCACCGTCTGCTCGTCCCGGCGCCGTGAGGTCGCCAGCGTTCGTCACAGAACAACTGGCATATTTCAAACAGAGAGCAGGAGGGTGGGAGAGTGAGCAGGTAAAACACACGTCAATAAATAATAATAAAATTTAAAATAAAAACCACCTCATGTTTTAGCAGCATGTGTTTGTCATTGTTGCATATTTTTCAATTTCAACAAATGTTACCATTTGTACTTGTGTAAAAAAAAAATAAAAAAAAAATGGATGCCCTTTTGTTCCTGTTTAAGGCAGTAAAACTTTGTGAAGGAGTCAGTAGCGTCGTTTACATGCACCGAATCACTTCTTTACTTCCAACAATCTATCAGACTAAATAGTGTTCAGCGGCATCTTTCCAGTAATGTGTGGAGTAATGAAATCAGTTCAATGAATTCAGTTGTAAAACATCAGATCATAGCAGTCATATGAGCAAAAATAGCAACAGTGTCACTTCACACGTCGTTTTTTGTTGTTTTTTCCTCCCTGTGGTTGGAATGTTTCTTCTGATACTTGCAGATGATCTGGTAGACCTGCACATCGATGTAGTTACATTCATTCACAGCCTCCAACAAGGCCATTGCCATCCCACAGGAGTCCGCATAACAAGACAATCAGTTCAAATTGGATTAAAGCTAATGAAGAATAAGCTAGCCAGAATGCTACTGTTGACCAGTCAGTGAAATACCCGTTAAAAATAATAATAATAAAATATGAGACCCTCTTAAATTTTGCTTTGAGGCTTTCAGGGGGTCTCATGGTTTAATCAGGGGGGAGGGGGGGGTCCGACCCCACTGGACCCCCTCGAGTCTCTCACGTTGCCTTTAACCAGCATCAAAATAACCATCAAAAAACCAAAAAAAAAAAAGCAGATTGAAATTCATTCATTCCATGGCTCTTTTTGTAAGTGCATAGTATTCTCCTGCAGCGTCCGCTCTCCAGCCCCCTCCTCACCCGGCAGGGAAGCCCTCCTCCGGGCGTGACTCCACGCTGGTCACAGACGGGTTCGAGTCTCACAGGTTCAATCAAGCGTCCGTCGTCTGGACCCTCAGGGCTCAAACTCGCTGTCGCTGCTCACGGAGATGTCGGGCGTGGCCGCCCCCGTCCTCCTGCGCTGCTCCGTCTCCGTGCTGCAGTCGCTGGCCTCGGGGCTGCGGGGGGAGCCGGCCAGCAGCTGCGAGTGGTGGCCTTTCTCCTGGTGGTGGGAGCCTTCGGGGGAGCTCTCCGAGGGCATGAGGCTCGGGTCCTGCTGGTACCTGAAACCAGACCGGAGAGAGGAGAGGTGTGAGAGTGAGCCTGGTTCCATACTAGACCAGCAGGGGGCGAACTGTTTGACTGGTGGGGGGGTGGAGTGTTTTGGTGAGCCACCTCATTGGAGGAAAAAAATACACCTCATGGTATATAAAGAAAACATGTTGCTTCAACCAAGTCAGTGTCTTTGAAGCCCCACCAGGGTGTTTAGCTCCTAGAACCACCCAGAACCTCCAAGAACCTCCTAGAACCACCCAGAACCTCCCGGAACCTCCTAGAACCACCAGGGTGTTTAGCTCCTAGAACCACCCAGAACCTCCAAGAACCTCCTAGAACCACCAGGGTGTTTAGCTCTTAGAACCATCCAGAACCTCCCAGAACCACCCAGAACCTCCAGGGTGTTTAGCTCTTAGAACCATCCAGAACCTCCTAGAACCACCCAGAACCTCCCGGAACCTCCTAGAACCACCCAAAACCTCCTAGAACCTCCCAGAACCACCAAGGTGTTTAGCTCTTAGAACCATCCAGAACCTCCTAGAACCTCCAGGGTGTTCAGCTCTTTATTTTAATGACTCTGGAAACACTGCAAACATGGAGGAGATGCAACTGTTTGATGACTGACTGACTATTAATATCATTTCTTCAAGTTTGGTGGGCCAGATTTAAAAGCTATAACGGGCCAGTATGGCCCCCGGGCCGTAGTTTGCCCACACCTGGTCCGGAGAACCTCACATTTAAAAGGAGAGGTTCTCCGGTTCAAGGCGCCTGCTTTTCAGCAGCCTCAACGCAGTGAAATGTTCTACCTGTTTTTGGCCGACGCAGCGCGATCCCTCTGCCGGCGGTTCTTGAACCAGTTGCCAACCTG
>CM020503.1:27500259-27502759 GCA_009823395.1 Thamnaconus septentrionalis
ACAGAAAGAAATGAAAGAAAGACCGAGACAGGAAGTCAAGAAAGAAAAAACTGAAAGAAAGTACGCAGGAGAAAAGAAAGACAGACAGGCATAAAAGCAAGAAAAAAAAAGACAGACAGAGAGAAAGTAAGGAAAGGAAAGAAAGAAAGTTGGTGAGAAAAAAGAAAGACAGACAGAAAGATAGCAAGGAAAGACAGACAGTAAGCAGGAGAAAAGAAACAGACAGAGAGAAAGTAAGGAAAGACAGGCAGAAAGAATGAAAGACGAAGAAAGAAAGTTGGTGAGCAGACAGACAGACAGACAGAAGGAAAGAAATCATAATACAAACAACACCTAACAAGGTGATTGTTTTCTTCATATAAACCTGACACCAAGTCTCGCGGCTCCCTCTGAACACACTGGCCAGGCCACAGAGCCGCAGAGTCAGCCGCAGCTTAATAGCTGTGTAATTACAACAGGCCACAGTCACACCTGTGGGGGAGCTGCCGCTGCCGCGCCGAGGCGTCACCCCCTCCACTGGACACGCAGGGGAATTCATGAGCCGTGGTTCAGTCGCTCTGCTCTCAGTGGCTCGGCCTCAACATCACCGAGGAGAGTCAAGCTCTGGCCCGCGTAGCCACACCTGGCCCGCAGTCTCACCTGTGGGGGACAAGTGTCATTTTATACATTAGGTGATAGAAAATCACTGCTATGCAGCCCCTGATTCTACAAATCCCAGAATGCCCGGCTCAATCAGGACCGGACGTTGATTGAAGGAAGTTTTCATTATGACTTCATCGGTTTATTGTTGTTATTATTTTATTTGAATTTGAATGTACATTTACATAATTTGCATTTATTTTGATTTTTTTTTTTTTTTAATTTGATTTGGCATGTGTGCAATATGAAGTTATTTATTGTACAGTATTAAGCTTTGTTCCATATTCAATGTTGAAGCAAAACTTGTTGGGGTTCCATATGAAAAGGTTCACTGTTCAATCTGGAGGAAGATGTATTCAGTAATTATCAATGTTGCACTGAGACTTTGTCCAAGTTTAAAATGTTGAGTTTGATTCAACTCTGGTGCTGAACACTTCACACTCACACACACACAGTGTTGCTGCAACTATGTGACAGTGAAGGAGCGGGACATCAATGTTATATTTTTACCTCAGGGCCCCGCAGACGGTGGATGCTTTTAAAAAAAAAAGAGTAAAAACTTCCTTTTTAGCAAAGCTGGCTGATTTTTATCTGATTGTATTTGTTGACTGTTTTTATTGATTATGTTTGGTTTATTGTTTGTTTATTTTTAGTCTGCCTTGCTCTTATTGTCACTGTGCACTTTGAGATTTGACCACAAATGTAAAGTCCATTACAAATAAAATCTATTATTATTATTATTATTATTATTATTATTATTATTATTATTATTATTATTATTATATTTTATACTTATTTTTTTGTTTCAATTTACATTCACATTTTTTATTTTTTTTTTTAACTCAGGAGCTTTATGGTAAACAACCTGCGTGGCAGACAATAGATTAGACCCGAGATCAATATGTGGCTTTACATAAAGGTTGCAGTCAGGTGAAGGATCATCTGCTTTAAAATGAGGTGAAGGGCTTCAAATCTGTCTACCAATCTGTCTGGGGGGGGCAAACGTGAACTCGCCAGAGAGCACAGCGCTGAGCAAACACAGGCTCAGTCATGACTGGCAACAAATATACAAAAGTGTAAAAGTACTTTGAAATTCTCGAAATATCGCTTTTATTTTGCGAATAGCAAGCAGGTGAGCAGAGTAACTCTGTGGAAGAGTTGTGGAGAAGACGTGAGAACTTCTACCACTGGTTAGCTTCAAACAAAATAAAAAAAAACAACATTTCGACAAAGTGCAATTGCAATTTGCTGGTGTTTCCGTTGAATGTTGTGAAGCTCATCAGTCGTAATTCTCATCAAATCTCGTCCTGCCAGACTCCACTGTGAGGAGGATGCAGGTACAAAACATTTGGCCATAAATCTGCATTTCCATGTTGTTTGCAGTCAAGATTTGGTGGAAAAAGTCTTTCCAGGACACTTTAGCGATATTCCTCTATGTGGATACGTGTGGAAAAACCACCTGACGAGAGCCTCAAAACCTTTGAGCCATAGTTGAGAGGTTTTTCCAAGTTGAGCTGTTACCATCACCAGGTTTTTATTATGGCCATGTTTAGGTTTCGAGCATTTCTAGGGCTGATGGAAAGTAAGCTAATGCCAGGACAAAGATTGTGGCTGTAGTTGTCTTTTCTCATTCATTTTTGATTTTTACGTATTTGATTTAATTGAAGGTTTATCTTTAAAGCCCTTCCAGTAAATAAGTGAAATGAAATGAAAACATTCATGATGTTCCTTCCCGAATCTACTTCAAAACACTATGGGACCTGGGTGCGGATGGATGGATTGAGATTGGGGTGAAAAGGGCGGAGGGATGGAGGGGATGGAGGGATGGAGGGATGGAGGGATGGAGGAGATGGATGGATGG
>CM020503.1:27507759-27545259 GCA_009823395.1 Thamnaconus septentrionalis
AATTTTGCTGTTGACTGATTGGTTATGACTCCTAACAGTTGCAGCTCTCGTCATTTCAAAAGCTGACCGTCATCATCATCTACGAAGCACAGAGAGTGAAAACATCGTCACGCTCACTTCATAGCTTATATTATTGATTTTGCCAAGTTGGTTTAAGTTGAGCTGCCGTACTATTTAATCTGCCGTATAAATCCGACTTAATCTCCTGTATTTCTGCGACTGCCGAGGTGATAGCTTGAGTTTGTTGATATTAAATCAATCGCTCTCGTCACTTAAAACCTTCCCCGCGTTTAATGTGCTGTCTGTGTCAGCAGCAGTGACAGCGGCTGACTCCAAAATCCCTTGGTGACACACGCTGGGCGTGTGTGCGTGTGTGTGTGTGTGTGTGTGTGTGGAAAACAATGGAGCAATTGTATCATAGCATCCGTCATCTGCAACTGAATGTCCACCATGAGTGAGCCATGACTTAGTGCATCGATCCGCACAGAATTAACCCCAACACACACTGTAAATGTGTGTGTGTGTGTGTGTGTGTGTGTGTGTGTGTGTTAATGCTTTACTTCTGTGTGTGCGTGTGTGTGTGTGTGTGTTTGTTTAATTTGCAGAACAGCATGAAGGACTTGAAATGTAGACATGACTTTTAACGATTACTCACCTTTATCTGTGTGTGTGTGTGTGGGGTGGGGGTTGATTCTTTACTTTTGTGTGTGTGTGTGTGTGTGTGTGTGTGTGTGTGTGTGTGTGAGTGTGTGTAATTTGCAGCACAGCATGAAATACTTGTAACGTAGACATAATGGCTTTTAACGATTGCTCACCTGCATGAGTGCATGTGCATCTGTGTGTGTGTGTGTGTGTGTGTGTGTGTGTGTGTGTGTGTGTAAGTGTGCCAATGTCTGCGCTGTGTTTTCCCGCTGGGTTCATGCGACAGCAGGGTTGGGAGACTAAGAGGCGTTAGTTTGGTGAGAAGGATTACCTTCATCTCTTAGGCCTCCTTTTCTTTCCCCGGCACTGTGTCACGTCTCATTACTTGTGTCCTCCAGCCTGGATAGTCTGGCCTTAGCGGGACGTCTTTAAAATGAGGGGTGAGGAGGAGGGGGGGTTGGCTGAGGGTGTGTGTGTGTGTGTGTGTGTGTCGGTGTGTCGGTGTTCTTGTGTGTGTCCGAGAGCAGCCAGCAGGTTTAGAGGCGCAGTGATATGCGTGCCCTTGACTTGAGAGGCTTTTTGGTGCGGTAAGCCGACAGGTAAACTTCTCCCAAAGCTGGCATTGATGGCAGCTAAGCCCTCACTTGTTTAAGTGAAACGGCATGGCAGCGTCTCTGAGAGGCACAGAGAGAGAGAGAGAGAGAGAGAGGGCGAGAGAGGTATGGTCACAATAATGTCCTGTTGGGATTGGTCTCACGAGCTGTGGTTCCATCAAACTTTGTGTGGTTCCATGAATCCTAAACTTGGAAAAACTTCCCAAATATGACTGAAAGGTTTTGATC
The DNA here is from genome assembly GCA_009823395.1 of Thamnaconus septentrionalis. Classification (NCBI taxonomy): domain Eukaryota; kingdom Metazoa; phylum Chordata; class Actinopteri; order Tetraodontiformes; family Monacanthidae; genus Thamnaconus; species Thamnaconus septentrionalis. The sequence continues at coordinate 27,509,244 of CM020503.1, forward strand.
GTCCCATGAGGTGGTTTTTCAGACGGATCCATATTGAGGAATATCGCAAAAGTGTCATTGAAACACTTTTTCGCATTGACACGTCAGCGGACGTGACGTCCGGGGTGACCTGAGCAGTTCACTGACCAGTGAAAATGGCGCGTTGTGATTGGACGGAGGACAGGATGGGATATTGTTTACAAGTAATCAAAGAGAAAAATATAACAACTATTCTTGACAGCAAGTAAACAAACGTAATTCTCATAAAATCTCACAGGACGAGATTTGATGAGAATTAACGGCTGATGCGCTTTCACACCATTCAATGGAAACACCTGCAAATCATAATTATACTTTATCAAAGATTTTAGTAACATCACTTTTATTTTGTGAAAAACTGTCACGGAAACGCAGCTGCTGAGGAAGAGGACGGACCCAGCGGACAGTGATTAAAGTGAGAGATGCTTCGATACGACACTGGTGTTGTTACCGATACAACGCCAAAGCCTGGGAAAGCCTTTTAAATTGATCGTTAAACAATGTTCATATTTTAATGCCAGTGAACACCCACAGGTTATCATTCCACCTTCATACCTTCAAGCACGCCATTGACCTTGTATGTGGAGTTCAGGAGGGATGTGTAGAGTATTTCAGTGAAATTATAAGCCCAATTTTGTGAACCTACAAATTACATTTAGCATCATCCGTCCACTTCCAGATTAGTACTGTATATCTATTAGAGGACATGGCTACAAACATCACCATCCAATTATTTGTTCATTGCTTTCAGCGTGATATTTTGCTTCCTGAAGCTGTGAATCACAAATAGATGTACAATGATGTAGACTGATGATACATTCTTCTCGCTCAAAGATCTTGTGTGCCAGTTAAACAATCATATAATGCAATCACAGTTAGCATTAAAATGAGCATGTTTCTTCTACAACAGACACATGACTATTTCAGACTTTATCTTTGCACCTCTGAGGGTTTCAACGGCAGCTGCTGTCTTTCTCAGAAGGTCACCTGGGTGGGTGAGTGGTGTTGTGTGACGCGTTTATATCAGCTGGTATCTCAGAAACATGTCACACAACACCACCCACCCACCCAGGTGACGATCTGAGGAAGACGGAAGCAACTGTCAAAACGTCAAGGTGTGAAGACAACGTCTAAATAAAATAGCTATGTGTCTGTCATGGAAGAAAAATGCCAATAATTGCATATCCTCTACAATGAACCTCAGTCAGTTCATACAATGCAGAGTGTTAATCCAGTTCGATACTTCCAGTTCTGTGCAAAATACAGGGGGGTTGTATAATTGACCCGTAAAAAACCCCTGAAAACCTCCAAGCAAAATCTAAGGGGGTCTCAAATGTTTCATAAAAGCTAAAACTATATAAAATATTTTCATGTTATTCTAAGCCTCCTGCATTTTAAGGAAATTTAAATTGGTATTGAGTCACAATGGGGAGGATGGGGACCCCCGTATTTGGCACACTGCTGATCTCTATCTATCCCAAAACTCCATTGGAGACACTTCCACAAACAAAAATAATACACTCAATGGCCTAATCACTTGCAAATCCTTCCAGTCAAGTGGCTCATTAGCAGGAATCACTGGTGTTAAGCTGCCAGGCTGTTAAACATGCTACGGGGGACAAACAGACAAGGGGACAAAGTCTCTGGCGCCGTGTTTCCACCAGTTCCTCACATCGGAGTCGGGGTGACGACATGTGGGTCACCGACCGCTTTGTGTCTGGTTGGCTTCCCAACCGTGGAGAGGGGTCTTCTACCGCTCCACTACCCCTCAGCGCCGCCCCTCATGGCTGGCCCTCGCCTTTTAACCCCCTGGCCTTAAACAAACCCCACGCCCCACACGCCACAATTCACTGGGCCGCTCATCTCGCCCTCCAGCTGGTCTCCTCCACCAGTCCAGAAGCCACCAGGGCTCTCCTCAGCCTTAGCGGGGACGGCTAATCTAGATGGCGGGAGGCCTCCCTCCTGCCAGCGTGCACAGGAGAGGGCAGCCCTAATTGCTTCTGTCGTAAAGCTCCGTGACCCAGATAAGCCTCCACTCCCAAAGCTGTCAATATAAACCCCACTTTACCTCACCAAACCTGCCTGTCCTGATCCACACAAGCCACCCACCACCACCACCACCCAACATTTCTGCACCTTCTGCCACATTATTAACACCCGGGTCAGACGGTGAGGAGAGGAGAAGAGAATAAGCACTCTACGGTTGAGGAGACATGACATAGGATCAATCCTACAATATATACGGAGCATTCAAATGATGTTACACAACGGCCTCGCAGTGGAAGATTTACATGCAGTGTACAAAAGACGACAAAAAAAAAGTATTTTAAAAAGTCTGAAACTACAAGTAAAGTATGAGAGTTCAAAAAGGCTTCAAAAGTGAGAGCAAACTGCAACAGCGGTGACACAAGTAATAAAATGTATATATATCTATATATATATATATATATATCATATATATATATATATATATATATCTTTAGCTGCTGATAGCTCATATACTATCTTGATATCTTAGATATATTTATGATGTATTCACTCTTTAGCTGCTGATAGCTCAATTCCATGACTATCTTGCCACTATCTTAGCAATTAACCCCTTTAATATGCATGTTCTTTTTATTTCTTTATTTATTACTTATTTGTTTATATGTATGTATATGTCTATAATTATATGAAAATTGTAAATGAAATTATTATATATTTACATGCATATATATATATACACACACACACACCTATTATTGTTGTTGTTTGTAATTCACTCTGTGTGTTAATGTCACTGCATTGTCCTACTGCACAAATAAAAAAAAAAAATAATTAAAAGACACTGAGCAGAAAACAAAGGTGTCTTATTGTCACTGGGTCAGAATGAGGAGATGAGTTCTGACACGAGTCCGTCTGAAGCCCAGCAGCCAGTGAAGTGCCTGCTTCCTGATCTTGGTGCCTCTTCCTCCTCCTCCCTCCTCGTCCTCCTCCTCCTCCTCCATGCTCATGGAGCCCGGTGATAAAGGCTCAACCACAAAATATTGCACCTGGATGGAACGACCAGCCAATCACATCCCATCACACGAGCTGGACTTTGACCAACACGGCCCGCACACCCACACCCATCCAACTGTCAAAACTACAGGAAGAGATTTTCTGTTCTTCTACTTCACTCTCGAATTCCATCAACATTTTCCCTCCCATTTGAAAATAAACCAACAGAAACCCTCAGGCCACTTGGTGGCCATTGCAGAGGCTTTTCAACCAGGCCTTGGTGAAGACAACTGTTACACACATCCTCATTACTTAATAGGAGCTTTTAATTGGATGCTGTCCCGCCAGTAACCACTAATCACATGCTACCCCCCCCACCACCACCACCCCACCAAGTTAAGCCTTGTTACACCACAGATTAATGTCTAGTGTGTCAAGTGTTTGGTGAACGATACTCCTACTGATACTGCTTTGTTATTCTATTTTGGACCAGTATGCTGAAAAAGTGGATATTCTCCATGTTAATGTTCATGTGTGTGTGTGTGTGTGTGTGTGTGTGTTGCCATCACTTTTATCAATTCCTATGTAGCCCATATACAGAGGTCATGTTGCTTTTCATATATGTAAAGATGTAAAGGGCATCATGTCAATTTTTTAGGGCAAGAAAACGTCTGTGTATATATAAATATATATATACATATATATACAATATACATAAATATACATATATTTACATATTATATATATACATATATATATATAGATATCTATATATATAAAGTTCAATTGTCTTTTCTTTTGCTCTACATGTTTGAAATAAACTCAGAAGAAATTGTCAAAGAGTTTATTAGCAATCCTAAACACTACAGACCAAACCAGCGTCATCAAATCCTCATGACGCCGTCAAACAGATTTGAAATCAATAAATAAAGGAGCATTAATATTGAGTCAAACGCACGTCGAGAAATACGGCACAACAGAAACATCGTTGCAAGGTCATTAGTTGAAATGATATCACTCAAATTTTATGGTTCTGAAACAAAAACCAAAAAAAAAAAAAAAACCAAACATATCAAACCAAACATATATTTTTGTACTAAACTTGCTACAGTTACTTTGTATGTTTGTTTGTTTTTTTAAAGTAAAAAATAGAATAAATAATTGAAAACAAACAAAAAAAAAACACTCTTGCAGTAAAATCCAACAAAAACACTCTCAAAAATAAATATCATTAGAAACAATTACACACACACACACACACGGCAGGAAAATGATTTAAAAGCACCCCAAAATAAAGACTTTCAATAGTACAGAATTAGAACACAAGAAAATATGTCAGTTTTGCACAGGAAGAGTCGAGGTATAATGCTGTAGCTTTAGCATATGATCCAGACAGCATGAAGAGCTCAGCCAAACCTATTTATGTGCTGTTTGTGTCTATATATACATACACAGATATGCATTTATATGTACGTATATATCCATTTATATATATACATACATATACATATACATATATATACATATACATACGTACATGTATGTATACATATAGATATTCATATATATACAGACACACATATCATAGTGAAAATGAGATAATAAATAGACAATACGACAATAAATATTTATGGTCAATGCAGTATTTGCCAACAAAAAAAAAATACTTTCCACATTCTTCTTAGTTTGTTATATTCTATTAAATTTCTCAACTTTCCTCAAAAGCTTTGTTTGTGCCGCTGACCAGTTAGTTCACAACCTCAGCTTGCAACAGCAACAAGTCCCTCAACGGCTGATTTCATTTATTTAAAAAAAAAAAAACGAAAAAAAAAAAACAAAAACTGCAGCATCCGCACCACCAGTGGTTCAACTCTGCCACCTGCTGGTGGGAGCACGTCACTGTATGGCACGACATTGAAAATGGCTGGAGATGTTGGATTCCCGAGCGGACTGTTCTGAGGTAGAATTGATCCTGATGGTCCAGAGCGAGTCGCCAGTTGCCCTGAACAGCCTGGAAATGAAACTCTCTGTCGGGTAGCTATGACAAATCCTCCACTAGCCTGGACGTCAGAGGCCAGCAGGTCACCGTAGTGGAGAACAATACAAAGACAAACTTAGATGTGTTTATATTCAAATTACCACAAGCGGTTGATCAAAGCGTAACACGTAGAATTTAATAAAGTTCACCCCGGGTAGTTGAGGTTTACAAGCAAATATAAAGTGGAGTGAAATTGATATTTCATCTGCTACTCTGTGCCTCCGCTCCTCTCTATGATGCGGGTTGATATTGTGTGCACTGATAGTGACTGAAGGTGGAGAGGCTACCTGCTACGTCAGAGTCACAGCATAGGAGCGCGTTTTGGAAAAAATAAATAATCACAGCAGCACCGAGACGATTAAAAACAGATTTCCAAAAAGTGACAATGATAAAAAAAAATAAAAATAAAAACGGATTCCCCATATTTGAGTTCAGCAGCAAGGAAATCGAACATGGATCTCAGAATTAGGACGTTTGTTTCAAAGTAGATATTTTAGGTGAAATGTAAAGATGCTCGGCTAAAAACTGTCTATTTGTTCCTCCGGATGAACAGAAATAGTATTTAATATGCTTTGAAAATGACGATCGGATAATAATAATAATAACAATAATAATAATATCAGCCAACTGAAGCTGCTTCTCACATTTCAAGTCTTGCACGATTCTTTCTTTCTTTCGAGATGATCAATCACATAAATATTTCATCACTTTTCAAAGAAACATTAAAAAAAATAAAAAGAAATCCAAGAGCTGAACTAAATTTAACTCTGACAGAATCATGGACACAAGGGAGCAGGAAAAAGTAGGACGTTTTGTGTCAGAAGTGCCTCAGCGGACGTCAAAGTCTGGCTAAAATAGTCCAGTTAAAAAGCCTCCTGCTTCAGACTGGCTGTGGAAGATGCAACGGCCAGGACGCGAGGTCCCTCCCCTCACTTCAGCACCGGCGCTCGGAGGAAGGATATTTGGCTTTCAGGCCCTCTTTGAAGGTGCGAAACAGCAGGCGGTTGCGCCGGTTCTCCTCATCCTTCCTGGCGTGGAACTCGCCCTGGATCTTGAAGCCCCGGTGCACCACGAAGGCCGAGCTCAGCACCGAGAACCTGTAGCCGGCGACGTGGAGCTCGCAACTCTGGAGGCAGAGGGAGAGAAGAGGAGGAGAGGAGAGAAGAGGAGGAGAGGAGAGGATGAGGACCGTTGAAAAAATGAAAGGACAAACCAAAAAAGGGATAAGTCGGGATGCATCTCATGCTAATATTTGCCAATCAGAATGGCAAAGCAGTCTCTTTCAAAAACATTGCAGTTGGGAAACTCTTCAGAAAACAGCACGTTTAACCCTTTGTTTGTAGCCTCTTATGAGCCTATTTCTAAAGCTCATAATCACACCATGAAGTTAAATAACTACCAGTGAAATTAACTGAGTTATTCTGGAAAGGCAGCTGAAACACTCACACAGTGAACATTTTTTGACAATTCTACAGCCATAAAATATGTCCAGCCTATAAGATGGATGATGGAGGATGGATGGATGGATGGATGGATGGATGGATGGATGGAAGGAAGGATGGATGTGTGTGTGGGATGGGTGGATGGATGAGTGAATGGAAGGATGAATGGATGTCTGGATGGATGGATGGATGGATGAGTGTGAGTAGGATGGATGGGTGGGTGGTAATGGGTGGCTGGATGGATGGATGGACGGATGGGTAGATGATTGGATGGATGGAAGGATGATGGATGGATGGATGATTGGATGGATGGATGGATGGATGTAGGATGGATGGATGGATGATTGGATGGATGGATGTAGGATGGATGGATGGGTAGATGATTGGATGGATGGATGGATGGATGGATGGGTGTAGGATGGATGGATGGATGGATGGATGGATGGATGGATGGATGGATGGGTGTGTGTATGATGGATGGATGGATGGATGGATGGATGGATGATTGGATGGATGGATGGATGGATGGATGATTGGATGGATGGATGGATGTAGGATGGATGGATGGATGGATGTAGGATGGATGGATGGATGGATGTAGGATAGATGGATGGATGGATGGATGGGTGAATGATGGATGGATGGATGGATGGATGGATGGATAGATGATTGGATGGATGGATGGATGGATGATTGGATGGATGGATAGATGATTGGATGGATGGATGGATAGATGATTGGATGGATGGGTGGATGGATGGATGGATGGATGGATGGATGGATGGGTGTGTGTATGATGGATGGATGGATGGATGGGTGGATGATTGGGTGGATGGATGGATGGATGGATGCGTGTAGGATGGGTGTGTGTATGATGGATGGATGGATGGATGGATGATTGGATGGATGGATGTAGGATGATTGGATGGATGGATGGATAGATGATTGGATGGATGGGTGGATGGATGGATGGATGGATGGATGCATGATGGGTGTGTGTATGATGGATGGGTGGATGGATGGATGGATGGATGGGTAGATGATTGGATGGATGGATGGATGGATGGATGGATGGATGGATGGATGGATGGATGGATGGATGGATGGATGGATGGATGGATGGATGGATGGATGGATGGATGGATGGATGGATGGGTGGATGGATGGATGGGTGTGTTTGATGGATGGATGGATGGATGGATGGATGGATGGATGTGTGTAGGATGGGTGGATGGATGATGGATGGATGGATGGATGGATGGATGGATGGATGGATGGATGGATGGGTGGATAGATGATTGGATGGATGGATGGATGGATGGATGGATGGATGGATGGGTAGATGATGGATGGATGGATGGATGGGATGGGTGTTTATGGGTGGACATGATGGGGCAGGATGGATGCACCTGGATGGATGATCTGGATGGATGGGTGTTTTACAACTGGACAGGTGGCAGCGTGGGCACCTGGCTGATGCGGTTGAAGCCGTACTGCTTGAAGCTCTCGTCGTAGAGGGGCACGGTGCGCGGGCCGATGTAGAAGGGCTCCCAGGGGTCCACCCAGCCCAGCGTGTAGGCCACCTCCAGCGGGCCCGCCTCCCTCACGAAGCTGTTGACCCACTGTGAGTAGTCGGTGGGCGCCTGGCACCGAGGACACAGCTCCTCGTAGAAGGGCCGCACCTCGCCCACCTGGTACAGCTGCACCAGCTCCGCCTTGGTGGCGGGGATCTTGCGGGCGTGGCGGATCTCAAAGGCGGGCAGGACGAACACCTCGGCGGCGCGCCCGCCGACTTCCTGCTCGCCACCATGTCCTGGAACTGCTGGTGCAGGTCAGCGCTGGGCACCATGTCCATGTCCAGGACCAGGATGTAGGAGGACTCGGTGCCGCCTCGGGCCACGTTGCGCAGGAGGTTGTTGGGGTACGAGACGTTTCCGCTCATGTCGTAGTTCTTCTCGCGCCGCTCGTCCCTGTGCGTCTCCAGCCGGGAGAAGACGGAGGCGCAGTCCTCCAGGCCGGCGAAGTGCTCGCGGTCCTTCTCGGGGAAGCTGGCCGTCTCGCCGGACAGGCAGACCAGGTGGAAGTCCACCAGGGCTCGCACCTGCGGGCAGAAGACGCCCAGCGCGTAGAGCAGCGCCGTGGCCACCTTCACGTCCTGGCCGTGCGCGAACACGGCCACGGACAGCGGGTTGCGCCACCGCTCCAGCAGCGAGTCCAGGTGGTGCAGGTTGTTGACGGTGGTGTGGGTCGCCAGGGCCAGCAGGTGCGGCTCCGGCTCGCCGCTGACGTCGCTCTTGATCAGGTTCTTGTAGACCCGGTACTGGCCGCTGCTGTCGAAGATGCCGCCGGTGGACAGCGAGTACCTCAGCCGCTCCTTACGAGACTTTTCCCCGCCGCCGCCGCCGCCGCCGCTCCGCCTGTTGTTGCCCCCGGAGCCCCCGAACAGCTCCGAGTAGCGGTAGCGCTGCTGCTTGCCGTGGAACTTGGAGAGGAAGGACAGGTAGAGGAGCTGCAGCAGCGCCACCAGCAGCAGGGCACCCAGCACCACTTTGAAGGCCGAGCATTTCTTGGAGAGATGCATTCCAGTGAAGCAGCGGGGAGGGGCCAACGGTCTGACTGCTGGGGCCACAGCGGCTTGTCAAAATGTGCCGGAGGGGCCGGAGCAGCAGCAGATGGATGGAGTGTTCTGTTCCGGTGACAAACCTCATAGGAGGGGAAAATCTATCGTGGGGTTGCAGAAAACGTGGGGAAATGAAGCAAAGCAAAGTTGCAACCAGATCAGCGTCTTTGAAGCCTCACCAGGGTGTTGAGCTCCTCATTGAAATGACTCTGAAAACACTGGAAAATAGATGAAATGCAGCTATTTGATGACCGGAAGCGGGTTTTTTGAAACACAAAACAATGTAGATTATTGAAATGAAAACTTTACATCTGGGCAATCAAAACATGTTCTCCATGAAATGAAGCAAAGCCAAAATCCTCTTCCCACAAAAAACACATCCAAGGGTTCCTCCTCTGATGACAGGGGGCAAAAAACAAAAAAAAAAAATGATCTTCTTCCAAACTTCAGAAGGGAAAAAAAAAAAAAACTCACCCTGGTTTACTCTTCCAGTGGAGAAGCTGCAGGCACAAACAGGAACAGGCAAGAGTGGGCAACAACGGAAAAGTGCTGGAGTGTCGTTGCATTGAGCTCGGCGGGCCGGATTAAGAAGCTTTAACGGGCCGCACACGGCCCCCGGGGCCGTGGTTTTCCCATGCCTGCGGTCAAGCGACCAAAAACGCCACAACTGGAGCGAACAATGCGCAGCTCAATACAGCGAGGCGCTGCGACCGCTGCCTACATCGCCAGCACGAGCGTTGCTAACTAACTAGCACTTTAGCCTCCCGGGCTGCTCAGCTCATACCTCGCGGAGGCAGAACATCTGCAATGCCCTCTGAGATGGAGACACAGCAGCAGCAGCAGCAGCATTCGTTCACAGGTGGAGGTCCACAGAGCTCCACCAAAACACCACCGATGTTGCCATTTTGCACCGCGGCTTGCATTTCGGGATCGTAGCTACGGTGGCCGAAGAGGGCTGCAAAAATGCGCTTGCAAACAACGCTGATGGAGTTGAATCGCGACTCCTTCCAGAAACTTTTATCTTTTTTTTTTTTTTTTTTTTTACGGGGGAGCCCCAACCATTTGAAAAGGCAGTTTCGGTGTTTACCGTCCAAAAACAATGTTACGCTAAATTTCATGGAGACTAGGACATACAAGCACTAGGACCCAGCGGGAAACGGGCGCTCTAGCTGAAGCCTGTTCCCCTTGAGACCGCCCCCAAGCTCTTTGATTGGCTCTGCCGTTTCTTGCTAATAATGTGTGATTGGCTGTCCCCGCTGTCACCCGATCAGGTTACAAACAGCACCTGGAATGCTTGCTCCCCGGTGAAAAAAAAAAAAAGACAAAAGAAAGGCGTTGCTCATCATCGAAGATTCCGATCTGTTATTGGAAATTGTTGACATGTTGGGCGTTTGTTCTGCCTGTGTTCTGTTTGTTCTGCCTGTGTTATGGCAACCAGGTGGCGGAATGCCAAAAAGCAAAAAGAAAAATGGCCATAAGAGACTCAAAGTGTAAAGTTACTGAAAGGAACACGTTGCACTCCGGTCCTCTGGAACTCCTCATCCATCAGAAACTCAGACTCACTCACCTCCTTCAAAAACAAACTCAAAACCCACCTTTTCAAACTGGCCCACAACACCTGACCCCCCACACAACTGACATCTCGGACACCTTTCACTTAGAATTATTGTTATTAGTCTACTAGTAGTAATAAAACTTTTATTTTTGAATTATTTTGTAACTTTCTGATAAACTTATGTATTGCAATTTATATGTTCATATTATGTAATTGTTGTATACCAGTCTGTGGTAATCTATCCATTTATATGCCTGAGTGTAACTATAGTCAAAGTAATTCAGAACTTCTGCTTATTTTTACGAAAAAAAAAAATTAGGTATAATTTTATGTATATGAGATCAATTGACCATACATACCAAAAATAAGTGTTGGTGGTAATGGTGGCAATTGGAAATGGAAAGAGATTGAAAGAGTTTGAGATTTAATGACAAGTTTTATTTTTTTTGCATGTGAAATTTCTGTATGACAACTTTGTATGTAAAAGCCTCTAGGCTGTGGTTGTACACATATTTTGAACTTCGTATTGCTTTGAGGTGATATCAGCACACACACACACACACACACACACACACACACACACACACACACACACACACACACACCTCTGAAATCAAAATTCGGACGAGAGACACGCCCAGAGAGAGCGGCGTGGTTCCCGATGTCCTTCATGCATGCGGTAATTCATTTTCCTTCGTTGGTGCACTCGATGAGAAATCAGCAAGATCACGCAAAGAAGAAGAGACGTTGCAGCGACCATTGAAGAGAATGATGGGAGTTCGTGGCTGTCAACCAAACCCTCCAAGGAAAAAGTAGTTTGTCCCAATAGAGCTCCATCGCAGTTCTCTTTAAAACGCGCATTTAACCGACGCTGTGGGAAACAACGCCGTCAAAACAACGTAAGTAGCGACCTATCTACTTTATTTCTATTTTCTCACCCTGGAAGTTTCACTGCGTCGCCATCGAGTGACTACAGGTGAAATCTTGGCAGCGGTTGGAGCTATTGTCAAAGTTAGAAGTCATGCAAAGTGACGACGCTAACGTGTAAAATTCAGGGAATCGTTATGTCTACGTTGAGGTGGATTTTTGACTAAATTGTACAGTAGAAATTGACACGCGTGAGGTATCATTGTAAAACCTGGGAGCTCTACTAGCACAATCAGTTGACATATTTCACGGGAAATCATTTTTGGCCTTTTGGGGGCGGGGGGACTCCAAAGTTGACAACTTTGCCACTGACATTGTGATATTTCTGAGTTTTTGACATCTGTTTTTGTTTGACGGCCGACCTGAACAGCGTCGAAGCCGATGCGTCACGTTGATGTCTCACAGTAAAGTACAGCACATACAAATAGAAAATCCAGCACACTGCGTATTATTATGACAACCAACCTTTTTCTTGAAAGGAATTGAGGGTAGAATTTACGTTTAAGTAAATGAATGCATTTTATGATGTAGGCCGAAAATGAGCTTCCCCTCCTTCAAAGACCAGCAAATCAAAAAATAATCAAATCATTCATTCATTCATTCATCTTCTATACCCGCTTATTCCAATTCAGGGTCACGGGGGTCTGCTGGAGCCTATCTATCCCAGCTGTCTTAGGGCGAAGGCAGGGTACACCCTGGACAAGTCGCCAGTTCATCGCAGGGATAATCAAATCAAATCAAATCAAATACATGTGTGTGTGTGTGCACATGTGCACCGTTGAAAAAAACATGGCTGTGCCCATGACGGTAGGTCACTGTGTTGTGTGCTTGGCTGTGCTTTGATGAAGTTACAACTGAGCTCAAACATCTGTTCGGGTTGCAGCTTCGCACCATGTCGTGCACCTTAAAACCTCCTGAGGATCCAGGGTGGGAACCACTAAGGAGGTCTTCATCAATGGGACGCGAAGACGTCTTCAAGAAGAACGGGTGAGTCTTCCTGTCTGCAACAAAACACTGCCTGCACTCTTCCTGGTCTGATTTCTGTCAGTCAAGGACTCCTCCCATCCCTCCCTCCCTCCCTCTCTCTCTCTCTCTTTCTTTCTATTGGTGCAGGCAGGAGAACACTTCTCAGGGATCTACTGTACCGAAGGATCTACCTCTGATCTGTCACCAGAACCTGGTATCCCATGGTCTCCGAAAGCCGGACTGCAATTCAACGTCCCACCTGAGGCGTGGACAGGAGGTGAAAGGTTCCTCAGTCAAGAAGAACTCCGACCAACGGAAAATGAAATGATTCTTCGCAATGAAGCATTAATTATTACTTTTCTATCATGGCATAACTTTAACTTTTGACTTTCAGCTCGAGGCTCCTGCACCATCAGTGCAAGAAGGAGAGTTGCCGCTGCACTCAGTGAAATCTGAGCTGGATACAACAAACTGTGCAATAACTGTACATTTCTCATTTAGATGCAATAGAAACATATTTATAGCAGAGAATGTAGCAAATGTTAAAGTGTGAGACATGAAATGTTTTGCTTTTTAGCTCACTTCTTATTTTTCTGTATAATCATGCAGATATTTATTTTTGTTTACACTCTAAAAAGAAAAAAAAAAAAAAATCACTGCAAGTTTCCAATAGTCTTTCTTAGTTATGACGACTTAATTTCAAATTGCGTTGAACCCACAAACAATATTACATTGGACGAATTAGCTTTTGCTCTTTAGTGAAAGCTTATTTTAAGTCCTGCTTACTGAATAACTGTTAACATAAGGACAAGTTTTTAAGTTGGTAACTCAAATAATATGTCTAGTAAACTGACTTCACCACATTATTAAGTAGTTTAATTTGTTGTCTAGTTAATTATATAGTAGCAATGCTCACAACTTTAAGTAGCAGTAATTTAAAAATGTATTTATATTTTTTCGACATATTTTCTTTTTTGTATTTTTTTTTTTTTACCTTGAATTTGTCTGTACAGTACATGTTGTATTTGTATCTCATGTAATTGTACTAAATAAGACAACCAGTCGAAGCACAGTCATTTGTTCATCTTTTCCTTTACATTGCTATCAACACTTACATTATACTTTAAGGGAAATTCCAGCATAGTTTTAACCCAGGGTCTAACACATCATGAGTCTGAGATTAAAAAAACTTCTGATATGCACAAATAATGATCACAACAAGCAAAATACTTCATTAACAGCACAAATAGGGTATGTAGTTTGCCAAAAAAAAAAAAAATCACACACTTTTCTCCAGCCGCTTCTGTGTATTAGTGTGTTCACGGTAACTCAAAACTCTGAGCATTGAACAACGTAACCTTCCAGTTGAAAAACCAACCAGACCGTTTGATGGCTCATGTTATGTACTGGCACCTAATGTTCCTGTTGATCAAGTATGGTGTTGCAAAATGCCATGTTACAAAAATATGTAGTAGTGGTGCTGCAGCAGCTGGAGAAGAGAAGGTGGGTTCTGTTCTCGTCTTTTTTTTGCAGAATGTCTAACTACTCATTGGCATAGGCAAACTCTAAATATTTATCATACCTCAAGAAGTAGGCCCTTAATTTGCCTGATCCTTGCTCCTGAAGCTCCTCCTCTTGATGAAACCACATCCATTAGTTTCTTGGTGCACTGATCAAGTTTGGCCATGAAAGTCGCCTCCAGGTTTACCGTAGTCATTCTTTTGAACTCATCATTTATCTGTGGAACATAACATGAAGAAATTAGCTACAGTATTTCCGATAGCATTAATAAGGACCAAATTATTTTTTGTTCAAATAATAGTGAGTGAGTAAGTGAGTGAGTTTTGAACAAACATTTGTTCTTACCTGATGTAGAAGTTTCAAATCTACAAAGTTTGCACTCATTGCCCATCTTTCAAAACAATTACACATTTAACAAAATGTAAATCTGATTAAAGTCATTTAAGTTTACATCATTGCGTTTACATGACTAAAATTTCCACCTCCAGATTTTAAACAGGTAGACAAAATAAAATAAAGAATTTACTCATCACTTCGATTCCGCTCACAGAAACATCAGACCACCATTTGGGAGAAGAACACCGATGCACATGTGAATGAACAAAATGTATATACATATATTTTAGGGAAAAAATGTGGCTGTGGCACTTGGGTAACAGTGCTGTAGCTAGCAGTTACACGGTTAAACTAGCTCAGGGGAAGAACACAACCAACATGTGGTAACAGTGCTATAGGCTAGCCAGCAGTCACACAAGTCACTTGTAACAAAGTTGAACCCATTACTTCAGTAGAGCAAATAGAAATACAGTTTACTCACCATGAAATGTTGCTTTAGTCTTATTCAGTTGTTTGGGTACGAGGTGGAACTTAAAATGGAAACGTCAATGTTGAGAAAAAATTAAGTTATCACGTTAAGCTTATGAAGTTACGGCAACTTGAATTTTGTTTTAAGCTTACCAACATTGAAATAACTTCTTGATTCTGTTGTGGCTGTAGCTACTGTGTGTATTTATTTATTTTTTTGGCAGCTATGGTCTTATGTTTATGTAAAAACTCATTAAACCCATTAACTACATCGCTCATAATGTACGCTTATGCCATTGTCAGCAAAATATTCTAGATCATTTGTGTTGCTGAGACTATTTATAGAGAAGAAGTGGGCCAAGAATAAGGAGGGAAAAAAGGAGGAAACGCAGACTATATCCATTTTTCGTCTACTCTCTTATCTTCTCAACATTGTTTACACACAGTTGTGTACTTATGGCAAGGTTTATCATCACTTTAACTTTCATGTCTCTTGTGGGATTCAAACCTGTGCTGTGGCAACATCCCAATCTACCCCAGCGCTCGAGAAGGGTCCAGCTGCAGACTCGGAGGAGGCCGTCTCAGGCAAAGGCTGTCTCAGTTTGCAGCTGGACACTATGGACCACAGGGGGCAGCATGTCGATACAAAACGCTCCCATCATGCCTTCAGAACGGACAGACTCAGGAACAGCTTCTTTCCATGGGCTGTCAGTACTCACCACCTTCTTCTCAGTCACTTTAAAACATTTGCCTGTGCAATATTGTGTATGTATATGTTTATGTGGTATGTGTCTCTTTTATAACATGCGTTCTCCCATAATGTGTAGCATTTTATTTTACGGACAGGAATCTGAATCTAGGGATTTGATAAAAGCCACCAGTGACTGGAGCCTCATACCGAACACCTCCAAGACGAAGACATTGTCATGGATTTCTGCATAGGTCCAGGCCCTCTCTCTTCAGCAAGTGAACGCTGGTGGAGTGGACATTGAGGTGGTGACAACCTATAAATATCTGGGTGTTCACCTTGATAACAGGGAAATGAAACAAAAACTGTGTGTTTGGCTCAAATAAGCATGTTTAAAACACCTGGGCACATCTGTCTGCGCTGCTCAAACAAATAACCAGGCTCCATTAGCGGAGGGGAGAAATCGCCACAGATTGCCGATAAATTACTATTCCACTGACAGACAATGAAACTGGCACAATTATTTAACATCTTAAGGCTTTCTCCGAGAAATCGGCAGAGTTTATACGGTGAATAACCAAATAAATAAGTTACTATTGGCCTTCTGATTCTCTCATATCAGCAATATCCCCACCATAGCCACACAGTGCTAGTTGTGTACAGCGATGCTACTACAGGCAGAAGCTCCGTTAGCAAAACGGCTACGTAACAAGAAAGTTGAATAACAAGTTGAATTGAGTGCTAACGGGACGGGAAATTAAATCGTACACTGTTTTATCACACGGTTTAACATTCGTCTTATGCATGGCGTTGCTTTTGTGAGTATTATTCCAGTTTGCCAACCTCTATTCGCGGTTTTTAGTTTGCGTCTGCTATGCGGCGAAACACATGGCCCCCAGCCCCTCCTATATCACGTGACATTGTATCTGACATTTTACACATGTGGAATGGGAGGCGCGCTGCTCTGAGTTGGGCTAAACCAAATCTGTTCGAGGGGGAGCGGCGGCTCTCTTCTTTCTTCCCTGCTTCATTTAAAGAATCTATCTACCACACTGTCTTATTTTTAACACTTAATAGCTATTATCGACCATGAAGATAACATATTATTGGGGGTTGGCTGGTTTGGATTATTGGGTGGGTTGCAACCCCCCCAACCCCCCATATTCTACGCCGATGCGCGGATTTATGACCCGCCCTGACGAGCTGAGCGAACGAGCAGCGTGGGTGTCTGGAAGCGGCCATTAATATGCCCTTGTATGTTGGTGCATGTCGTGCACTCGATGAGAAATCAGCAAAATCACGCAAAAGAAGAAGAGACGTTGCAGCGACCATTGATGGGAGTTCGTGGCTGTCAACCAAACCCTCCAAGGAAAAAGTAGTTTGTCCCAATAGAGCTCCATCGCAGTTCTCTTTAAAACGCGCATTTAACCGACGCTGTGGGAAACAACGCCGTCAAAACAACGTAAGTAGCGACCTATCTACTTTATTTCTATTTTCTCACCCTGGAAGTTTCACTGCGTCGCCATCGAGTGACTACAGGTGAAATCTTGGCAGCGGTTGGAGCTATTGTCAAAGTTAGAAGTCATGCAAAGTGACGACGCTGAAGTTTGTAGCACGCTCGCCGCGGTTCCGCAGTTTGACCGCTAGATACCTGCGCTCATCCCAACACTGTTCAACATGTAAAATTCAGCGAATCGTTATGTCTATGTTGAGGTGGATTGTTGACTAAATTGTACAGTAGAAATTGACACGCGTGAGGTATCATTGTAAAACCTGGGAGCTCTACTATCACAATCAGTTGACATATTTCACGGGAAATCATTTTTGGCCTTTTGAGGGGGGGGAGGGGACTCCAAAGTTGACAACCTTGCCACTGACCTTGTGATGTTTTTGACATCTGTTTTTGTTTGACGGCCGACCTGAACAGCGTCGAAGCCGATGCGTCACGTTGATGTCTCACAGTAAAGTACAGCACATACAAATACAAAATCCAGCACACTGCGTATTATTATGATAACCAACCTTTTTCTTGAAAGGAATTGAGGGTAGAATTTACGTTTAAGTAAATGAATGCATTTTATGATGTAGGCCGAAAATGAGCTTCCCCTCCTTCAAAGACCAGCAGCCGCCACTCAGCATGTTCCCATGTGCATGTATGCTGATAATTGCCCAGCAAACTCATGGTTTAAAAGTGTTAAGGTTTATGGGTGCCTGCTCTTTTTGCCTTTGTCAGCACGTGCGTTCGAGGTTATTGGCGCGCGGGGCGCTTGGCAACGCCTTTTCCGTGCGGTAGGGCGGATTGCAAGATCGCGCGACAACCCAGCTAGTTTCAAGAGAGTCTGGCTGCAGACCTGCACCGTCAGCCAGACCCCTCTCGCTAGTTTCGGTAGTAATTGGAGTAATGTTTTTTTCTTTTTTTTTAACAGAACTTTATTGAAAATATGAACATACAGACTCTCAAAGAGGATAATGAACACAGATCAAATTGAATAAAACATCAACAAAAATGAAGACCAAAATACAGTAATAATTAAGAGGTGCATATGAATTACAAAGTAAATAAGGTACTTAAATTCACATAATGGAGCATAAGGACAGGTATTTTTTAAATTGGAATAACAAGTAGCGAGCAATGTCCAGACTTATTTTCCTAGCATTTCTGTTATTTTCTACTTTTTTGAGACATGAGAAAAAAACAACTTAAATTCCTTCATGAATCCAGTGAAGGAGGGCTTACAATTTCTCCATTTGGGACAATGGATAGGACATTTACCCATTAACAAGATGATATTAATAATAATATCTGAAATAGAATAGCCCTGCGATGAACTGGCGACTTGTCCAGGGTGTACCCTGCCTTCGCCCTAAGACAGCTGGGATAGGCTCCAGCAGACCCCTGTGACCCTGAATAGGAATAAGCGGGTATAGAAGATGAATGAATGAATGAATGAAATAGAATAATCAAAGTCATCCATAAAGAAAATAATATGACACATTTCAAAATGTGGAACATCATTGATTTTAAGCGATATCCAATTTTTAATGTCTGTCCATGAACAATGAGATAAAGGACATAGAAAAACAAATGATCCAGTGTTTGGTCATGTGGAGCAATGTGTAGAATGAAGAGTCATCTTTAACTTCTGTCACCCTGAGCAACAGTCACATGTGTAAAGACAGTGGATTGAGGGCTCTCACCTGAGTTGGAAGGCATCACAGACATTTTACCAGTCTGTCTTTCACTCATCCAAATGTGAATGCACACACACGGATTTGAGATACGCATTTGCAAATCATTTTGCTGCAATAATCCCCCCAGAAATAATGTCCAAGACAGAGTCAACTTGTACTGTGATGAATCCTCCGCCCAGAGACTGGATTGGGTCTCTGCACTGAAGCAGCCAGTTGGCGAGTGCAACCAAAGCAGAACATCTCCCACTTCCTTCTCTCCCACTATTGTGCAACCGTATCACAGAGAAGTTGAGCCAGGATAACCAAGATATTCCTGCTTGATCCCCTTATCCTGGTTTTGTGCACAGGCCCCAGTACCTTAATGACATGAGAAACACGTGTGTGTGCACATGTGCACAGTTGTTTGAAAGAAACGTGGTTGTGGCCATGACGGTAGGTCACTGTGTTGTGTGCTTGGCTGTGCTTTGATGAAGTTACAGCTGAGCTCAAACATCTGTTGGGGTTGCAGCTTCGCACCATGTCGTGCACTAGAAAACGTCCTGAGGATCCAGGGTGGGAACGACTAAGGAGGTCTTCATCAATGGGACGCTACGAAGACTTCAAGAAGCACAGGTGAGTCTTCCTGTCTGCAACAAAACACTTCCTGCACTCTTCCTGGTCTGATTTTTGTCAGTCAAGGACTCCTCCCATCCCTCCCTCCCTCCCTCTCTCCCTCTTTCTTTCTATTGGTGCAGGCAGGAGAACACTTCTCAGGGATCTACTGTACCGAAGGATCTACCTCTGATCTCTCACCAGAACCTGGTATCCCATGGTCTCCGAAAGCCGGACTGCAATTCAACGTCCCACCTGAGGCGTGGACGGGAGTGAAAGGTTCCTCAGTCAAGAAGAACTCCGACCAACGGAAAATGAAATGATTCTTCGCAATGATGCATTAATTATTACTTTTCTATCATGGCATAACTTTAACTTTTGACTTTCAGCTCGAGGCTCCTGCACCATCAGTGCAAGAAGGAGAGTTGCCATTGCACTCAGTGAAATCCGAGCTGGATACAACAAACTGTGCAATAACTGTACATTTCTCATTTAGATGCAATAGAAACATATTTATAGCAGAGAATGTAGCACTTGAAATGTTTGACATGTAAATATTTTGCTTTTTAACTCGCTTCTTATTTTTCTTTTTCTTTATACTTACAGATATTTTATTTTTGTCTCGTAGAATAGAGAAAAAAACAGGGTAAAATTCCATGTTTGGGATGTACAAACCTGGTCAATAAAGGTCGTTCTGATTCTGATTCTGATGCATGGTATTATGAGTTACTGTTCTGCGATACTTGTCAATATGGAAATAAACATAAGTGCTGTGAAACTTAACTTCCGTCTGCTGGTGTTTCTTAGAGCATTGGGCGCACATCATAACAAATACACAGTCTCAAACATAGTAGTGGCACAACAAAGGGGCTTTTGTTACTACACTATTTATTGCTATTTTATTTCTGTCTCTAACCTTTTTAACTTGTTGATTCTGTTGTGGCTGTAGCTACTGTATGTATTTTTTTCTGCCAACTATGGTCTTATGTTTACGTAAAAACTCATTCAACCCATTAACTACATCGCTCATAATGTACGGTTATTCCATTGTCAGCAAAATACTCTAGATAATTTGTGTTGGTGAGACTATTGATAATAATAAGACTGTTTAATATGATCCATATCCATTTAATATTGTTTTTAGTGATCTCTAATAGTTTGGTGTAATATAATATTCAGTAACTGGAGTGAAAGTGAAAAATATAGAATAAATAGTGCGTTGGTAAATAGAGTGTAGCTGCTGCAGGAAGAAAAGACCCTGTGTAGGAGTGATTTAATTTAGTGTTGGAATATTATTGCATTTGTTTATTATTATTATTATTATTATTATTATTATTATTATTATTATTATTATTATTATGCCTTTAGACCTAACGTTCATAATTATCTGCAAACTTGTGGCCACCAGGTGGCCCTGGTGGCCACAAGTTTGCAGAAATTGGGAAAATTATATACTGTACGTTGGGCATTGGACCTGAGGCGGCGGGGGAAGAGTAGAAGTGGGCCAAGAACAGTGTTTTTGGCCCACATAAGCATGTTTAAAACACCTGGGCACATCTGTCTGCGCTGCTCAAACACATAACCAGGCTCCATTACCGGAGGGGTGAAATCGCCACAGATTGCCGATAAATTACTCTTCCACTGACAGACAATGAAACTGGCACAATTATTTAACATCTTAAGGCTTTCTCCGAGAAATCGGCAGAGTTTATACGGTGAATAACCAAATAAATAAGTTACTATTGGCCTTCTGATTCTCTCATATCAGCAATATCCCTACCATCGCCACACAGTGCTAGTTGTGTGCAGCGATGCTACTATAGGCAGAAGCTCCGTTAGCGAAACGGCTACGTAACGAGAAAGTTGAAAAACAAGTTGAATTAAGTGCTAACGGGACGGGAAATTAAATCGTACACTATTTTTTCACAAGGTTTAACATTCGTCTTATGCATGGCGTTGCGTTTGTGAGTAT
Source organism: Thamnaconus septentrionalis (assembly GCA_009823395.1). Classification (NCBI taxonomy): domain Eukaryota; kingdom Metazoa; phylum Chordata; class Actinopteri; order Tetraodontiformes; family Monacanthidae; genus Thamnaconus; species Thamnaconus septentrionalis. Next base: position 27,530,560 of record CM020503.1, read on the forward strand.
TATTCCAGTTTGCCAACCTTTATTCGCGGCTTTTAGTGTGCGGCTGCTATACAGGGAAACACATGTCCGCCATTCGAAAGAGATAACCCCACCCACTCCTATATATCACGTGACACGGTTAGGACTTGTTCGGAAGTGTGTCGGATGTTGTTCGGACCTCGAGTGAAACCCTTTGATGTCGTTCGGATCTATTAGGGAACTGTTAGAAAGGTATTAGGATGTGTTCGGACCTCGACATTTTCACTCACGTGACTATTCTGTATATTTGATATAGCTTCTTCTTCCTCTGGCTTCGCAACACGACGAGGTGGCCGAGTGGTTAAGGCGATGGACTGCTAATCCATTGTGCTCTGCACGCGTGGGTTCGAATCCCATCCTCGTCGGATCACATTTTGTATTTGAAAGTCAATCATTTTTAGTATTGTGTCCGAAGACATTCATCCTTTACTTTGAAACATTGAACTATTTCATCTGGACACCCTGTAGGTTATAAGAATAAACTACTTTCACTGTCTTCATATATATATATATATATATATATAAATATGATTGATGATTTTAAATATGATTGTGTAACATATTTAAAATGTCAATAATTTTGAGCATCACAGCTTTACATATTGCAACCAGCAGATAGATGAAATACAGAGTGCCTTGAATATTCAAAAAAGTGATGGTGTGCTTAAAAAACAAAACAAACAAACAAAAACTGTTAGTCCAAAATCATAATTCTAAATGTGCAGTGTGTTCAATTTGGATTGGGTTCGAGAAACACTCCGATCATCGTCGGACTAAGGCAATAATTCGGTTTTCTTAAGTGTCCTGTAAACGCACTGACTGATGTCCATTGTTTTTCGCACATCAAAACGGTGTACTTGTGAGGTTCCCATAAATATTATTGACAGTATATAAAATCATATTGAACATCTGATGATACCGTAATTTATCCAAATTTTAAGAGTCATTTCAATAAAGAGCTAAAAAAAAAAATCAGTGTCTTTGGGCCTTCAAACACACTGATTTTGTTGGAACTTTACTTTGGTTAATTTTTAATTGACATTAAAGCATGTTTTCTACAAACCCTATGACATATTTTTTTTCTTCCAATGAGGTGGCCCCACCAGTCCAAAACGTTGGCCGACCCCTGGTCTCAACCGACAGAATCGACTGTAGAAAATGGAAGGAAAAGTCAAACGGCGAGCGCTGCTGAGCGCTGACTGCATCCCACAAAGCAGACTGGAAGTTCTGGAACGCCCGTCTGCTGGACATGGTGGCATGTGTTTCCTCAAGTGATGTACGCTTTCAAATAAACACTCTCATGGCTGGTTGAGATACATATGTCTCCATCGAGATCCCTCTCGTCTGTCCAAATAAACTGAGGCTGATGTCGACGCCCGAGTGCCAAGCCTTCCTCAAAGCAGCTGGCCCGACGTGGCCGTCAGTTTACTGCAGCAAAGTGAGAACAGAGAGACTGCACGGTCTGGTCATCCTAAATTGTCCTTACAAGGAGACAGTAACGTAAGCACGGTCTTATATCACCGACCTGAAGCAAAGAAGGAATGACTTCATGTTTGGGAAAGAGAGTTAAAAAATAAAAAAGAAAGAAGAAGAAGCAGGAAGCTCATGGAGCCGACTGGTGGTGAACCCTGAGCACTGCAGCTGGGCCTTCACTTCACTGGGAGGAACCAACATCGACCAAGTAAGGTTTGGTTCCAACTGAACCAAAACAGTCCCTAGTGCCGTCCCTTTGGTCTGGTGTGAATACAACATGTCAATATTCTGAGACGTGGGGGTCGGGGGCCAGCCATGACAGTCTACATAACAACACACACACACACACACACACACACACTCCACTTTAGAAAACTGAATATTAGACGTTAAAGACATTTTTATGATTATTAGATCATTTTAGTGACGATTAGTGATGATACATATACATATATACATACACACATACATACATACATACATACATGTATATATATATATATATTTATGTGTGTGTGTGATCACTCTAGTGCAGGGGTGGGCAAACCACGGCCCGGGGGCCAAATGTGGCCCAATAAACATTTTTAATCCGGCCCGCCAAACTCCACAGAAATTATATTAACAGCAAGTAGGTCAAAAAAAAAAAATAGCTGTATTTCATCCATTTTTCCAGTGTTTTACTTTCAATTAAAACAGTTCATTAAATTCTTAATCAAAATAGATAAATACAGAGAGACAGATATTTTGTTCCTACGTTTTGGTTCATTTTCAGTTGACATTCAAGGACGTTTTTTCTACATATTTTTTTTCCCCCTCCTATGAGGTGGGTCACCAAAACACTCCATCCATTCTCCCTCTCTCTCTCTCTCTCTCTCTCTCTCTCTCTCTCTCTCTCTCTCTCTCTCTCTCTGTCGTCTCACTTCATCAGCAGCTTGCAGCAGCAGCAGCTTCAGTCGCGAGGAGGTCGCTGCACAACAACACAACTCCGGCTGCAGCAGCGAAACTCCGACGAACCGAGGACAGCTCGGCTTCAAGAGAGACACTTTAAAAAAAAAAAAAAAAAGTTGTACTTTTTTTTTAATCAGAGGATCTGACATCTCGCTCAGGGATTTATTTATGCCTGTGAGGCGTTCAAGGGAGCGATGCGGAGCCTGGGAATGTGATAGCGCACTCGGTTTAATCCCACTAGTGTAGTTTTTGTTTTTTTTTTTGTCATTATTTATTTTCAAATCCTCCTCCAGCAGCACCAGAACCAGTAGAACCAGCAGCACCAGAACCAGCAGAACCAGCAGAACCAGCACCAGCAGCAGTCATGGAACTCACTCTCCTCTACTCAGCCGTCTTCCTCTCAATCCTCTCGGACCGCGCCGGCGCAGACCCCTCGTCGGAGCCCGCGAAGCGGGTCTGTCCGACCCGCTGTGACGTCAGCTCGTGTCCGAGCCCCAGCTGCCCGAGCGGCTACGTGCCGGACCGCTGCAACTGCTGCCTGGTGTGCGCCCGGGCGGAGGGCGAGCCGTGCGCCGGCGACGAGCTGCCGCCGTGCGGGGACGGCCTGGAGTGCAAGCACCCGGCGGGGAAGCGGCTCTCCAGGGGCTCCTGCAAGTGCAGGTCGAGCCAGGAGGTGTGCGGCAGCGACGGCGGCACGTACGGCAACGCGTGCCAGCTGAGGGCCGCCAGCAGGAGGGCGCTGCTGCAGGGACTGGCGGCCGTCAGCCAGGCGCACCCGGGCCCGTGCGAAGGCAACTCAGGTACGAGGAGCCAGGCGGTGGCGGTGGCGGTGGCTGCTGCCGGCTGTCAGGGGCAAGTGGTGCCCAGGGTGGGGGGGGGCTTGGTTAGGATGGAGTCTGTCTGCAGTGATAAGTTAACTGGCAGTAAACGAAAAAAAAAGTTATTATTATTATTATTATTATTATTATTATTATTATTATTATTAGTAGTAGTAGTAGTAGTAGTAGTAGTATTGTAAAAATAACAAACAATGCACTGCCCCACTTTTGAGTAAACAAAAAACCAACTCAACACAATGATCTTTTCTTGAGTAAGTGTGAATGTTCCACAGCTTCACACTGTCTCACGTGAGCAAGGTCGACATTTCCTCCCCAAAAAAAAATAACTTCCAACTTCTTGACAGTGATTTTATAGTCATCCATCCATGACATTTCATCTCATTTTCATTTGCCTCCATCCAACATCTGCATCTTCTTCTCTCATACCAACTCACTTTAAAAGTGACATGCAATGTGAAAGTATGAAGGTCAAGAACCTTCATCAAGGTCGGAGGGGGGGGCTTTTTGACTGGTGGGGCCACAGTGGGTTGTGAAATGTGACGGAGGGGCTGGAGCAGCAGCAGATGGATGGAGTGTTTTGGTGAGCCACCTCATAGAGGGAAAATATATCGATCGTGGGATGCGTAGAAAACATGTTGCTTTAATGTCCATTGAAAAAAATTAGCTGCGTTTTCATCAGTTTTTCACAATATTAAAAAAAAAAAGCCGTACTTCTCGTCAGATCTCATCCCGCGAGATTTGACGAGAATTGCGTATGCGTTTGTTTGCTGTGAAGAATGATTGTTATATTTTTCTCTTTGATGACTTGTAAAAAATATTCCGTCTCCTCCTCTGTCCAATCATAACGCACCATTTCCACTGGTCAGTGAACTGGTCACGTGACCCCGTACGTCACGTCCGCTGTCGTGCAAATGCCAAAAAAGTCTTTTCATGACACTTTTGCGATATTCCTCCATATGGATCCGTGTGAAAAACCACCTGACGAGAGCCTGAAAACCTTTGAGCCATATTTGAGAGGTTTTTCCCATCACCTGTTTTTTATTGCCATATTGCGCAATTGTAGGGGTGACGGAAACGTTGAAAGTGTGTTTAAAGCCCCACGATATTTAGCTCTTTATTGAAGTGACTCTGAAAACACTGAAAAATGGATGACATACAGCTATTTTATGACGTAAATGCTAGAAATATTATTTCCTCAAGTTCGGCGGGCCGGATTAAAAAGCTCAACGGGCCACGTATGGCCCCTGGGCCGTAGTTTGCCCACGACTGGCGTAGACCAGTGGCCTTTTAACAACACTATAATCATGTTTATGTTTTATATATAGGTCAACGTATATGCACTCTATGCACTTTTATTGTGAAGCACTTTGGTGCGGCTCTGTCGTTTGTAAATGTGCGATATAAATAAGAAATAACTCGAAGGACTCGACTTTCCTCCGCGCTCTCTATTCTCCTTTAATAAGCAGCCAGATTAATTCGCTGCGGTTGTTTTGCCTCACAGCACCAATAAGCACTGGCTAGTTAACGGCCCGCCCAACCACATCCATCCCAGCCAGCTATTTTGTAACAAAGCACAACTGGGCCAACGAGCCACACCTCTCATAATAAAAAGTCTGTTTTTCCTGGCCTGAAACCTGGCCTAGAAAACCTGCTCAACCCAGACGGAGAGGTCGTGTTTCAGGATGTTTCAGGACACTGCCGAACTGTAAAACCTCAGCCAGGCCGTCTGGACGCGGGGCAGCACATTTCCCTTTCCAGCAGCGTCCAGGGCTTTCTGCCATGTGCTGTTGAAACAGTTGGACCCGTTTGCTGTCTTTGCTCGCTCCAGTAACTGTGATTTCACGGCAGTTCTTTGGCCCGCCGCTCAATTCATGGACGAGTCATCAGACAAGAATTTGGAACACGCCAGCGTTTTAGGAACTTCATGGCAGACCAGGCTCGGTGCTTCAGAGGCTGAGGTTTACACTCAAACTCTTCCTTGAGGGAAATGCCAGTGCACATGTGGGTTCTGCTGCTGTGTCACAGCTTCTGATTGGCAGCGGCCAAGTTGTCCTTACAGCCAGTAGCCCAGTGGGGGGCGCCGTCAGGGCCAGCAAGGTCTTCTCTGCCGGACTGAACACTCTTAGAAAAAGTACATTTTCCCGTAAATATGATAATAAAGTTATTCTCCATAGGCTGTTCTTTTCACATTGTATAATGTCCACTAGGTGGCGCTGCTTCCATTGTTGTATAATGACATAGAGTTCTTATCCAATCATATCCCAGCTAGCTTGTGTTGTCAGGTCCTATAAAATCTGCCTGAGGCCTTCAGAATCAACATTGCAGCCTCCTGTTGGCTGTCAGTGAACGCACCACCCTCAGTGGCGACAGCCAATCAGATGTGGAGTCTGCGATGGCGAGACCAGCTAGCTGTTAGCGGCTAGCTTCACACGTAGGCGTCCTGTGATTGGATAAGAAGCCCTGAGAGCCTCGAAGACTGAACTCAACCTGGAGATCCAGTTGCCACCACCACCAAGGAGAAGATGAAGCTTTAGTTGGCCAATCATCTGCAGTTTAGAATGGAAATAAGGTGGAGCACTGGAGCAGCAGCTGCACCAACATGGTCAACTGTTTAATAATTTAATAGTTCAATAGTCTGTTTCATTATCGTCTCCTTGGTTTTATACTAATCAGCAACAAGGTGCAGTTTATTGGAGCAGAGTTTAAGTACACAGGGTGAAGTTTTAGTGGACTTATTAAAACTTTGTTGAGGAATCTCTTCAAATGGAAGTTTATTTGCACCTCCTGCCAGTGGCAGTGGCTTAGTTACTGAGTTACTGAGTCTGAATTGTGGTTTGAATGCTCTGGATGTGGAGGTGATGTGATGTTGCTTTGATTCTCTATGGACTCCCTCGCCGTGGTGTCACATTGAGGGTAATATGAGGTGTATTCAATTAGTATTGACAAAACACGACGTCACTGACGGCCTGTAGGGGTGAAATGCACAGCCCACCACTGCAACATGGTCACCTGTGCGTGTGTATGTGTCAACACCAGCTTGCACTGTGTAAAAAAAAAACCAAGGTGAGACTGTCATCAACTGTTGCTGCTTATTGATCTCATATTGCCATCAGCAGTGGCTGTTTGTGAGTGATAATATTGAGATGTAATGACGACAGTGGTCGTAACACCTGACTTTAACTCTTTGCCATCGTAGCAGCAGTGCCTCGTCGTCATCCTGTGGGAAACAGTCGTGTGGAAATCCACAATCACTACACATGCTTGTGTAGTGATTGTGTGAACATGTGCGTTCCCACTCACAGTGTCATCTGCAACTTCCACATGTGTCTTGTAGAAAGCCTTCACTGCTACACATCCGTCCTCGCCTTCCCCTCCAAGCAGTTTACAAGATTCCCGGTTCAAACTATTACCCTCGACGACACGCTGTTTTACTACCTTAATGCATCCCACATTGTCTTCCTCTCGCTCACACACTCTCTGGCACTGTAGCAGTCTCAACTGCCAAGTGGACCTGTGAGGGTGGAGCGCCACCACAGCTAGCAGCAGCAGCAGCAGCAGCAGCAGCAGCAGCAGCAGCAGCAGCAGCAGCAGCAGCAGCTGCGTCCATGTCTCGGGTTTATTTCTGCGCTGCAGCTGCGTCAATAAGCGTTTCAAGATAGAAACCAAATGAAAGCGTTTGTCCTGACCGGAGCCAAGTCTAAAGATTAGCACGGAGGCTTCAGGACCAGCTGAGTCTATTTTCAGTACCACTCCATTTTATGTTAAAAGTAAAATTTCCTCCTGCCAAACAGCGGTTTGCTTTACTCTTGACAGAGAGCAAAAGTTTAGTTAGACATCATATAGAGCATGGATTTATCTGCTTCCCCCCGTCCTTGAGTTCAATGCTTGGGTTGTGCATTTTGCTGCTTTGCCAACTATTTTGAGCCATTTCCTAAAAAACAACTTTTCTTCATAAAATGAAAAAATAATTGAACTAGGAATAAGGGGGCAGGGTGTCACTCTGGGTGTCACCAACAGAGCGTAAAACAGCAGCAGCTGGATTCTTTTCTGTTATTATCGTGTTATTACAGTGTTATTACAGTGTTGGCTGAGCCTCCACTGGTCTGGATCAAAAACCGCCAGTCCGTCCAGTTCCAGACCGAGACCAGACCCAGTAAAAATGCCTCAGAAACCGAGACGAGACCGAGACCCTTAAACAGTGGTCTTGGAGACCAGGACCAACCTGCAGAACTTCCAGCACTACACCACAGTGAGGCAGAGCAGCTGCAAGAAAAATACTTATATTTATTACATTCAAAGCAGCAACGCCATGATTTTCTATTTAGCAAATGGAATTGGTGTCATTGGCGTTTAGATGCTAACCTCGTAAACAGGGAATCCACAGTCACAGGTATTTGGCTTCACTTTGGCGCTGGATGTCGTTGGGAAGCAAACCATCTGCTCCCATAACGAGTGGGGCAGATTGCGGCTGCACTCTGCCACTACCATCCAATCCCAACCCCAGCGCCGCTGCAGGAGGTCACGCTCGTGGCCCAGACGCAGATATCATCTGAGGAAACAGGAAGTAGCTGCGGCTCCCAGGAGGCTTCACATTAGCCTTTCATCATAAACAATCCTGTTGTCTGGGGTTTTCTAGAGGTACCATAGTGGTGGCACACACACACACACACACACACACACACACACTGGAACACAGCATCCTCATGAATGCAGGGACAATCAACCATCGAGCTTTGAAGACGTTTTGCCACAAGTTACTGGACACAAAGTGTTTCCTTTTCCTTCCAGAAAAAAAAAGCAGCTGACTCTTGAAATGAAAGAATGACACTGGATTGAATGCACTGACCGTGGATCAACCAAGGAACATTGAACTTTTCCAACGTGCTGTGTTTTTAAAAGTCTTGCCAGGGTGGTCAGAGAGCCGCTGTGGGAGAGAGCTGGAGACACACGGACAGCTGTTTGGATTGGCTCACGGCCTTGTGGCCAAAAAAAAAGGCTAGGGGGCTAAAATGATAAAATGTATATATATATATTTCAAGAGAAAATGTTGGGCATTTATTTTTGCAGAGCACAATTCAGTTCACTAATTCCAGTCATGTATTGACTAGACCAGAGAAATTTGGCGAGCGTTTTTATTTTTTTGTGGAATAAATCTGCGGGCTGTGGAATAAATTTAGCTCGTGACTTCATGATAAGGAGAAAAAAAAAAAAAAACGGTCCTGAGAGTCCAGCAGTTGAGAAGCACTGCTTTACATCATCATCTGTCTGGCTGCAGCAGCAGCACATTCCCTCTCTCTCTCTGTGGTTGTGGAAGGAAAGGGTATCCATGGCCATTCAACTCCTTGTGTCTCAATCGGAATTGGTCTTCATGTCCAATGGACTTCAATATCACGCACTTTGGATTATTTGAAGCTAAACCAATAAAGTATTCAATAACCAATGAGCAGCCAACCTCACTGCTGCTTTGTGCTTTTGCTCAAAAGCTCCAAACGGTGGCCACGAGCTGCATTTCCAGTCCAAATTTTTGCAGAATAAAAGCAATATTTATAAAATTTTGACAAAGTACAATTGCAATTTGCAGGTGTTTCCGCAAAGAGCGGACGTGACCCGGTACGTCTCGTCCGCTGACGTGTCAATGTGAGAAAAGTCTTTCCATGACACTTTTGCGATATTCCTCTATGTGTGAAAAACCTCCTCATGAGAGCCTCAAGACCTTTGAGCCATGTTTGAGAGGTTTTTCCAAGTGGAGGTGTTTCCACCACCGGGTTTTATTATGGCCATATTCAGGTTTTGCTCAATTCTAGTCGTCATGGAAACGCAGCTAGTGTAAACTTTCCTGAAAAAACTTCAAAAGAAGAGGAAGAGAGAGGAAATGTAAGGACTGACTGTTGCTGCTTCAAACAAAACTAGGTCAGGCATCTCTTCTATCAGAGCTGGACAGTCTCTTCACCATTAATAGAAGAATAACCACCAAGGCTTCTTCTTCTTCTTCTTCTTCTTAGTAGTTTTCACTTTTTTCCGACCTGCTTTGCCAAGACTTTGGTGAAACGTGGTGGGGTGAGGCGGCCCACCACAGGGCGGCGATGCCCAAGAAGAGGAAGTCTGGTCTGGGATGGAGCGACGTGGCCGGAATGTCAGCGGCTCAGAGCCACTTAGCAAAAGTAGATGAAAATCATCAACGCAGCTTTGATCCTCGGTCACATTGCGCCCCCTTCACTTTGGTTCTGGGTGTTTCTGTTTTTGGATTAGGGAATTTACTGTTTGTCTCAAATCAGTTGCATATTTGAAGGTAGTTCACTTAGTGGGCGTTTATTCGTGAGGGCAGACCTGAAAATAACTGAACACCATGGCGAGAGCAGGAACTACCATGCACAACCCGGGACAGAAAACAATCAACCAACAAAGACAAAGGGAGACCAGGACTGTGTCTCAATCCAGGGTCTGCATCCTTGGAAGGAAGCGTCCTCCATCTGAAGGAAGCATCCTCCAAGGACCCGGCCCAGAAGGACGGACCAAACCCGCCTCCCCAGTAACCACACGGGACGGTCTAGCCTTTCGGCGTATTTCCTGGTTGCGTCGCCGCCGTGCCCTCCTGCTGGCCAACCCCGGAAGTGACGTTTTCATAGCATCAAGCTAACCATTGGTTGGTTGGATGTTCAAATAAGTAAAAACCCTGCGTTAAAAACTGAATATTTGATGTGAAATTTCAATACTTAAATTTATACGTGGTGTCTTTGCCAGTAGATGGCGCTAATTTCAGCTGACTTCCCAGGATCCCAGGATGCTTTGCTTGCCGCTGCAAAGCATCCTGGGATACAGAAGGAGGTGAAGGATAGTAGCGGTGCAGCCTTGGAATGGGCTAACAGTTGGGCGCATTTTCCAGGGTGCATTTGGAGCGTCCTGAGGACTTCTGGGAATTGGGAGGAGCCTTCACGCAGTGCTATGACGCAACTTCCTTTCAAATGCAGCCTTGGAAGGAAGCAGACCCTGGACTGAGACACAGGCCAGGTTTATTTATACACTGGGGTAAAGGAACACAGGTGAGAACAATCAAGGGCAGGCCTGACAACGAGACACAGGTGAAAGACATCAGGAAATAAATACAGGAAGTAAAACTGAGGACGCTGGCTACAGAATAAACTAATTTCAAAATAAAAGGCACAGAACATGACAGATTGAGATGAGAGGAGCCTCTTTGGTTCGCCTGGTAAACCCAGCTGTGTTTTCCATAGCAGTGTAAAAAAAAAAAAAACTAATGGCACCTTTTAAATAATGATTTGAATGAGTTGGAGGTGCTTGAACTTCATACTGTCACATGCTGTGTTACATGTGAAGTTAGTTGGGACGAGAGAAGAAGATGCACAGGGTCGGATGGAGCCAAAGGAAAATTTCATTTTTTCACTTCCATTTGTGTGTACCAATGTTGTGTACATGTTAACACATTGCGAGGGCGGTTAGAAGAACTGTCTGGTCCCCACCAAAGGCTCCATATTTTCCCAGAATCCCTTTTTCAATGTGTTTGTGAAACACGGTGCCACTGTCTTTCCATGAACTTCCTGCATTCCTTATTTTGAAGTTTGTGCTAAAAAAAAAAAAAAAAAACACTTTGAAATCACCTCATCGCGTTGTCACCGATACACTGCTGTTGTGTGACTGTTCGTTTATTATAACGCCTAATTCTTGCTGCCAGTATAGGTCCTGCACATGCTGCCAGTCCGCGTTACAAGTTCAACTTCATCGCTGACGTGGTGGAGAAGATCGCCCCGGCTGTGGTTCACATTGAGCTCTTCCTCAGGTACTGCAACATTAGCAGAGTCCTGATGATGATGATGATGATGATGATGATGACTGTGTGTCTATGAGTGCAGTGCCTTTCACAGACTCAACCCCCCTGTCACCCCATATTGCCCCCATGTTGCCCCTCTGTCGCCCCCTGTTGCCCCCCAGGCACCCTCTGTTTGGTCGCACCATCCCTCTGTCCAGTGGCTCAGGCTTCGTGATGTCAGACAACGGGCTGATCGTCACCAACGCCCACGTGGTCTCCAGCAGCTCGCCGGTGTCTGGCCAGCAGCACCTCAAGGTACAGACGCAGCAGTCGAGGGTCCAAGAGATTGAATATGAACACTTATTAACATTAATAACATCATTGCTCCACTAGGTCTCCTACATGAAGGTGATGTGATGTCTTAGTGTGAATCCCTGTGGATTCTGGAAGCGTAGAGTCACATTGAGGATATTATGAGGTGTATTCATGTAGGGTGGAGTCAGAATGAGGTCACTGATGACCTAAAGACATGAAACGCACGGCCCGCCACTTCAATATATACACAATGATAACTCCAAACAGTAGCGGCATCATTTTATTTTTTAGCAAAGAAGCAAACTTCTGAAGTTTTGCATTCATTCAGAACTGGTGAATAAATTCAGGAGGAAACAACTGCAAAAAAAAAAAACAATGTTGAATTGTGTATTTTTCTCAACATCTTTTCATAAACATTCTCAACATATTTTTCTCAACATCAAGTCTTAGCATTCACACATATTTTTATTATTCCTTCTTTCTGGTTCTCTCTCTCTAAAGGTTCAGATGCATAATGGCGACGTCTATGAAGCCAACATCAAAGACATCGACAAAAAGTCCGACATCGCCACCATCAAAATCAACTCGCAGGTGAGTCCAGCCAGCCTGGGCTAGGGTTAGCCTAACCCTGGCTGACTGGGCTCGGGTTAAGCTAAGCCTAACCCTAGTCCAGGCAGCCTGGGCAGCGTCTTGCTCACGCAACAACAGTTGGGTCGCATTCAAACTGGGCGACTGAAACTATTGATGGAGTTGTAGTGTAGTGTAGTGTAGTGTAGTGTTGTTTAAACTGACAACACCAGAATGCTTTGTGTGGCTGCTGCTGCTGCTGCTGCTGCTGCTACCAAACCTGTGAAGATTCAGCCGTGAAAAAACATCAGACTGTTTTTTGAGTCAATCTGATATTGATAGGAAACCACTCTGATGGTGAAGACATTACTGCAGGAGTCACTTCACTTGAAGTCATCCTCTAAAACATTTTTTATAGCTGGTCGTTATAGTTATTGGTGTATGAGTCATCCAGAACTACAGAGTCACTTTGCCATGGAGGTATAAAACATTATGAATGAGTTATAACACAATAATATCCACCACTTACAATCATTTATGAACATTGTCATAAGTTGTTACACGTGACTATGAATATGATTTATGACATTTTTTTTCATAATGCATTATACAATAGACCTTCATAGAAAGAGTTACCAAATACTCAAGTGAAGTACAGATACCAGAAAATAAAGTAGAGTAACTTAGTAAGTATTTGTACTCAGTTACTCTGCACCTCTGGTTGCTCCTCATCCTCCTGAAGGTTCAGACTGTGGGTTTGGATCAGCAGGCTTTTCTCCTCATTAGTGATGGATGATGATAAAAACAAAACAAAAAAAATGCAGTCTGCAGTGAGACCGATGGCCACCCACAATGCATTTCTTCCTTCTTCTTTTTTTTTCTACATAGTAAATCCTAAACAAAACAGCGTTGATTTACGGTCACATGACTCCTCGCAGCCTCGTCCCCTTCCAGTAAAACGCAGCGGTGTTACTGTTGAAGCGCAGCCAGCAAGTGTGTACAGTCAGTGTGTGTGTGTGTGTGTGCACGTGTGTCACGTGTCCAGGTTCAGCCTGGTGTTAATAGGGTGGGGTTAATGGAGCGCAGTCAAATTCCACACCTCCCCAAGGGGGCGACACCATAAAGCCCAGCTCACGTGCTTCCACAGAGCTGCTTCTCTTTTCTTTTCTTGCAAAAAAGGGGCGGAGCTTAGAGAGGCAGCGTATAAAAAAAAAAAGAGGTTAAACTCAGTGAGTTAGTTTTTTTTTCTCCAAAAGAAAGTCATCTTGAAAAGCTGCTGACGAGATCAACACTCTTCTACTGTGTGATCAGTTCAAGCTGGTCTGAATCTATGGATCCATGTGAAGATGGGAATATTCCAAAGCATCCACTTTGTAGTTAATGATTAATCTGAGCTTGATTAATCTGAAGTTAATCTACAGTCTTTTTAATTTATCATCATTTTCCATCTTTTTGCACAAAACTGTTGCTGTGATGATGCAAATTTCTCCCAATGTGGGACTAATAAAGGTGTTTCACACCATTAAACCAGGAGAGGGGCGGAGCACAAATGTGACAGAGGGGCCAGAGCAGCAGCAGATGGATGGAGTGTTTTAGTGACCCACCTCATAGGAGGGAAAAAATAGTTTGCAGTTTCATAGTTTGGCCGCGCCTGGCCTAGAACCACCTAGAACCACCACAGAACCACCCTGGAATCATCTAGAACCAACTAGAACCACCTAGAACCACCACAGAACCACCCTGGAATCATCTAGAACCATCTAGAATGGATGGTTCTAGATAGATGGAGTGTTTTAGTGACCCACCTCATAGGAGGGAAAAAATAGTTTGCAGTTTCATAGTTTGGCTGTGCCTGGCCTAGAACAACCTAGAACCACCTAGAACCACCACAGAACCACCACAGAACCACCCTGGAATCATCTAGAACCAACTAGAACCACCACAGAACCACCATGGAATCATCTAGAACCACCACAGAACCACCCTGGAATCATCTAGAACCACCTAGAACCACCACAGAACCACCACAGAACCACCCTGGAATCATCTAGAACCACCTAGAACCACCCAGAATAGCCAGTGGACCACCTAAACAGAATTTTTCTGCCTTGTGATGTTTAACTCTTGCATCAATCTTCTTCTGGCCTCTAAAGAAGTTGGAACAAAAATCAAATCTTTCCCTCTCATTATCAGACATGTTAAAAGTTTTAGTCTGTCCTTTCCTCGATATTTTCCTTCAGTTTCAAATCCAAGAGATGATTCTGCATCAGTGGCTCAATAAAGCAGACAAATGGAGTCAAAGGTGGCGACTGAATCAGCTGAAAGGCCTCAGATCCAAAACCAGGAGGAGGAGGAGACCTGAGAGGAAGAGTCCCACCATGGTCTATTCAGCTCCTCCCCCCTCCTCATCTTCCTCCTCCTCTTCCTCTCCTCCTCCTCCAACATGGTTTTCATCGCATCATTTCCTTCCTTGTCATCACGTCTGAGGTTCCTGACACTTTTCTACACGTGTGAACTTTATTTTGATTTACGTCAGATTTTTGTCATGGTCTGTAATTTGTGGTTGCCAGTCGCTGTTTGTGGTTGCCAGTTGCAAACATTGGTCTTGCGGAGCTGCAAACATTGAACCATCCAGAGATCCAGAATTTTTCTTTCTTTTCGTTCCAATTTTCAGTCAAGGAAATCTGTGACACATTATAAATACCTAATTATATATATATTTACAAAAACAGTATATACATAGAAACCAAAGCAGCCTACTCATAAGCACATTTT
>CM020503.1:27550259-27552759 GCA_009823395.1 Thamnaconus septentrionalis
CTCTCTCTGCCGGGATAGAAAGAGAGAAAACACACAATGGAAAAAACTCTTTGTGGGGTTGAGCAAAGTGCAACATCAGTCCTGATTTTTTCATCTTCTTTTCTTTTCTTCTTTCTGGAGTTTTTGAAAAACTAAATATAATATAGGTTTAATATTTAGTCATCTGATACATTTAAGGACTGAGCCTAAAGATGGCCAGACATGGATAAGTGAAAGCAGACACGTGTCATTCTAATGGCATTCTAGTAGTGGTCGGCTGAAGAGGCAGAAAGTCAGAGGTGAACCTCAGCGACTCGTCGTCCCTTTGAATTGACTTTGAATTGAATGGTTTGGAACAGTCCCGCAAACGCTGCTTGCAGCTTTAATTTTATTTTTGCTTTTTCTACAATGTGAAATAATGAAAATCTGTGCAATCAACTGACAAAAAACACCTTGCAAACAAGTTTTGCACAATATATACACTTGCAACCAATAATAAATACTTAAATGAATGCACAGTTAACAAATGACTTATGAATTCATTAAGAACAGTGCACATGTGCGTTTTATCCTTTCAACAAATGTTTGCCAATGTATTTTCTTTCCGTACAACTGACAAAACTTTGATTTCATCCTCCTGTGTTTCAATACATGATAGATTTCTGGCCCCAACTGGCCCCATTGTCTTTGACACACAGTAAATAATGATTTAATAATGTATACTATATATCCATCCATCCATTCATTCATCTTCCAGACCCACTTCTTCCTGAGCTCAGGGTCTTGGGGGTCTGCTGGAGCCTCCCCCAGCTGTCATAGGGTGAAGGCAGGGTGACACCCTGGACCAGTCGCCAGTTCATCACAGGGCCACACAGAAACAAACACTCACATGCACACCAACGGACAATTTAGAGCTTCCACTTGACCTCACATGCATGTTTTTGGACTGTGGGAGGAAGCCGGAGAACCCAGGAGAGAACCCACGCAGACACAGGGAGAACATGCAAACTCCACACAGAAAGGTCCAAGGCCCAGAATCGAACCCACGACCTTCTTGCTGCGCCACCGTGTCGCCCCAGTGTATATCAGTATGGAAAACAGTGGACGGTGTGAAATACAAACTCATATTGTCGTCCTACAAACGGCCTGGTGGATGGATGGACTAATTAATGCAACCTAATCTAAACTCTCTAACCAATCAGATGTTGGCTGACTCAGTTGTCACCATGAAGCTTCACCACATTCTCTGACCAACACTTCTTTCACACTTTGTTGTGTGACGGCCTTATTTCAAAATTGATGAAATTCGGGTTTTTTCTCCTCATAATTCTACAAAGAACATTCATTCATTCATCTTCTATACCCGCTTATTCCAATTCAGGGTCACGGGGGTCTGCTGGAGCCTATCCCAGCTGTCTTAGGGCGAAGGCAGGGTGGCACCCTGGACAAGTCGCCAGTTCATCGCAGACAAAGAACATCAACGGTGTAAAACACACAGTGTTGCAACTTCTATCGTCCGTATCGCAACACTACAACAAATGGATGGACTCTGGGATGATCTGGAGCGCTGCTGAGTGGGAGGGAAAAGTCCCAGACTGGGAGAGATGTGGTTGGAGTGGATGAGCCTCAGTGCGCTGCTGTCTGCTAGCACTTAGCACCTTTAGGAAGAAACCCAGCGGTCTGCAGCCATAGGGTGCAACATCAATCTGAGGACTAGTCTGCTATTAGTGTGCACCACTCACCGAGGGTTAGCGGTTTGCTGTGGAGGCCCCGCCCCCTTCCTGTTTAGACCAAAGCTATGAAGAAACCAAACCAGCCATTACTCTCACTCTCTCTAGCTCAGCATGTGTGTGTGTGTGTGTGTATACAGTACATATACATACACATATGTACACATTACATACATACATACATACACTATATATACATATATACATATGCATAGTTTGGACTCATACTTTTCTTTCATTTTCATGACTATTTACGCTGCTGGTTGTCACTCAAGGCATCAAAACTATGAATGAACACATATGGAATATGTATTAGAGAAAAAGGTGTGAAATCACTCAAACAAGTTTGATATTTAAGATGATCTAGAATAGTCAGCCTTCATATAAAATATATATAACATCATATTTTAGGTATTTAACTTTTTTTTTTCTTTTGCCACATTAATCCACAGCTCATATATTTGATGTCTTCAGTGTGCATCTACAGTGCAGAAAGTAGTCAAGATAGAGACGAAACAAGGGTGTCCAAACTTTCAACTGGTAGTGTGTATACATACATATATACATACATATACACATATACTGTACATAGATCCATATGTACATAGAGATAGAGAGGGAGATGAGGAAAAAGTTCCATTTTTGTTTCCTCTCGGCCTCTCAGACAGCAGCCTCCTTCTTTCCATGAGAGAAGCTCCTCAAATTAGAGAGCACGTCACCCGGTTTGGGTCAGAAAGCAGGCTTCCAACCAGCTGGCGCAGCTTCAAAGCGGGTGGGAGAGCAGACGAGGT
>CM020503.1:27555259-27595259 GCA_009823395.1 Thamnaconus septentrionalis
AGAGAGAGAGAGAGAGAGAGAGAGAGAGAGAGAGAGAGAGAGAGAGAGAGAGAGAGAGAGAGAGAGAGAGAGAGAGAGAGAGAGAGACAGAGAGATACTAGTAAGTCATAAAATAGCTGTAACTGATGCATTTTTCCACTGTTTGAGAGTTTAGATAGAGAGAGAGAGAGAGAGAGAGAGAGAGAGAGGAGAGAGAGAGAGAGAGAGAGAGAGGACAGAGAGATACTAATAAGTCATAAAATAGCTGTATTTCATCCATGTTTCCAGTGTTTTCATATTCACTTCATTAAATCCATCTGCTGCTGCTCCGCTTTGTCATATCTTACAACCCGCTGTGGCCCCACCAGCCCACATGGTTTGTCCAGGACCCTCCCCTCCCCTCGGGACTTTGAGCGACTGAGGCTTAGGGTTAGGGGCAGGGCAGTTGTGAGGACGTTGGCTCAGGACAACACGGAGGAGTGCGAGGTGTTGACGTGCGAGTGCAGCGGCGTGGAGGAGGAGAGTGAGTCAGTGTGAGGCCGAGCTGACGGGAAGGGAGGGAGGGAGGGAAAGGGTGGGGGATGGGGGGGGTGAGACCAGGCGGCTGTGGTCAGGGAGCAGCGAGAGCACCGGGCTGAAAACCAGGACACGGTCCTGGGAGAGGCGGAGCCTCCTGGGGCTGCCAATTCTGTCACTATGCAAATTCCCCCAATGAAGGCACTCTTATTGTCACTCTCATTCTTAACTGCACTGGGCTACAAAAGCAGCGTCCATCGTCCATGTACGTTTTTTTTACCGATATAAAAATTATCTGACGGGACGAAGTAAAAATAGTTTGGCTGTCGGTTAAAAATGAAGTTTTCAGCAATGTTTTTGTCAACAACGGTCAACAAACCAACGACCGTTGCATGTGTGCGTGTGTGTGTGTGTGTGTGTGTGTGTGTGTGTTCCTGGAAGAAGGAGGCTGGACGGCCGCCAACGCTGGGAGCTCTGCTTCCAGTCATGACAGCGAAGCCGACGGAGCTTCTTCATCACATCTCAGTGTAAGCAAGGACCATTTAACCAAAACAAAACACAAAAGCCGCAGTGCATTTACCATAAGTCCGTCACCGTGGTGTGTGTTGTTTGGTCTGTGCGGTCACTATTGCGGCCCTTATTGAATTATTGAGTGCTTTACACTCATCTGCTGAGTATTTGTTTGGTGGGCGGCTAAACCAGCGGCGCTCAACCGCTGGAGTCTCACCACCAACGTTTATTTCTCCCCGACCCAATCAAAACAGCTCCCTCTGACCCACTTCTGGGTCACGAGCCGCCAGTTGAGAAACGCTGAGCTAAACAATATGATATTTCTAATCACTGTTGCAACCATATGAAATGACTAAAGCGACCTCGAAGGCTCGCTGGTTCTTGCGCTGGTTTATCAACGTTAGGCTGTTAGCGCCGCTACTGTCCCTTTAAGAGGATCCAGGGGGAGGGCCCAGCGATGACGTCACACTGGCTTCACATTCCAGGTTTGCAGTGCATGTGGACGAGAGTTGTTGTTGTTGTTGTTGTTGTTGTTGTTGTTGTTGAGTTACAACCAGAGTGAAAAGCCACTAGTGGCCACTAGGGGCGTTTCACTTTGTTGGTGTTTCTAGGGAGATTTGGAGCCATTGTTGGTTGAATTTTGAGTGTAGTGACACTATGAACATGTGAAAATAGCTTACAGTCCGATTGGTCGGGGGGGTCAAAGGTCAGAGTGTAGGTCGTGAAGCGTTGAAGGCCTGGGTTTTTTTTTTGTCCCACGTCTCTACGACCTTCCTAGAGAGCGCTAAGGTCATTTAAGTGTTTGTTTTTTTACTGCTAGGTGGCGCTCTGGAGCAGCTAGAGTGTTCAGCTCTTCATCAGATGTCTTTTTTTTTTTTTGCAGCATTGACATGTGTGCAAACATTTGGTGAAGATCGGAGCTTCTTCAGGAGGCCGGGCTGGGGTTCAAAGCGGCGTAAGGAGAAGAATAATAGCAACGAAGAAGAAGGAGAAGAAACTTTACAAGTCTTCACCTCGGTGACGTCTGAGTTCATTTGATTCTTAATTTTATAAAACATAGTTATTTTTTTCAAAATGGTTCAAATTTGCTGGCAAAGCAGCAAAATGTTAAAAATTCTTAGAAGGCAAGTAAAGTACGGCGCATTTTCAAGGGTGCATTTTCGGACTTTCGGGAATTGGTTTCAAGCCTTCGCGCAGTGCTGTGACGCAACTTCCTTTCAAATGCAGCCTTCGAAGGATGCAGAGCCTGAATTGAGACACAGCCTTGGTCTCGGTCGGTGCCGTCTTGACGACAACACTGTGACGCAAAATTACAGACAGGAAGTGATTTTTCCAGAGAAGAAGGAGTCCAAAAAAAAATCCCTCAACTAAAACAGACAGGACACATGGAGACTGGAGCCGTACCTGGCCGTCAGCGTTGCCAATAGGTGAGTTGAGGATGAAGTCAGTGGGTGCGAGAACATCCACCAGGGCCACTGCATCGTCCTTCAGCTGGAGGAGAAACACAGCAGCAAACGCGCTCATACACCTCATTGGCGTTAGTGGATCATGTGACCCCCACTGGCTGATTAACTTCAAGATAAAATCATCAAACAAAATAATATGAGAACATACAAAATCCAACAGTATGGGATTGTATCGTAGGAAGAATGAGTCCGACCCGATTGAAGTTGCGCGCATTTTCTCATTGATCAGCTGGA
Source organism: Thamnaconus septentrionalis (assembly GCA_009823395.1). Classification (NCBI taxonomy): domain Eukaryota; kingdom Metazoa; phylum Chordata; class Actinopteri; order Tetraodontiformes; family Monacanthidae; genus Thamnaconus; species Thamnaconus septentrionalis. The sequence continues at coordinate 27,557,965 of CM020503.1, forward strand.
GGGGCAATCACGTTATAACGTTATAACTATCACGTTATAACGTAAAAACGTTCACGTTATAACGTGAAAATTATCACGTAAAAACGTGAAAATAAAATTATCACATAAAAACGTGAAACTATCACGTTATAACGTAAAAACTTTCACGTTATAATGTGAAAATCATCACGTAAAAACGTGAAACTATCACGTTATAACGTAAAAACTTTCACGTTATAACCTGAAAATCATCACGTAAAAACGTGAAAGTATCACGTTATAACGTAAAAACTTTCACGTTATAACGTGAAAATCATCACGTAAAAACGTGAAACTATCACGTTATAACGTAAAAACTTTCACGTTATAACCTGAAAATCATCACGTAAAAACGTGAAAGTATCACGTTATAACGTAAAAACTTTCACGTTATAACGTGAAAATCATCACGTAAAAACGTGAAAGTATCACGTTATAACGTGATACTGAGCCCTGTTTTTTTTTCTAGGGTGGCAGCAATACGCTTCCGTAGTAAGCTGCAGAGAATCCAAGGGTTATTTATTTGTTTATTTATTTGTTTATTTATTTATGTATTAATTTGTCTGACCCTCTGTTCAACCTACCTGTGCACACAGGGTGATGATGGCCTGCTGCATCAGCTCCGCAGGCTTGTCTCCACTCACGTAGTTCCCTGCACAGGTGGAAATAAATCAACCATGAACGCAACACAGCTCCACAGTTGGGTGAGAACTAGTGTGTGTGTTTTATGTGGCGGTACCTTGGTAGAGCGCCGCCATGTGGCTGCTGAGGCACCACAGGCCGTACAGGGTGCAGAGTCTGCGGAGGACGGCTGCCAGGCCGGCCGGGGTGTCCGGGTCCCGGGTCAGGTCCTGGAACCTCTGCAGGCAGTGGCACTCAATGTAGGCCAAGGCCAGGGAGCGGCAGTAGTACACCTGCACACACACACACACACACACCTATTATTTACACTCTAAACCAAGGTGTGAAGGAAATCTAACATTAAATTAAAATGTAAACATTCTTAAATGATAAAGAAATATTTGACTTGAACTGCTCCTGCTTCATAAGGCAGCATAACGGGGTCATAATCAGCAGAGGGGATCTGTGGCCATGCTGATCTCAGTGAACACATCACTGGTGAACTTCAGGATTTTTCTGTGTTGTTTTCCGCTCTCCAGGAAGGCTTGACGACTCCGCTGGCTGCTTTTACCTGGCTGTTGTTTCGAGCGTCAAAGTCGTCCAGTCCGGCGGCCCTCTGCTCTTGCAGCCTCCTCTGGCTCTTCTCCAGCAGGAAGCAAACCAGCCACTGGTAGGCCGCCACCGGCACTGCACACAGGACACACGCGAAGGCGCTGACTTTGGTGGCGTGTTTAACGGACGAAGCTCGACAGGAGTTCAACATGTTGGTCACTTCCTCTTATTGCATCCTCACATCATTATGTCATGTGAGTAGGAACCGAGGAGGTGAACGGTCCAGACCTTCCTCCCTCACAAGCGCATCAAATACACAATCCAACAACTCCAAAACACTCTCTGGGACAAGTCATTATACAATCATATATAATTATGAGATGTTAAAGGTCCAGTGTGTCCAGTATCTGGCTTGATTTAGGATTTTTAGACTGGTAAAAGCATAATATACTGCTCATAAATACATTAATAAAGGTGGACACTCGCAGTATATATATATATATATATACATATATATATATACATATATATATATATACATATATATATACACATATGTGTGTGTGTATATATATATATATATGTATATATATATATGACAATAACAATCTCCATACATCATATATTGGGTCTAACAATCTCCATACATCAATAAGGGTCTTGCTGCCAGTTAGCTGCCATCTTGCACCACTATATTTCTAAGGAAGCCTGGTGTGGACAATCCGGCTGCCTGACAGCACAGTGTTTGGTATTGAGGGTGAACGCTGGCGTCCTCAAGTAAACCAACCAAGAAGGAGAAGAAGAAGAAGAAGAAGAAGGTGGACGAGATATCCAGGTTTGGGTGCGCAGGGCCACCGTAGTTCACTGGCAAGCTCATATTCCATGATAGCTGCTGCTCCGCTACCCTCCTCTGGCACATTATAGAACCCATTGTGGCCCACCAGTCATCAACTACTACTACTACTACTACTACTACTACTACTACTACTACTACTACTACTACTACTACTACTACTACTACTACTATAGTGGCTAAAGAAGTGACATTTTTACATCATCCAACCAAAGAACTTTTGCTTTGACAACAACAACAACAACAACAACAACAACAACAACAACTGGTCTCATAATGTTATTTCATGCAGTGGTCAGTGTGCAGATCACAACTTGTCCACCAGAGTGTTTTGCAGTTGTTGGATTGTGTATCTGATGGATGTTTTGAGGGAGTGAGAGCTGAACCATTGACCTCCAGCCTGCCTGCCCGCCCCTGGATCTCAAAGCAGCAGGCACTGGTAATAGAAGCAGTAAACTCTCCCTGGACATAACGGCCAACTCATGAACCCTGGAATTATTTCCATGATTTCATCACAGAAGAATAACAAGGCTGAAATCTGAAGAGTCTGAAAAATACATTCCTGCCGAGTGATTACCTGCAGGGTCCATGCACTGCTCCAGGGTTGTAGGTGTGAACTTGGTCCTCAGGATCTGGTTCATGTTATCCAGGAAGTCCACAGAGTGAAGAGGCGACTCAATCTTCACGCCATCTGTGAAAAGAAAGCTGAGAAGCTCAAGCCGAAGATTCTGCGAGCGCTCTGCGGCTTAAAACCAATGTTTGGCGTACAGAGTTTTCCAATGCCTGTAATAGCTGAAGCAGGAAGGACAAAATAGCCCCGCAATTAGAAGATCAACAGCGAGAGAGCCCCCAGTCATGGCTGAACATTCCCACTAATATGGCATCATACACACAAAGGCACTTATTCAACATCCCAGATGTTAAAATAAAAGACACACAACAGCTGAAAGACAGAAAACCTTTATTTTGGCGGGGTGGGGGAAGAAAACTCAACAGACTGAAATGTAAAACGGTCAAAACCCCCACAATGCATTTGGGTTTGGCACTGACCTTGCCTCTTGGCCTGGAGGAAACCCAGCAGGTAGTTGCTGGTTTGCTGCAGCAAGACGTTGTTGTCTCCCTCGTAGGTGCAGTTGGGATCATTGTCACTGCGGAGGTCACCCAGACGGTTCACTGACACAGCAGGGCAGAGAAAAGTGTCAGTGTGGGAGGAGGAAACACGCTGAAGACAACTGCCTCCGTCCCGACTCCCCCTGCAGGTGGGAGGACCGGAGCCATTTGCACTGGTGTCAAATAAGAGTAAAGTGTGATTACTTTGAAAGTTTGTTTGGAAGTTTGTCATAAATATTGTGTTGCCTTTGTTTGATTTTAGTCTAGTGTTGTGTTGTTTTGTCATATGTATATATGCATATATATATGCATATATGTGTGTGTGTGTGTGTGTTATATTATACATATTTGTGTATATTAAAACGTGTTATAATATAACACACACATATATATATATATATATATATAAATAAATATGTGTGTGTATATATATATACATATATGTATATATATACATGTATATATTTACATATTTATATATTTGTGTATATTAAAGTCCCTTAAAAAAAAAAAAAAAAAAAAAAAATAAACCTGCCAAGCAACGACCGAATCAAAGCAGCCCCACTATTGGCTGGTGGGTCAGTCGTGGGGCCCGGCAGTTGAGAAACACTGATGTAAATAATTGATAAATGAAAGTAAAATCTTGTAAAAACAAAAACAAACAAACAAAACAAAGTGAAAACGAAAGACGGATTGAATCCTGACTTCCAATTCTTAATATGATAAAGATGTCTGTATGACTGAGCCTTGTGTTGACAGAAGTGCTCAGCACTGCAGTGTTATTCTGGGATGGAGTTCTCTTACTGGCCATGTACCCGTGACCCCCGCAGGCCTCCCGACACTCCTGGATTCCTCGCTGGGCCGTCCAGGAGCTCAGGGGTTTGCTGGTGCAGCTGAGGGCGTGCATCTCTCTGCCCAACTCCGACTGACGTAAACAACAACAACAACAACAACAACAACAACAACTAATGTCAGACAATGCAGTGCATATATGAATATGGACCCGTGCTAAGCGGATCTACGGACCTGTCTCTCACTCTTGTCCTTCATCATCAGGCCCATCTGGAACTGGACAAAGTCCATGAAGAGAGACTTGGAGAAGTGTTCGAAGGCGTAGGCTGCTGCCAGGTAGGGGATCAGGCGCCATTGCTGAGGCGGCAGACAGGAGAAGCACAGTGAGGTGGAGGCATCTCTGCATCTTCTCACCTTCTTCAGACTATGACTGGTTTAGGATGCCTCTTAAAATAAGGGATGTTTACATACTTTCAAACGTGTGTGTGTGTATACATACATACGTATACACATATAATATATATACATATGCATATATATATATATATATATATATCCACTTTTTGGGGTGGCGAACCACCAGTTGAGAAACGCTGCCCTAAAACCGTACCTGTAACTGGTATTCCAAAACTGGAACCTCCTCTGTGTCCTTGGGACCAAACTGCCTCCTGGTGGCTGAGAAGCGAATGGCCACGGTCAGAGCCAGCTTCAGGTTGACCAGAGCGATCCTGGTGATGGACACTCGGCCTCCTGACAGGGCGCCCAGGGACGCACCCAGACGCTTGTTGGGGTCCTAGAGGCCCAGGAGGAGGAAGAGAGAGACTTCAGCTACCACTGAGACCACTCTTGACCTTCAGCAGCTGCTGCAGTTGTTACTTCAGCTCAGAAGATGTGGGCAAACTACGACCCGGGGGCCGTACGAGGTCCATTAAGATTTTAAAACCGGTCTACCTTGAAGAAACTTGAGGAGATGATATTAATAGTCAGTCAGTTATAAAATAGCTGTAATTTCATCCATTTTTTCAGTCATGTCAATAAAGACACTGACTTGGTTGCAACTTTGCTTTGCTTCATTTTCCATTGACATTACAGCAACATGTCTTCTACATGAGAGATTGTTTCCTCCTATGAGGTTTATCACCAACACGCTGCATCCATCTGCTGCTGCTCCGCTACCCCCCTCTGGCACACTGTAGAACCCACTGCGGCCCCACCAGTCACACAGTTTGCCTGATTCAGCTCTTGCTGCTTTGGTTATTTCAGAATTCGAATGCTGCTTCCCTGAGGTGAACCAACGGTTGGTGAATCCATCTTCAACCACAGCTATTGTCTCTCTGGTTAACCAGGAACTACACAACAGTCTGGAAATGAAAATCCCACAAGAACTTTAGCAGACTAAGAAAAAGTTGATCCGTCCTGGTGCCTTCAAGGACGCCAGCTGATTAAATTACAAGGATAAACTGATTTTCTAAAATGTGTTGCTTTCACATATTAGAGACTATATTATTTATTATACACATTACAGAATATTATAGTATTTTTATATTATATTACGTAGTCTATTGTATGTTGCATTTTTTTTTGTGTGTGTTTTTTAATCAGCCTCATGTCTCCATGAGAACTCCAGGTGGGTTCGGGGGTCCACTAGGACCAACCTAATGGAGCCCCTGAAAGCCTGAAGGTCTCAGATTTTAAAAAAACAAAACAACATATCAATATTGTCACTGATGGTCACTAAAGTGTATTTAAGATCCTGTCTGACATTAATTTCTTTAAAATATTACTGTAAATGTAGCTTTTAATCCACTTATTTTTGAAATGCGGACCTTTTATTTTTGATACTCTCAAACGGAAGTAGCACTTGTTAACTTCGCTTACTTCAAGACGCAAGTAGTGAGACGCCCCGGTAAAAGCGTGGTAACTTTTTACGTACCTTTTATTGTATGTCTTTATTGCCTATGTTAAGAAGTACAGTTTATGTTCAAGCGCGCTCACTAAGATGGAGAAGACAGCTTTCAAGAGAACTCAGGCTAAAGTGGTCAGTGTTAGCTTGTCTTTATCGTCTGTGCTAACAATGTGATTCAATGCGAAGCAATGTCTGAATTTTTTTTAGTTCTACGGTGTTCATTAAACATCTGTAAAGGAAGTGGAGTCTCGTTTCCTATCAACTGGGCGGCATAATTACTAACAATTTCTTTGGCCAATTGGAAAAAAAAAAAAAAAAAAAAAAAAAACCTGAATGGAAGTTGTACACTGAAGCTAACACTGCAGTACGGGGTTTATTTACAGTTGTTCAATCCCAAACAACCACTCAGGAGTTGTGGAGAGGAGTTTGACTCATCATGGGAAAGGACCTCGAGGCTCTGTGGCCCACAAAGCCCCACTAACCTTGAACGGGGTAACGTAGAGTCCATCAGCTGTGACGTCACCAGTCTTGTTCAGCAGGTTGTCCCGAGGGATGCGGACATTATGAAACATGGCAAATCTGATGACGGAAAGACACAACGGGAGTTTGTCATGTTGTGTCAAACATCCTTTGCACGTTTCAGTAGAACTGTTCCAGAGAAACGCTCTTATAATATACTGCCACCATGTGGCTGAAGATCTGCACTGACAGTACAGGTACTCCCCGAAAAATGAGAATATCCAGTAAAAGTTGTTTTATTTTGGCAATTTAACATCAAAGATGAAAGCAACAAATTTTATTGAGCCATTCCACGCAAATTGACATCTCAAGCAGTTCCTTGATGTAACTTTGCTGATTAAGATTTTCAGCTTATTAAAAGCACAAACCCACAAACTCAGAAAATTTGAATAAAATTTGAGGGAAGACCTGATCAGCAAAATCCAAAGAAATAAAAACTTGAAATATATTGATTTGCATATTATTCCTTTATATAATATGTCACATTCACCCATTAAGTTGAATTGCAGAAATACAACAACCTTTTCAGGATATTCTAATTGTCTGGGTAGTACCTGTAGTTTGAACTGTGGACAGACTCAGATCCAGTATGAAATGTGATTTCTGTTGGGGTGTAAAACCAAACAATGCTAAAAAATAAAAAAAAAAAAATAAAATACAATAAAATAAAATAAAATAAAATAAAATGAAAACTTAACTTACTAAGATATTTCATTAATTTATTGAAGATATTTACTTGGATAAACTTTGATTGATACCCACCCATTATCCAGTCCATTAAGACCCAGCTTTTTACCCATGTCGCCAACGAGCACACCAGGAAGAGCCAGCAGGGTCTTTGGATCTCTCAACTGCATTAAAACACACATGTATGTGAGAAATGGATGTCAGTTTAACTGCACTTGAACATTACTGAACATCACGTTTGCTTTAGAAGTCAGCAGCTTGAAGGCCTGAAAGCCACTGGAACTGAATGTGAATCTTCACTGCTGTCGGTTGGACTTTAAGAGCTCAGCTTTTACGGCCGGAGCGAAAGATTTACCTCGGAGAATTCAGTTCAATTCAATCTATAAGTAGATCACTGTAAATGATGTAGATCACTGTAAATAATCCAACTATACACAACATGTAAATATCTTCTTTTCCTTCTCATTCTTTAAATATTTCATTTTTTACATCTTTTTAATTAATATAAATTTCCCTTCCCCTGCACTACTTGTTGTTGCTGTAATGAGGCAAATCTCCCCAATGTGGGATTAATGAAGTCCATTGAACTTTGCGTGTCTTCAGAATAAACAGCCTGGCTGCTGGGGATAGAAACAGCGATGACTCAGCAGGATTGTGCAACCGTGTGATGTAACGTCTGATAAAAGCAGCTCTGGACTGTCTCCCTGAAGGACCAAAGGTCAGGGTCAAAGGTCAGGGTCAGGGTCTCACCGGCACGACGAAGGAGTGCAGGCCGTGGCACACCTGGTCAGGTGTGTAGAGCTGAGCGTAGACCACCGCGTGGGTGGCCGTCTTGCCCATGTTGCCCACCCAGAACTTGGCGGCCTCAAAGTCGGGAGAGTTGAGGACAAACTCCTGCAGAGATTAGAGAGGGAGGTCAGAGGTCACAGGGAGGGAGGTCAGAGAGGGAGGTCAGAGTTCACAGAGGAGGTCAGAGGTCATAGAGAGGGAGGTCAGAGTTCACAGAGGAGGTCAGAGGTCAGAGTTCAGAGAGGAGGTCAGAGTTCACAGAGGAGGTCAGAGGTCACAGAGAGGGAGGTCAGAGTTCACATCGGCCACCGCTGTTCTTTCTTTCAGAGTTTTTTGAGCTTTGCTACTTGCACTTTACATTTCATAAAGGTGCAATAAAATACTTATTTAGTTAACTTGTAAAATAATCCAATTTGTAAAAACATGTATTGTAAAATGACATCTTGAATTTCCTCTGACTCTAGAGGTCTTTTATTTTATTTATTTATTTATTTATTTCATTTCATTTATTTCCTTTTAATTAATATGAATTTTTCTTCTTTTGCACAATATTGTTGCTGTAATTATGCAAACTTCCCCAATGTGGGATTAATAAAGGCGTTCTACTCTATTTTAATCTAATCTATTCTATTCTATTCTATGGGATAAGGAAGTACTATATTTTTAACCTATTGATAGACAGACAGACAGACAGACATACAGACAGATAGACAGACAGACAGATAGACAGATAGATAAATAGATAGAAACTTTATTGTCTGTTTTTCAGCAAAAAAAAACAGCTTTAAGAATTGAAAATTAAAAATACACTCAAACACATCCACACAGATAGAAGAGTGCAGATTTTTTTTTTTTTTTTTGCTGTTCGACCTTTTAAAAGGTCCTTAAGTTTTGAATTGAATATGTGGTGTCAGCAGAGAAGGTTGATGGTCACCTGGGTGGAGGCCTCGTACACCGCCGTGGTCCTCATGGCTCTGGTGTTGCTGCCGTGGCTCAGCTCAGTCAGAGCAAAGCATCCGTAGAACTTCAACGAGAAAATGTGAATGAGTGAAGGCTTTAATTCAAACATGTGAGTCAATAAAGCAATAATGTGAAATAATATTCACATTAAATATGCTTGGAAAGGAGCTGAAGAGGCATTTTGCTTGTTGAACCCCGACTCCACTCAGTCCACTCAGTGATCATCCAATACGCAAAATATCAAATTATTAAATATTGGCTATTTAATAATTGGATATTATTACATATCCAACCAGTTCATCATGCAGAGCTGCGTCACTGGATTCCACTCATCCACCTTCTAAGACCTGCTGAACCTGCAGTGCAGACTGGGGGAGGGGCCTGCAGTCTCTCGCTGCTAGCTAGGGGGCAACAGGCAGCGGCTGCACCAGTAGTTCATCATACATAGGCCAACAAAGACTGCACACACACACACACACACAGAACCAACAACTGTTTGCACTCGCTCTCAGAAAAAAAAGGGAGTTGCTAATTAGCATTAATAAGCATTAGGGAGATGGAGGCTGAACTCTGTTAGAGGAGGAACTTGAATTTTAAATTTGAATGCAGTTATTCAAGTTAGAATTGCTTAAATGAATATTTACCATCATGTTGTCGGCGTTTTCCACAAAGTGTCTGTGTCTGGCGGATCCCGCGTTGGCAATGGTGGCACCAAACATCTGAAAGACAAGAGAGTTTTCAAAGGTCTTTCAGTGGGAGTGTTAAGAAGCCGTATCCATGTTCAGCCATACTAGAAAAAAAAAAACAGTATTACATTTCAACGTGAAAGTTTCACATTTTAGGCGATAATTTTCACGTTATAACGTGAAACTATCGCAATATTTCAGAAAGTTTTCACGTTGTTTTGCGATAATTCTCACCTTATAATATGAAACTATCATATTATTTTATGATAGTTTCACGTTATAAGGTGGAAATTATCACAATAGTTACTAAAAAATTTCACGTTATCTTGTCATAATTTTCACGTTATAACGTGAAACTACCACGTTATATAGTGATAATTTTCACATTATATTGTAAAAATTTTCCCTAGTTACAATATATAGCTATATATATGTATGTATATACAATACATATATATATATATATGTATAAAAATATCAAAATATCTTGTTATTTCTTTCTTCCTCTATAAACATTTCATTTTCATTTCTTCATTTCCTAATTATCATAACGTTCCTTCTTTTGCACTACAGTTTATTGCTGTCGCTATGCAAATTTCCCCAACGAGGGATTACTCAGGGCGTTCTATTCTGGTCTTTTCTTCTATTATTTTCCGCGTGCATCGCAGACTCACTCACCCCTTTGGTGAGGAAGAACTTATTAGCCAGCGCCCAGTCATACATGCCCAGGCAGTCGGTGAGGATGAGGGTCTTGAAGGGGTCGGCCATGATGTCTTCCTTGGTCAGGAAGTCGTAGCGGAAGAGCTGCTTCACCCTGTGGCGGTGGCAGTGGTGCAGTGAGGAGATGACTGACGGCTGTGAGACTTTGCACCTTCTCTTCCGTCTGTCTGTACCTGAGGAAGGTGAGTTCTCTCATCTTCTCCATGGGGAGGTCTTCACCGGGCCGGCGAGCAAACACCGGGTCGTTCTCCATTGTCTTGAACACACGTTTCTGCAAGAACAGAGCAGAGCGTGAACTTCTCCTGGAGATCAATGAAGTCTCCATCACGTCTACATGTTCAATTTCACTTCCTTTGGAGGCAAAGCTGAAGCTGCGACGTCAACTTCAGTCATCGTCATTGTCAAAGTGATTTGGAGGTTTCACTTTGAGACTGGAGTTGAGCGAGGTTCACCTTCAGCGCGCAGATTTCTTCTCCCTCCAGGAAGAGGAGCATGTCCTTCCAATTGAAGGAGGCCTTTTTCCTGTAGACATCCAGTGGACCAGCAGGCAGATCTTCAATGGCATGGTCCATTTTCTTTGTCTTTGACCTGAAGCAGGAGAACAATAATTTCATGAGAACATTTCAATAGCAAAAATGTGAAGAGAAATGTTTATTTCATGGAGAAATCCACCCTGCCTGATGTTGTACTGAAGTCGTCTTTGTGTGAAGGATTGAGTGTTTAGTGTTCCAGGTCTTCAAAACAGGTTTTGATTTGTTCTACAGAAACACTTTATTCTCTCTTTGCCCATTATGTCCATTTTGTACTTGTACCCATTGATTTTCACTCATTTTTTTTTTTTTTGGGGTTGTCTCCACTATTGAAGATCAAAGATCAGTTTACAACTGCACCCAAAAAAATTCATCCTCTTAACCCCATTACATTTCACAAAGGTGCAATAAAACACTTACTTACATGTCAGTATGTAGACAACTGTAAATAATCCAACTATTCATGAGATGTAAATATCTTGTTTTTTCCTTTTCTTACTCATTATTTTATTTCTTTTTAATTAATGTAACTGTCCATCTTTTTGCTGCTAGCGGTGCACTGTGAACAATTATGAAAAAAGACATTTATTTATTTATTTATTTATTAAAAGAACAACTTGGGAAATGCAATGTTTACCAACAGCTCCTGGTTGTTAATCTATTTGTTTTCTCATTTATTCCGCTGAGCAGTGTGCAGCTGGAGGGCAGAACCTCACAGTGACAGTTCCAGTTTCTCAGGGGTTTTTTTTTTTTCACCACCTGCTTCAGGTGAGACTGCTGATGACCTTCAACTGTCCTTGCCAATTTATCTTTTGCTGCTCTGTATACGATGGACCACTTTTTGGGGTATGTTAAATTATCATACAGTGTGCCGTACATCACATGTATTGAATGACAGCTTGTGTGTTTTTTTTTTGTCTTGTGTGAGCATCAAACTGTGAAAATTGAAACTATCCTTATTCCCAAGCATTTTGGGGAAACTTGAGAGGTTTCTCTAAATAACCATGACAAAAAAAAAATACATTAGCAGCAAAATTGTGATGCAAAAAAACAAAAAAACGTGAAAATCAAAGTGAATCGGTGTACACTTTTTACAACAGTTTTTTCTTTCGCCACACGAACCCAATACAAAGTTATACATGTGTATTATTCATGTGTAAATGGATGATCACGACTGGACACTGGCGTCCTGCAGGAGCCGTGCTGTGGATATAGGCAAACAGAACTTGAATAGCTAAATAAGTATTTTAATCACCAACAGTTATTTAACTAATTAAACAAAACCAAAGACTTTTGTCAACAACAAAAAAAAATCTATAATCCTGAATGAAAAGAAGCAGAAAGGTGATTCATCGATCGATTGATTGAACTTTTACTCATCTTAATGGAGACATGGAATGGAAAAACTGGCCGCAAAGAATCAATTTTTAAATACATTTTTCTCTATTCATTTATTTGTTTGTATTATTTTTTTGTTACATTTATATTCTGTACATTTCAGCTGTTCTGAGCTGCTCTCATTTACATTATTAACTCCATTCAAATGTACAGTTATTGACCCGGGGGGTGAAAACCAGGAACTTCACACTTCTGTAAAGAGATTTTGCATTTCAAATAAGGATTATGTAAAACTGTTAACACTTCCAAAAACGGTCATCCTGCGGCCTACTCAGCTCTGTCGTCGTTGTTGGAACTTAACAACGGTGTAGTTCCGAAAAACATAAAAAAAAAAAAATAATCAACGCGACTGCGACTTTAAAGGAAAGTTAATCATTCTGTTTAAAGTTCAGCGGGTATCTGCTGTGGTGCAGAGTTCAAGGTTGCCCTTAGAAACCTGCCTGTGTAATTCAGTTGGCACGCTCATCTCCTCTCATCTATGTCACAAAGAGCTGGCCAAATATCTGCCTTTCCAAAAAAAAAAAAATAATAATAACATTATATTTATTTTAAAGTTGGTTTAATATTTTTCTTCTTCAAAATATAATAGTGTCATTTAAAAACAAAAAAAAACAACACCAATTTAATCCAGATGGTTATAATAATATAATAATAATTTTTATTTTATTTTTTTTAAAAAGAAGAAGAAGAAGAAGAAGAAGAAGAAGAAGCGGCGGATATTTCACAGTTCGCCTTGTCAACTCACCAACATCAGTGTTTACGTACAGAATCGATGCTAACTATGCTGCAGAGCACCGTCTGGCAACAGGGGACTTTAGGGACCGTCGTAAAAAAAAAAAAAATAAATAAATAAATAAACACCATCTATTTTTTAGTGATATACAATAACCACGAGGATAACAGTATTAGCATTATCATTGTCACATTATTATAGTGTTGTTACGGTCATTATAATAAGTATTACTCTTCTACTGACGTTCACTCGGCCAACAAGTCAGGGTCCTTTCTTTCTAACGCAGCAGAGGAGAATCACGTGACTTTACCTCGTAACCCGGCGGTAGTTGTTGTTGTTGTTTTCTTCTTCTTCCTGCTTCCTCTTCGTCCACGATTCTTTTTGGAGTCGAGTTCTACTGTTCGTCTGGACCGTCCAGCTGGCGGGTGGATGCTTGAGCGCTTTCTGTGTCAAAGGTGGTAAGTGACATGATTTCACTTCTGCCGCTTCCTTTAACAACAAACAACACTTCCTGCTTGGAACCCTTCACAGTAAGAGCGTTTTACCTTTACGCAATTCCGAGCAAGTGGAGGACGTGACAAAAGAAGCTCCCTCCAATACAAAGTACAAACAAACAAACGCACTGAGATTATTTTTGTTTGTTTTAAACAAATATTATTAACAGTAACTACAGTTGCCATTTAGACTACTTGGTCTGCAGTTACCGTTCGTTATTATACATTATTATAATGTATTATAATGTACCCTTGATGTATCAATGGTAGTTTCTTTGACGTACTATTACGTATTTTTGTGACGTAGAAAACAGTCCCTATTATGATGAATAAACATACTAAAGGTAATTTATACTGTGATTATAAAAACAACAACAACAACAACAATAATTATAATAATTATAAAAATAATAATTCTTTCTGTCATCCTCTTACTTTTACTCCCTACATTTGTACACAAATATCTGCACTTTCTATGTCGCGCTTCTTCTACTTTTGTATTTACAAGTGTTTAAAAAGATCCACATTCTGTTGAAAGTCATTCACTTCTGTCAAAAGTTGTTGTTGCCTGAAGCGCAGCTGTTTGAATTCTGCTGTTGTGTTGTTCAATATAAAAAGTGCATCGTGTTTTAGAGGAGGGGGGTTATTTATAGAGTACCTCACTGTTCAGTACGTTTTAAGTACAGCAAGAAATAAAACTGTAAAAACAAATCAGCACTGGTTATTGTTATTAAAAGTGTAAACATGTTTACTGAAGTACATTTAAAGAGTTGTGTTCAATTAGTCCTTTTAACTTTTTTAACTTTTACTTTTTTTTTTGCTACACAAGTATCTGAAGTGTACTTTACTAATGTGCAGAATATGAATACTATTGCCACCTCTGATCTGATATTTCTAATTGAGGACCCCCCCGAAAGAAAAGTACCAATGCATTCTCTTACTCCTCCTCTAGGGGGAACCAAAGACTAGAGATCGCTGTGATTATTATGTAATTATTGTGGTAATATTGTGAGCTGGTGCCATTGCTGCTGTGCAGCTGAATCTGCCCTCATAATCCCATCACGTTCTCATGCGCATCCAGCATGTGATATGCAGCGCCACCTAGAGGACGTTTTCAAAGGTTATTAAAGAATTTTCTCCTAAAATGTCACTTGAGTTTATAAAAAAAACCAAACTCTACATTAATTCCCTCGCTGTCATAGAGAGAACTGATGAATTTAGTTTCTAAGAATATTGCCCATCGCACACACTGGGCCTTGAGGTCACTTGGGTTCATTTAGCCACATTTCAATAGGTAACTTAATAACCTAACAGCTCTGTGCTGTTGACGTCATTCCGATTGATCTTTTCCTTTTCCATTCAATTGACTGACGGCTAAAACTGAAGCCAGTGGTCGGTCGAGAGGCACTGGGCCAATCAGACGCTACGAGCTACTGTATAATCACATGGTTGTATTTAGTGGGTCAAAACCTTCTGACTTTATTCACAATATAGCATCTTGAATTTACATTCCCCTCGCTATGTTCAAGAGCACAAATCAGAGCATTGGTAGTAAAAAAAAGAAAAATGTCTTTACATCTCTTTAGAAGGAGCTAAACAACGTGGGAAAAAAAAAACACAGACACATTACTAGTCTTTACTTAAAATACAACAAATGAGACTATTTTTTTTTTCATGTCCTCCCACATGTGGAGGTCCAAGGCAGCACATATCAAGCAATAATAACAACATTTTTAAAAAATAAAATAAAATAAAGAGAGAAGAAGCAATCACTACAATTGAGAGCACAGAGGTTTAACGGACATACAGACATACAGATTTGCATCAGGAAGTGCATATTAAAATAAATTATCTCTGAAGCATGTTTCTACAATTATCTCTTTTAGCTAGCTTAAAATCTAGCCGCGCATCTTCGCGTTTTTCGCTTGTAACAACGTTAGTCGTTTGAGTAGCTCCTACAACTCTTAGGCAAATGTGAAGGAGTGAAAAGACGCAAGAGTATAAGGTCACAAAATGGAATTACTCACATCGAGAATTTTTAAAACTAGTATTCTATCCAAAAACAGAAGTGGAGTTAGCGTCGTCTCTGGCTTACGCGCAAAGCCCAAGATTCACACGAGAACTACGGAGCGCAGCGCTTCTAACCGTGTGACCTCTTCCGTCGCTTCCACGTATGTTACTACAAAATATATTCTCATGTTGAATTCACTGTATTACCATGTACAACCTGCATATAATATCAATGAAATGCGTCCGCTTTGAAGTGACAAACGCGGTCGCCACTGCACGTCTGGATATTTCTGGACATCGTGACGTCACGCGCCGGGACCTGTGGTGGATGCGACTGTGCAGACCATGAGACTCCGCCTTTATTGCCAAAGACACCCAGCGTGTCGGCTGCTTCACCCACACACGTGATGGCTCGCACGGGAATGTGTACGTTTACATTGCAATTAACCCCGCTTATATACGATACATGCATGTATGTACTGTATTTATGTATGTGTGGATATACAGACAGGGTTTGCAGCAGCACAATGTATGCAGTTGTTAACTTTCCCCCCCCACCGCTCGCTGTGATAGAAAAAAAAGACCATGAAGTCAGTCAGCTAAGTGTCATCAGTCCATCACTGACCATAACTCACCTCTCAGTCTGTCTGTATGATTTGGGGGCAGTTGTGCGAAATACCTGTCAATATTCTATAATACTGACAAATATTGAAATGTAATATTATACAAGGTAGCCCCAAAAACATTTTGCTGACCGTTAGTTAGTGACAATAATGCATCATTTGTTTTTTTTCTAGCTTTTTGAAAAAAAATTAAATTAAATATGAAGCCCCCGTAAAACTTTGCTTTGTGGCTTCCAAGGCGTCTCATGGGTTAACACATCTAAATGTAGACTATATTACTGTAGTTGTGTGTGAATGTGTGAATGAGAGGCCAATGTAAAGCGCTTTGGGGTACCATGAAGTCCATGCAAGTGCAGTCCATTTACCATTTACCATTTGACCCTGCTTAAAAGATGCGTTTTAACCAAACTGCGTTGTATTCAAGTCTAAACAATATGTTATCTTATATTATACCCACAAATATATTTTATTTTTTTGTTAGAATAATAAGATGAGAAGAGGAATTGTTGGGTTGGCTACCTGGACTTCCAGTGCTGCCAGTTAATGATCCTGCTTGGCTAAACAGGAGCAGGGGCCGTTAACTTTATTGGCGCAGCCAAAGACACCGTTTGTCAGTTTTACATGATCGATAGAGACCGAACAGAACTGACTTTCAGTCCCATATGATCAGCTTCTGTGCTTAGCAGTGAAATTTCCTGTATAATCCAAATGTTGTTGTTTTTTTTTTTTATTCATTTTTCATTTTAAGACCAAGTTAAAGGCCTTGTTAACACTGGTGTTCCTGGGTTCATGGAGTCAAGTTCTGGAGTTTATCACTACGATGAAATTGTGACATGAAAGAGACAAAAGAAAAGTTGTGTGAAGGCTTGTTGTACTGCACAAACTTGTGCGGTACAGCTGTTTTTTGTGAGGGATTTACGCTGGAGGAAGGGTTGCTTTTATATATATATATATGGTGTGTATATATATATACATACATATATTTTAATAATTTGAAAAGGGGGGGATTTTCCAGAAAGTTATCACATCTTTCTTTTTAAAAAAGAAAAAAGAAAAAAAAGTACTTTGTTGTGAAATGATGGTAAAAAAAAAAAAAAGGAAAGTGACACTAGGCTACAGTCGACAACAACATCTCAACTAGAGTCAAGAATTGAGATACCTCAACAAAAACAAACCTCTCTAACCCAGAATGTTTAGTCCAGACTGAAGGCCCGGAAATGAAGAATTGGAAAACAAACAAAACGAAAGGCTTATTCTAGTCTCATCCTTTAGAGACGCAGTCAACGTGAACTCTGCTAAAGCAGCCGGCCGAGTTGCAGCG
Organism: Thamnaconus septentrionalis; assembly: GCA_009823395.1. Classification (NCBI taxonomy): domain Eukaryota; kingdom Metazoa; phylum Chordata; class Actinopteri; order Tetraodontiformes; family Monacanthidae; genus Thamnaconus; species Thamnaconus septentrionalis. The sequence continues at coordinate 27,575,287 of CM020503.1, forward strand.
TTGAGGGGATTTGATCAGGATGCTTCTCCAATGGTAATTTTTGCATATTGCAAATGTTGCATTTCCATAATACCAGGCTTAAAAGCAGCGAGTCAGCAGACCGGACAAATAAAATCTGGAGTTGAGTAGAATCGGACTCAACACCAAGGGAAAAAAACCCTGCTGAAAACAAATCTTCAAATCATAGCCAGGTGAATCTGAATCTCAGTTCATCTTCTGTGTCTTAACTGGTGGATGGCGCAGGAGTCTCTGCAGGACTGGCAACCGTCATACGAGTTCTCTCAGAGCATCCCAGTGAAAGACAACTACAAATACAAACGAGTGGTAGTTTGGGAAAACAAAGCGTTTAATGTTAACTGACATGGCCGTGCTGCGCTGAGCACCGTTGCTTCAAAAACAACAACACAAAAAAAGTTGTGGGTTTTTGATTCCGACGCAGCGCCCCCTGCATGTAGAATTCATTTTTTTTTAAATTTCTTCCTGGTGTCTGTGTGGTTTCCTTGTGGTTCCCTCAGTGTCAAAGACCTGCACACTGGCCTAACTGGCAACCCTGAACTATTGCCTGTCTATCTGAGCGCGAGGGTGAATCACTGCTTGTCCCTCTGTGTGTGTGTGTGTGTGTGTGTGTGTGCCCTGTGATGAAGTGGCACCTTGTCCAGTGTGTAAAGCCTATATTCACCCTGGGACAGCTGGGACAGGCTCCAGCACTAATCTGGCCTGGAGTTCAGGGGAATATCGGCAGTGTGTGAAATAGAGAGAGAGGGGTGTTGGGGGGGTAGTGAGACCCATTAACCCATGAGACCCCCAGGAAGCCTCGAAGTAAAATTTCAAGGGGTTCTCAGATTTTTTTTTTCCTCAAAAAAGAGATGCAAAAACTTCACTGAAAGGATGAAAGGTGATTGGTCGGAAGGTTATTATATTATTATTATTATTATTATTATTATTATTATTATATTATTATTATTATTATTATTATTATTATTATTATTATTATTATTATTATTATTATTATTATTATTATATTATTATTATTATTATTATTTATTATTATTATTATTATTATTATTATTATTATTATTATAGGCCTCCTGCATGTTAGGGAAATATAGGTTGGGATGGGGACCCCCTCCCCCGAATATTGACGGGTATTCCGCAGACTGCTGGTGTAATCAGGTCGAAGGTTTCCCAAATCCACTGGATTCATCCCATTTACCCCCCTCAGGACCCTTTTGCAGGTGTTTTGGATTCTTTGGACTCTTTCAAGCTACAAAACTGAAGCTTTTCACACTATTCTAATGTTTGTGGCTTTGTGGTTTCAATAAGCTGAAAATCTTAATCAGCAAAGTTACAACAAGGAACTGCTTGAGATGTCAATTTGCGTGGAATGGCTCAATAAAATTTGTTGCTTTCATCTTTTATGTTAAATTGCCAAAATAAAACAACTTTTACTGGATACTCTAATTTTTCGGGTCGTACCTGTATAAGTTTATACTTCTTCCTCCCCCTTTTCAAACATGAAAAATATTATTCTCTTGTATTCTTCACTGGTGTTTGCTTAGTTATTCTTACCTTGCTGTTTTATTTGTATCTTTCTATTTTAATTTTCTTTTGTGTGTTTTGGTTTTGTATCCTTTTTATTTTCTCTTTCCTTTCTTACATGTTGGAAATAAACAAATCAAATCAAAAAATCAAATCAAGGTGGTGAGCGGTGATGGATGGATAATATTTTGGACTTTGTCAACGCTGCAAAGGATTTATATAAAGTCCTTTTATTCTATTCTATTCTATTCTATTCTATTCTATGTGTCTTGTGGACTGGGGTGGGGGGGTATTCACTAGAGAAAGCAGCTGCAAGCCATGTTCCTGCAGGTAACGTGGAAAGCTGTTGCCAGCAGGTGAATTTTTTTTATTATTTTCCCCTAACTTTAGGATAATCTTGGCTGACGTCACCCCCCCCCCCCGGAAAAGCTTTTCAGGAGCGCTGCAGTTAAATGGGACTGCCTCATTGTAATAGAGCGGCCAATCAGCTTTGGAAGAGCTCTTCAACAGATTGGATAAGTGCACTAAAGCCAACCGTCTTTTCTTTTGTTGGCTCCGTCCCTGGCATCGCATTGCAGCAGCGGACGGCCCATGGAGAATATCACCTAGAACAGGCATGGGGGGGGGGGCAAACTGCGGCCCCGGGGGGCCATAGGCGGCCCGTTGAGCTTTTTAAATTCGTCCCGCACAACTTGAAGAAATGATATTAATCGTCGCTAAGTCATATTAATTGCTGTATTTCATCCATTTCTTCACTGTTCTTCAATAAAGAGCTCAACACCCTGGAGGTTCTGGGAGGTTCTGGGAGGTTCTGGGTGGTTCTAAGAGCTCAACACCCTGGTGGGGCTTCAAAGACACTGACTTGGTTGCAAACTTTGCTTTGCTTCATTTTCAATGGACATTAAAGCAACGTGTTTTCTCCATGATATCCCATCGTATATCTTTTCCTCCCATGAGGTGGCTCACCAACACACTCCATCCATCTGCTGCTGCTCCGCTACCCCCGTCACATTTTAGAACCCATTGCGGCGCCACCAGTCAAAAGGTTTGCCCACCGCTGGTCTACAAGCTCTGACATTTTAAGCTGTGTCCAAGACAAATTTCTGTTTGTTTGTTGTTTTTTTTTACTGAAAACAGACAATAAAGTTCTATCTATCAATCTATCTATCTATCTATCTATCTACCTATCTATCTATCTACCTATCTACATTGTAATTAACTAGCACTAAAAAGGTCTGCTGTGTTAGGAATATGGATAATGTGGCTTGCCTGTTCCCAAAAACACTTGTCACTGGCTCTTCACCAGATGGATGTGAGATAAATCCCAAGAATTTGGGGAATGAGAAGAGAGCGTTAACCTACATTGTGCACTTCTATTATTACACAGAGCTAAAAAACATGGGCTGCCCCCAACTATGCGACAACAACAACACTGTTAGCCATGCATGATCAGTTTCACATGCTGTTGGTTTTTGGAATGTGACGCTTGGGGAAAAAAAAAAAAAACAACAACCATAACATAGTGCAAGCATGAGCTGCCACTTTGGAATTGCAGCTTTTTTTTTTATGGATCAGGCTGGATAGTTAGGGTGAACATAATGTAAAAAAAAAACAACAACAAAAAACAACCTCCTTTTCATCCCTCAACCCTTCCACACCCCCAAAAACACAGGTTGCCATTGTTGTGAAATTTCTAAATCTTTTACTTTTTTTTTTTTCTAGCTCTGAAACAAAGAAAGAATCAGCTGGTATAATCAGTTTAGACCTTGTTAAAAAAAAAAAAAAAAAAAAAAAAAAAGGTACAGATCTATATTTGTTTTTACACGACTGACCTCGATGGTCTTCATGGTCTTTTGTGGTTGTAGTAAAACACAAAGGACTATGTTTTTTTTGTTCCGCCAACAGCAGTGATGGGTGAAAGCAGTTAGCAATATACGACAGCTGTTATTCTCATGGGGCTCCTTCTCTCCATTATCCTTAGAATAAAACTCAGTAGTCAACTGCACAGTTGTGTTGTGTGTGTTTTCACATTTCCAGCCAGAAGCATTTGTTTTTGGCGTAATGCTAGCTATCGACAAAAGTTGGCCTACCTCTTTCGCTTACAGCTTTTGAATTAATCTTCTTTTTTTTTCTTTTTTTTTGTTAAAATGTTATTGCAGCATTTAAAATTGAAAATATTACATTAGTAACACATATTTACAGATTAAAAATCATAAACAGAAAGACAAAGACTCAAAACTGACCATAACAGAGAATACAATATCAGCTATTTTGTGATTGAGCGTGTTCTTTGACCAACAGGTTTTGATTTTCTGTTAATGACACACAGGGGGAAAAACTAGTAGTACAAATACACTAGTTCGGCATAGACTGAAGGGAACCGTGAATTACCCCATTTGATCCTGAAACATTTTTTTTTTTTCTCTCCATTCTAACATAAACACAGCCTTGTGTTTCAATAAAGTGCCTTCAGAGCTGTACAGATTAATCCACCCAACTCAGCTTGTGTACATATTATTATTATTATTATTATTATTATTTTAAAGATTCATATTTACAGAAAGAACCTAATAAAGATGAATGCCCTAAGGGTACTTAAACCTTTACTTCAAAGCGCTGCCTAGTGTTTGCATGTTGCCATTGTTTTGGTTTCAGATTACATCAGTGCCTCCACTGTGGGAAAAGCTTTTTCCTGTGTTTGTCTCTCTTCTTGCGTCCCTTCTGCGTGGCAGCTACATACAGAGTGTGGAAACAAAATCAAAAACACCCTTGGTCAGTGTAAAACAAACTACCGTTTGAAGCCAATGGTTAGTTGTAAGCTAACTCCAAAGCAGTGGATGTTATTGTTGTTATTTGACAGCATTAGGCCTAGTAATATAATGTTAAGATTTCATATGAAGTAATATTAGGATTTAATATTAACTAAGTTAAAGGAAACATTGGGTAAAGTCACTTTTAGGGGGGGGAAAGTAGCGGCTGGAAAATTCCAACAACTTATCCCATTGTTTTAATTGATGCTTGCGCTTCATCATATCGGCATTTTGGGAAGCCTTTGTCTGGTGCTTTGTCAGCACATTGTACCAACACATCTCTAACACCAATTGGCTATTACAATGTGTCAGATTACATAGTGTGAATGATTTTATGTCCACGCTTAGTATATTGGTGTGTAGTTAAACCTGTCTCACTCTATTCTTAAACGCTATTGTCGAGTGTTTCCCCTGGAATTTTATTTTATTTTCTATTGTGAATATCTAAAGTTTTATTTAAAAATGTTTTTGTTTTTTTTGAAGATACCAATTTCCTTTCTATTTTTGATGCCAAACCTGCCCAATCATTCATCTGTCAGGGGGAAACGCAAGTTACTGCCACATCCGTACAAAGTGTTTTCTTGTTAACTGTGACTGGGTTGAAGGTGTTCTTTGTATTGTTGACCATCCCTTCCTCTCTGGCTCCTTCATGCAGAATACCTACTCTATCCACCTGCAACTGCAACTAAATGACATCTGACTCCACCACACATTGCTCGGTATACTCCTTCACCAGCTCGACACCCAGTGTGCTTTGGCAGAATTCCACCATGGGCTTCCAGAGTGGAGGATCCAGGAAGATCTGGCACATCACATGGCCCTTCAGAGTGGCAGTGTGACGCTGCAGGTGGCACAAGAACTGCTGCCGGGCCAGGTCCAGGTTTTTACCAAACATGTCAATGTTCAGGTAGTACCTAAATGAAGAAATTAGCAGATGGACGCGCAGAAATTGTTATTATATGTTCTTCTTCATCTCAGTGACTTGCAACAGTTTTCTAAATTGGCATCTTCCCCACTATCTCAGTGATGTCTGTGAAGGTTCTCAGTCATCCAGGTCATCTCAAAGGAGAAGGGTTAAGTTGGGGCCACTGGACTTGCTCTTGCAAGAGCAAGTCCATTGGCTCCAACTTAACCTCCTACTAGATGCTATGTCAGGCATGGGCAATATGCCATATGCGGCCCATTAAGCTTTTTAAGCCCACCCAACGTGAAGAATTAATATCAGTGGTAAGGAAGTCATAGAAAAGCTGTATTTCATCCATTCTTTAAGTGTTTTCAGAGTCACTTCAATGAAGAGCTGAACACCCTGGTGGGGCTTCAAAGACACTGATTTGGTTGCGACTTTGCTTTGGTTCATTTTCAATTGACATGCCAGCACGTTTTCTGCACATTCCATGAAATATCTTCTCCCCTATGAGGTGGGTCACCGTAACACTCCATCCATCTGCTGCTGCTCCGGCCCATCTGTCACATTTTTGGAACCCATTGTGGCCCCAGTAGTCAAATAGTTTGCCCACCCCCTGTGTTAGATGCTACGTTTGGTTTGCAGTAATAAAAGTGAAACTTTTTTTTTACCAGTCATCTCCAATGGGGACCCTGAAGGGGAAGGTGCAGAGGCTGGCCACGGTTGGCACAGACACGTCATCCACCATCCAGTCGATGTCCTTCTTAAGAAGGATCGCCATGTTGCTGGGCAAGATCTTGAATGGTTGCCAATCTTGGATGATGGTAGCCTGGGGAAGGACCCCCTGCATCACATCAGACATCAGATACATCTTGTGGATAGCTGTGTGGTCCAGACGCACTGGAGAGGTGTTGGTGGAATGTATATCTCCTCCCAAGCCCAGCTCGGAGAGACGCAGCTTCAGGTCCTCAGCGCTGAAGCGCACCAGGAGGATACCCTGCAAAACACAGATTTACCTTTCATTTAATTCCAACTCATACTGCCTGTGTCAATCGTCAACCGTAAATATTAAATTTAAGCACGTTGTTTCAGTCATTGGACAACCCAGCATTTGTCACTGATACCTGCTTGGTGATGATGCGATACTTTTGGAAATCCTTGGGTCCAAGGGTATCATCACGGGTTAATCGGGTAACTTTGACCTCAGGGAACTTGGATTTGACCAGCTCTGAGCAAAAGCGGAGAAGAACTCCTGCCACACCCTTGCCACGTTCCTGGGGAGCAACACGAAGACCTTCCACCAGCATGGTCTCACCATTGTCAATCACGACCACCGACTCAAGAGCAATCTGCAGAAAAGAGGACAGGAAAGGTATTGCCGTCACATGTTTATCAGCGTTTTCTTGAAAGGCGGTATAATGAATACATGTTCTCCTGGCTCTTTTCAGACGCCTGTAGTAGTTGTAGTTGTGTTGTGTCGTCATGCTACAGTGATACCAAATCAAACCATATTCCTTGGCCAATTTTTTTTCCCGGCTATTCTTTGGCCCTTCTGGCAAACACTTACAACCACATTGCAATCAAAGTCCTCCTATATAATTCCAAGTTGCCCTGGTCCTCAAACACCTGACTTGTTGACTTGAACAACATCTCACTTGAAATGACATTTTGCCTCGAGCCTGAGGCAGGCGAGTGACATTAAGTGCTCTGTCTTCCTCAGGTATTACTCACTGAGCATATTAGCTACTGACCAGTCAACACTTAAAATGGACATGAAACCCAAAACATAGTTATCAATATTTTAAGAAGGTCTCCCCGCCTAAAAGATTACATATGTGTTAACATTGATGGAAAAAGGTATTTCAAAACATGGCAGTTTAAGTTAAGCTGTTAAACCAACTGGTCGCGCCACTGGTGTTGTGTGGGCGGATGTGACGTCACAACATTGTTGGCTGAACTTGTCAACCCAGCGATCTTAACTGGAAATAACTAAAGGTTTAATTAGAATGGCAGCAAATAGGAGCTAAGACAAAATACAAAAAAAATGGACGTATGTTTTGCAGGACTCATTGACGTTCAAACTCATTTTATAGCGTAAAAACCACTTAGTAGTCAAAAAACCATGTGAATGTTTTTTTTTGTTTTTTTGTTTTTTTAATGAGGCAGCAGTGCTGACAACTGGTAGAATAAATCTTTTGAAATTAGACGCTTGTCCGTCTCGTCCTACAACTCACGGATGACAGACTGCCCCTCAGAGCAAGCTAGCCCAGAAGCGGCTGCTGGCCGTAAGGAAAGAGCCCAACGGCAGACTTGCGTGAAATAATACGAGCCGAAATATTCAACTGTCTGGGCTCTTGGAAGATAATACGTGAAACGTTTCTGCTCGCATTATTTCACCTAAGTCTTGTTGGGCTCTTTCCTTACGACGCACAGCCGCTTCTGTCGTCCGTGAGTTGTAGGAAAAGAGGGACTAGCGTCTCAGTTCAACAGATTTATTCTACCAGTTGTCAGTACTCCTCCCTCATTAAAAAAAAAACAAACATTCACATAGTCTTTGTCTACTAAGTGGTCACTACACATTCCTGTCCGTTGATGCAACAGCTAAACTTAAACAGCTTTATTTTGAAATACCTTTTGCCATCAGTGTTAAAACATATGTCATCTCTTTAGGATGGGAGACCTTTTTAAAATGAAAACTATGTTTTGTGTTTCATGCCCACTTTTAGACTCAGTCTGAGAGATGGTTGCGGTGAGGTACACGATCATAGAATTCCGAAATGATAAATCAAACTTACCACTTTTCCTTGTTTGCGGGCCAAGATGACAGTGCGGTTGGCCTCCTGAAGCCAGCTGGTGTATCTAGTGGGCAGGTAGTCAAGACCCCCATAGATATCCTTGCTCATAGCCATGATATCCTCAAAGTCCTCCTCAGTGGCCAGAGTGAACTGAAGGCCTGCCTTGGACAGACCCTCTGGAAGCTGGGGCATAGTCAGGCTGGTGTCAATCTTCATCTTGAGACAACTGATGAGATACAAAGTGGAGGAGATTTATTGAAGAGTGTGCATATTTTAATGGCTCAGTGGGGTGGGAAGTCCTTCGCAACATGTCAAGAATGAACAGCTGAAGGTGGCACCACCTGAACACCTCCTCTTGACCGAAAGTGAAGTAGGTCGATTTCATCAGTTTGCTAAACCAGGATCTAAGATGCTTCATTGTCGACTTTTGGAAATTTTGTCCAATGGTTAATTTCACTCGTGTTCATTTGGTAGATTTTATGGAGGTAGTTTCCACACCTTGTTGACATGCCGTTGTCTGTCCTGACAGTTTTCAATGCTTCAAAATAAATCAAAATCCTCAATGTCTGTAATGATACAATACTAGCGGACTCAGCGGTTGTTTGGCCCTATTATAAAGGGGCCCTGTGCCAAAACCTTCCAGACTGGAAAAAAATATGGCACATGGTACTAAAATATGCCAGCTACAATGTGATCTTCAGTCACTTTTCTGCCCCCTCCACTTTTCTGGTCCCAAGAGAAAAAAAACTTGGAAAGACATGAATACCAAACTAGAAAAAAAAACATTATTCATTTTACTCAACCACTTTACCGACAAGCAGGGCAGAACGGGATACATTACAATAATAGCAATTGATGGATTTCATGGGTTAAGGTATTTCTCTTGACTAGGTCCCATGTACTTGGAGTGAGGTCTTCATGGTCCCAGGTAAAAGGGGAAACGTTCAGTCATAATTGATACTTGAGAAGTTGTTTGGCATTGGTTGCCACAAAATGAAAACCACCTTTGATGACAAAGAGCCACTGCGCAGGAGAAAAGGAGCAATTCCGTAATAGTGAATCTCAAATTGGTTCTGGCCTTTCTTGGTTTTGGGTGATCAGAGAGCAAAGAATATAAATGCAGGGGTGTCAGTGGAGGCCTGTCTCCCCATGTGACTTCTAATAACAAAACCAGTCTGCATTCTCTCCAGAAGATTTTTTTTTGTGTTTGTGTTTAATCAAAGTACAACACAATGCTTTTAACACATGATAAGTACACTGTGAGAAAATAAAATAAACTTGTGCGAAAATGTGCAACATAACATAAGAAGCAGTAAAACAGGGGATGTATAAAACAACCACTTACAACAATATGCAAAATATAATTAGGTATATGATAACATGCATATAGGTAGGGCTGGATTTGAAATCTTAGCAGTTTTCCAATATTGTCGGTTACTTATCTATATATTCACTTATTTATCTCTTTATTCTTAACATGACACATCTTAAAAGCTTTGTTGGTTGTCCCCATTTATATTCTAAAAAAGGAAAAAAAAAGGTTAATGATTTCATTTTGCCACAATTTAAAACATTTGTTTGTGTAGAATAACATGAGCTTAGCAATGCCATATGCACGACCTGCACACAACAGTCCTTACCACTCACCGTAATCCTAGGCCTGATTTATGTAACTGCAGTTAATACCCTCAGGCAAAGAGATTTTTGGTTGTCAGTGAGTATACTTTACAGCAAGACCTTTCGTTCAGCATCATGATATGCATATTTAGCCTTAAAGACATTGAAGGAGACTGCAAACTGGCACTCCTCAACACAGCAAACAAAGGGGACCTCAGGCACCAAACAGTTCTTACAGTCTGGCTGGTTGAATAAAGTGCTATGTAGGGATTCAAAACAGTGCGGAAATCAGCTTTTCGCCAGCTAGGTCAAGTTCTCAAGACAGTTACATACGAGCTACATCCACAGGCAAGCAGATGCTGCCAAAAAAGACACAATTCCAAATGCAATTCAATGATCCTGGACTTGGGCATTGAAGGTTTTAATTCAGAGGGTGCGCAAGCATTGTGGGGGTGACGCGGTGAACTAAATGAATTGCAATAAAATAACTCAACACCAATTAAGTGTTTGCTAAAATAACCCATATTTTAAGAAGCAAAAGGAAAGGGAGCGGTAGAAAAAAGAAAGAAAGAAAGAAAAAATGTATATGTGAGCTAGAATACTCAGGTTTGGGTATTAGCAATGATTTCAAATGATAATACTCAGCCCCAGCTATGAGAAGCAAACAGATGAAACATAGCAATGGTGTATAGTGACAAAGGGATTCAAACTGTCATGGAAAGACAAATAAAGCTTCTGAAATCATTCAGTGTATCGACTGAATTGATAGATTTATAGAGGACAAAACCTTTCAATTAGTCTTGACCACTACTGTCTGTCAGAGTTCTATAATAATAATAATAATAATAATAATAATAATAATAATATATATTATTTTATATACATTTATAATCATTTCGATTTGATTGGGCAGATCTTTTCTGGGTCCTCCTGCCATTCTGTTTTTATCCATTCTACTCATCTGAATACTAATATAAAACGCCTGAGCTGTGGAGAGCAGGCAGCAAAATCCCCACAAGGAACCAAACAGAGGAGGAAACAATGGCACATAATGACTTTGACCAGGTCAGGTAAGGCTCGGCTGCAGTCTTAACTAGAATTGTTTACTCTGCCAAGGACAAGCAAAATACCATCAAAACGACCATCAATTGCTCCTTCTCAACTCTTACAATTTCCCTAGAAATCTGAGATCTTCTTTGGTAATATATTATTTCAAATGTACTTTCCTCGTAGGGAAGGTGTGAATACTGTCTAATAGAACCCTGCTCTACCAGGCTGTTGACTGCAACCATCAAATAATGACTGAGGTCTAGTCAGGACTTTCCACCTTCCAATCTCCGTGTCACCGCTAGTTGTTGTTTTTGGTTGGGGATGGATGGTTACTGGTACCACTGATGTTACTGATGCTGCCTGGAAAGACGGAGGATCAGTAATGCTATGAGGGGTGATGTGGCAGATGGCTTCAAAGACACTGGGCATCTTGACGGATTAAGATTTCAGTGGTTGTGAAGCCCAGTATAACTGAGGAATGATTGGGACAGAAATGCTACATCCACAAAAACATTTGATTCCAAGGACATAAAGGTCACTCCTGCATACTGCGTTATTATGTGCAATTGTCACAAACAGGGTCTGTTTAAAAATGCACAACGTCAGAATCTCCATGAACTTTAAGAATAAAAGATTGATCTTGTGATCTGCTATCAATGCACTGCACAACTCCAAGAAAGAAAAAGCCTTAAGCCTTACAAGACAGCTGTATTGCTTTTTAGATTCCAGGTTTGGAATCTCTACTTTTACAACCGCCCATCTGTGTCAAACAGCCAGTTTGAATATGAAGAGACCAATACACTTTGTGTGAGATTTAGTTGTGACTAAAGCTATCAAATAAAGGTTTTGTCAGCCACTATTTCCACAGAGGCTAAAGAAATCTAATTTGTCTGTTTTGAATGTGACAGAAAGCCTGCTCATTCCCAGAGGTCTCCCCTTTTCTAGATGTCGTCCAAGCTTGTTTCAAAGACTGACACGTTAAATGTGTTTCATCGCTTTCCTTTTGCATGTATGGTTATAGTAGTTGGCCTGCAGCTAAAGTAATTGTATAAACTAACCCGCAAGTTGTGAAATATGAAGAAGTAACATTTTACAATTCAAAACTCCTACTTTATCACGGGGACCCTCTCAAGATAACAGTATCACGAATGTGCCCATTAACTGGTCTCCCTAGAACAATAAATCACATCTTCAATAAAGAACAAGGTGGTTCTGGAGAGTTACCAATGGGGAATATTTGACTAAGAAGCGATTGGTTGGTGTGCCACATAATCCTGATGTGACCAATGTCTATCAGCTGTTTCCAACCTGCGGTCAAGGTAAAACTAGCGACATTCTGCCTCAAATCTATGCTGGATCAGATAACGGAAACCCTGTGATTAGGGCTGGCTGAAATTGGCACTGAGAGGCTGAAGGTGTTGGACACTGTGGGCTGTCATGGTTGGCATGTCCTCACAGTGCTCCATAGGGGTTTGGGACAGTACCACTGGAGTGGCAGACTGGGATGGTGCTTTCCATTCTTAAAAATTGGGACTGGAATTATTGGTGTATTGCACTAGTCTGCCTCTCTGGGAAGATTTAGCCGAGGCAGCTGGAATTGATGCTTTGGCTTGTTTACAAACCCCCTGGTCATCATACTGGAGTGTACGGTTTTCATGGTACAGGCTCTCGAGGCGCAGTCAGGTCCATGGGTGTAACCGAATTGGGAATCTCAGAATGCTATTGATTTGCTGGCTTCCTTGGTCAATGACGTTTGGGTCACGCCTGGAAGGTTTGCGCCTGAATATGAAGCAGCTGGGATGCAAATCAGCACTATAAGGTCTCAGGAAGTGGTTCTCTGCCAGAAACTAGTGGATCGCTCAATCTTAATGGGTGGAGAGTTGTTGCCTCAAACTCGGGGTATTAGAGTATCTTGTGGTCTTGTTCGCAAGAGACAGGAAGATGGAGTGGGGGCAGTGTTTGCAGCAATGCAGGCACTGTATCAGACTGTTGTGAAGGAGGCTGACTCGCAAGGCGAAGCTCTCAATTGACCCTTGGGCCATGCTATGACACTCCTGACCCTGATGTCATGACCAAAAGAAGATGGTGACGGACACAAGGAGGTGAAATAAAGTTCACTCGATGAGTGGCTGGGTTTAGCCGTAGAGATGGGATAAGGACCTCAGACATTTAAAGGGGACTTGGTGTAGAGCTACTGCTACTACTGGCATCAAAAGGAGTCACTTGGTCCAGTCATCAGGTTTAGATGCCTACAGATCCCTGTCTTTATGGTTGTTCTGGCCACATCCACTGGTGCGGAGGCTCAGGGATAGGCTCAGGAATTGTCGGAGGGATCATACATTCCACCTGACCTGTGGTCAGGGTCTCCGAGAAGGAGCTGGGACGCATTGCTGAGGAGAAGGAGATCTAGAATACCCTGCTAAGTCTGCTACTTCGAACCCCTATGTCAATAAGTATATTTGAAAGGTCTCTCCAAAATAACCTCCATACTGAATGGAAGTGTCAGTAATTGTCAGGTGTGAAATCACAGGTTCACATCCAAATTTGTAATCCTCAAGTGCAAGTCAGAGATATGGGAAAATCCTGAAAGTGAGTTGAGTTTTTCACTGGGAAAGCACAAAGTTTCTGACAATGGACATTCCCCCAAAAGACAGGAGAACCATAAAGTCAAGGATGACAATTCACTGAAAAATAACCACAAAAACTCAGGCAATTTGTAGCCGGGGTCGATGAAGTGGGTATGGCAGCAACAAAGGAGAGATGCCAGTAAACATATGCGTTATCCAACTTGACCAAACGATGGGCGCAAGAGTCCATAAGACACTGGACTGATAGATTCTACAGAGTTTTCACCTGCTTCTGCTCTAATTGAAAATCTGAAAATAAACACCTGCTATGTGTTGAAATACCTATCCTGCTATCAAAATCTTATTGAACATGTGCTTTATATTTACAGTATTTATTCCCCCATGCGAATGAATTGGTACAGAATGGCCAAGGGGCAAAGGCACACAAACAACCCCTGTCTTAAACTGAAGAATTATATCACAGCTCACTTAACCTGTCCACTGTCAGTTGGTGGCAAAAAAAAAAAAAAAAAAAATGGCTTACATGGGTATTTGACAGCACTGAAATGTCTTGAAAAATGACATTCACTTTAAGGTCCGCCAGCATAGCTTGAGGAGCTATTAAGCACAAAGTCACTATCTTGGGGTCTTGTTTGTTGGGTACATAAACGGAAGAAGTACTGCAGAAGACTAGGACAGAAACACAAAAGCACATACTGGTCTTGGTGGTGGTAGGCTTGCACCAATGCACAGTCTGCACCCTACTCAGTTTGAGATGGCCCTTGATACGGTGGAGCCTGTGCCAGAACATTCAAAGGGAAGTAGGGGGTGTGGATGGTGTGAGCCAATGGGAGCCACTTGTTTGGGATTGGGACACTGACTAAAATCGGCCACAGTGGAACGGGGACGGAGCACACAAACACGTGGTCCAATTTAGGGGTCTTTAGTGCCTGTTTGTGTTGTTTTGCTTAAATCACTGTATTCTTACGGCGTCGGGAGTGGATTAGATGTACTCAAGGGTATTTGACTAAAATACACAGTTCCGATAATCTATCAATGGGCTTCGCGAGCTGTGGACGAATCGTAGTGAAAACACTGTCTGGTCGCAGCAGACACACTGGTGGGCGCCGCTGGTACTTTTCCATCCTGCTTTGATGCCGTAGCCTCGCGGGGAGGGGGGATTTTGTTATTGCACTTCTGTCTCCTGCTTGCCCTCCATTCATCCCTCTCTTTTACACACACTACAGGATTGATTCGACTGCTTTGCTTTTGCCTGCTTTCTTTTTTTTAAGCCAGCAGGGCACTCAAAACAAAACAGAATTTGGCACATTTTGAAGACTGTTGAACTTGCAACTGAGCAACTGAGCACTGCTCTCTGTGAGCAGGATGCCACAAGCTAATGGATTGCTTTTGGTCCCCCAAGGAATGAATTATTATTGAATTTAAATTTACTGTCGTTGTTTGTTTTCTGTTTGATGTGATGCGATAAGAATAAATGTCGTCGCAATTTTGCTGATGTCGCTGAAATGGTTGTATGGGAGTGCTGTAGCAGCATTAGCAGCACTCCTTTCCAATTACTTACAATGGATGAAAACAGCTGAAGGCTGAAGAGAGCAGACAATAATGTAAACTGATCATCAGTCTATTACTTGGAAAGTACAATGCTATTATAAACATTCTTGTATTTGTACCATCAAATTCTAACACACACGACTGTTTTTTTCCTGGTGTCCAAATTCACTTTTCCCTTTGAGACTGGCAGCAGCTGCAGCGTTCTGCAACTGTTCTTCTAACAACATTGGAGTACTGTCAACAGGTGAGAACAGGTCTAGCGAGCAGCCGAACGATACAAAACCAAAGGAACACACCATGTCATCGGTAGATTATCCTGTTGGTCAAGTGAAGACAACATGGACATCAAAATCATTCATGTCTCCTGGGGTAGATCCTTGGCTCCAGTGCTTCATGCCAGTAGGCTCCATGGGTACGCAAACACATATGCATACCACTCTGTTGCATGATTGCAGGATCCGTGTCATTTATCCCACGTAGCCACGCCTATACATGAAACAAACCATTGACACAGAGGTACCAGAGAATGATTAGTTGGTAAATTTATCAATCATGATTTCGATTCGTTTGTTGCCACGAATCTAAAAATGATGTGATGTGCTTCGACATTGCTGTGTTTCTTTTTTTTTTCTTTCTTTCTTTTTTTTTTAGAAAATGAATATGCACAAATGGGAGAAAATTACAGTTTTCCTGCTAAACAATCCAACATTTAAGCAACATTCTAAACTGATTTTGGTGTAGCTTCTCCTGGCTCAGACTTGGTTAATCTTTTTCTTCATCTAAAAATCTTATCTAACTGTTCAAACCCTCACATACCCTGACAAACCTTCTCAAATCTTCAAGAGGAATGGTTACGAGACGAAACTTAATGAAGGCTAAGAAGAGACGCAAGACAAAACTAGCTGCAATAGAGCAAAAGTACAATAACAACTAAAATAATGGCAGTTGGCAAAGATTCATCATGATATAAACAACTTATTTCATCTTTTTCCTTTTCTATGCTTTTCTTCCCTTCTGTTTGTTTCAAATACAGACAGACATTTTTTTTTTTTTTTAAAGATAATCTTTTAATCATCTAATGCACTTTTAGGTCACCATTAATATACACATATGGCGCAAAGGGTAACCCGAGCTATGCCTTGACACCGCGACCGCTCTTGTAAAATGACGTCCGGCTAAACTGGAACCTTGACTCTCTGGAGCACGAGGCAGCCGTCCATTCCAGCAAGGTTAGCCAGTGCAAAGCCAGAAATTAAAGCCACGGAGGTCACGCGGGGCAGTCTTGACAACAGATTTATTGATACTGAGGAGTCTCTACTCCCCAGAGGGAGGATGACCCCCATTCCTGACAGGGTCGGGCCGGGCCTTTAATTTAGCCCGTGTTATATATCAACCCACGTGATGCCTACAGCGTGTTGATTGATGAGTTCTTTTTAAATGCTTTTTGCAAACAAAATGAGAAATGTGTCCCAATAACATCGTGCCGTCATGGTAAAAAAAAATATATAAAGTCTGTATTACAATATAGTCCCCACAATTGTGTTAGATAACCTGCTAAATTAATCTGCAGAAGAGCACAGCAAAAAAAAAAAAAAAAGGATTGCATGATTTGTTTTATAGAAATGTTGGCACTAGCTGTAAAGATAATAAGATTTTTAAGACTATCTTCAAATGAAGGTTTAGAAAGACAATTTGGTGTCTTTTGATGCCCTTTAAGAATACATTATGTATATATATATATATATATATATATATATATATATATAAATTGAGGAACCCATTCGAAAGCAAATCAGATCTAAATAGGGGAGAAATCTTAGAATTCTTTCTTGATAATGAGTAGGTGATGTGTTAGTAACAAAAAATATCTCACAAATGCCACACAATTTGATGGAAATAAAAAAAAAAAGATCACCTGATAGAGGGGTGAAATCAAAGACACCCCAAAAATGAAAGTGAAAAAAATGATGCAGCAAACTGGTCCATTTTGGCCGAAATGTCATTGTAGCAAGTCACAATGGTAGCGGCTAGCGCACCCCCCGCCCCTCCCAGCACACACACACACACACACGCACACACACACACACCAGCTTGTGTGCACGCCTGACAGCGTTGACGGGCGCAATGCTAATGAGACGACAGATGGAGTCCTGGAGGACCTCCTCCCAGGTCTGGACCAAAGGAGGAGACCACTGAGCTCCTGGACTATAGAGAGTCTGAGGAAACAGGATGTTCCAGAGGTGTTGTTCTATTGGGTTTAGGTTCCGGTGAACGTGGCATCGATTCCTTCCCTCCTGCAGGAACTGCCTGCATACTGTAGCCACCTGAGGTCGACCACTGTCCTACACCAGAGGGATTCCTGGTCCCACTGCATCAGTGTTGCTTCTGACAGTGGGTCCAGAGACTACCTAATCCCCATACCTAATAGTAGACATGGCGCCATTACTTGGCCCAGGCATTGGGCAAACTACAGCCCGGTGGCCATATGGAAGTAAGCAATAAAATAGTGAACAGAGTCATTTCAATAAAGAGCTAAACACCCTGGTGGCGCTTCAATGACACTGATTTTGTCGTAACTTTGCTTTGGCCCATTTTCAATTGATATTAAATGACTGTGGCAGCGCTCACCCTGTTCCTCCCGGCACGACGGAGCACATACCCGTCCTGCTGGAGGGTTAACCACTCCAGTACACCTGCTGTTTGTTCTATTTAGAACAAAGCAGCTGAAACTGATTAAAGACCCCCAACTGCTACTAAACTGACCAGATCAATATCAGCGGTTTGACTGGTAGGCCGCTGTAGTCTGATTAAAAATGTGCTCCACACCAGCGTATTACAGTAAATGGGTCCTTGTCTTAAACACTCTGATCACACTGTCATATTAGATTAGATTAGATTAGATTTTGTGTGGTTTATTGATCCCAAAATGGTAAAACTACACTGTGTGCTCTGTGAATTTTTCCCAAAATCTACTGCTGCTTGGGGAGCTTGCGGGAAGCTCAGGAGAAGTCACAAAATCTACAACAAAAAAAAAAAATAGACTGATGGATCAAAATTCCTGTCCAAAAGATAACAATGAGGAAAAAAAGCCTAACTTGGAAGGTAAAAGACCGATAAGGAACATTTCTTTCTCCAACCGACTCTTAAAATTCAAGTGTTTCACATTCTTCAGGTTCCCTCTTTCAATGTGACGAAAAGTCTCCGAATTCACCTCCAACTTGCACATTTTTAGAGCGACGTTGCTTTGAGACAGCGAGGTTTTCTTTTTGAAAGATCATTCTGATGTTTTTTTAAACATATATTTAATATTGATTTGTGACATAATCTCTATTTCCATACAAATTAGTCATTACTCATGGTAATCGGTTTTGATGTTGTTTATTGGAAATAAATTATATTAAAAGTCACAATTGTTAGGTTAAAAGTTGTTATTATCATTAATAACAATAATAATAATAACAATAGTAATAATAATAATAATAATAATAATAATAATAATAATAATAAGGATTAATGGTTGCTCGATCCTGGATCCATTCTTGAAGGAGGAGCGTGAGGACTGGATCTTGGATTGAGGACCTGGTGTTTTCTACATAGAAAGGGGGGAAAAAAGCATTATGTTCCTACTTTGTAATGAAGACTTGACAAATGACAACTCAAATATCCGACATTTGTTTTTGTGACTTACCTCACCAGGGGTCTGTGGAGTTGCCTCAGAGGAAGCTGAGGCAAAGCTTTCTTTGAGCACTCACTGAAACCACTTCAGCAAATGTCTGTGGTGGTTTCGGAGCAGCGCTGTACGCCGGAGCAGTTTGCATTATTTAGATTAGAAAGGTGTAGGCTTACCAGGTGCAGCAGCTGTTGCTTTCTTCTAAATTAACTTGGGGATGCACAACTTTGAGTCATGCCAGAAAAAAAAACACAGAAAAAAACAACTTTAAGACGTAGGATACACCAGTTTTAAAATGTTGGAAACAAATGGATATTATGTAACTGTTAATATAGGATTATTATTATTATTGTTATCTAGCGCGGTGCTTTCATCATTTCTGTCTTTGTCCGTTCCAGTTACTTTGGGTTGTTCCACAACTTTCCCTGCCCTTTTTCTCTCTTCCCAATTTCTGCACTTTACATTTAGGTTGTGATGTTACTGGAAAATATTGGATGATACAATTTTTTTATTTTTTTTTTATCAATAACTTTGCTGTCTGCTTCAGAAGACAGTGATGTCCCACCTCTTTTGAAGCAAACAGGCAAACAAACAGTGTTGCTATAATGAATAAGTAAATGAAAATAATGTGTCAGTGCATGTAAATAAGCGTGTGTGTGTGTGTGTGTGTGCGTGATTGGAGGGGAGGGGAGTGTTGTTCCCACAGTGAAAATTTGAGGAAAAAAACAGAGGAAGAATTTTGCAAAAAAAAAAAAAAATTTTCAGGCTTGTTTTGTGTTAAACTTCAGGGAGAGAAGACGAGTGCACTGATGAATCAACACAACAAAAACACAGCAGATGCAGGTGGTCTCACACACTGGCTGGTGGTGTTGTTGGAGTTGGAGTCTTGACTTTACTTTGAAGCAGGATAAGCCTAAACCTAAGCCTAAACCTAAGCCTAACCCTAACGATCCAACCACACCATGGCTCAGGTGTGATGCTCTCAGGTAATTGGTCAATTCAACCAAGTGCAACAAAGCTTGAGACTTTTCCTCTTTCTAATATTCATGGATTTCATTTTTGCGAAATCATTAATATATTCCTTAAAAACCAGGCAACCTTTGTAGCTCACACACAAAATTTGAATGCCACTCATTTCGTACTCACTCGAGTCTTAACAGAAGGTCTTGAAGCCCTCCTGCTAGAAGTAGGAGGGCTTCAAGATTTTTGAAAAAAATAAGCAAATAAAGAAGAAGAAAAAAAACATAGTACTTGTGGTTTCATCATGAGTGTCCAGCAGAGGCAGCAGTCGACTGCGTCTGATAACACTAAGATGGTCCATCCACCCATCCACTCATCCATCCATCTTCTGCCGATTATCTGGAGTCTGGTCGTGAGGGCAACAGCCTCAGCAGAGACACCCAGACTTGCCTGACCCCAGTCACCTCCTCCAGCTCATCCAGTGGGACC
>CM020503.1:27600259-27612759 GCA_009823395.1 Thamnaconus septentrionalis
CCAAATATATGTCAAACATATATTTGTAACATATATTTAATTGCAATCTAATGAGGTCCAACATACAAAAAAAAACACACACACACAAAATTTCTACCCATTCTTTTAGAACCACACACTAACTTGTATGATGATGGAGATACAACACTGGCGTCCCAAACCAAGGCCCCCAAAACCCTGTGTGTATTTCAATTGGGTTCTGGCCTTTTCATTCACAAATGTAAATGCAAGTGGCCCAAAAAGAAATGCATCTGAAAATCGCCGGTAAAAAGTGGAGATTTGAAGAATCTCCATCTTTATGTTGAGCAAGTGGCATTTAGAACGTCCACGAGGACCTACCACCGTCCCGTGTGGAGTTACTTCCGTCCCCCCTACACACAGATATATTTAGAAGTAGCTCCACTTCCATGTCAGGCCACACCAACACATGCTTCCTATTGGCTGGCATGGCCTCACGCTTCTTCTCGCACTGCCACCTTGGTGTCCGGAACGCTAATTGCAGTTTTTAACAGCATGTTTTATTTCCAATTCTCAAATTGCAATGTTGAAAACAGGATTTTTTTTATTTATTTTTTTCCCCTTCATACATGGTTTGTAAATAAACGTGTCCTTAATCTGGAGGGGGGGGGAAATTTTTGTTTGTGACTGGTGCAGTTTTTTGGGTTCTTTTCCTTCCATTTTGACCAACTCCTGCTGCGCAGTGCATCGCTCTGCTGTTTGGGGATAAAGGCAGCGTGCCTATCAAGAGAACAGATGGTTGGGCCAAATGGAGCACTTTGACATGCATAGTCAGGAATATAGCCGGAATGCAGTGCAAGGGAGCGAGTGGCAGGTTTTCCTTTCATAGTGTTTGCTCCTTTCTTCATGGTGAATATGTTTTCTGAACATCTGTCTGTGTTAAACTACATATATGTGTGTAGACATACATATCTATATTTATTATAATACATATTTTATATATAGATATGTATGTATTATTGATGTATATATATATATATATATACATCAATGGACAATACGTATTATAATACAGTTCCAGGTCCAGTCCTGCCCATGAAGCTCAGCCAGGTGTCCCATCGCTGCACTTAGAGCTAAGTGATGAAGCCACCGAGGTCCTAATCCTCTTCATTGAGCAAAGAGGTTCAAATGTCTTGTTTCATTGTGGCCAGACAACCTAGACGGCTGTTTTATCCAGCGCACCTGTGAGTCAAATCAACCAGGTGTCTCTTGTTATTTGTTAGCTGGCACAAGACAGAGGACAAATATGTGCGTGGGGATTTCCACCGTCTCAGGCAAATATCGGGGCACTCGTCTTTTTGAGTGCATGGTGAAATAGTATCATCAAATATATATCATAGTATTCGTCAACACAGAAGATCTGATGACGTGATTAGTTTGACCGATTCATCCGCCAGTGCAATAACACGTGAAACAGGCGTCGCACCGACTAAATGTAGATTTTAAAAAAAAAATCAATATCATCATTTTAATATTTAAAATTTAGAGAAATTTTAAATATTAATTAGTCTTACGCCATGATCCTGCATCAACTTATCCTGTTATCACAATGGACCAAACCATTATTAATTTATTGTAACATGATCTTACTTTCTTTTACAACGTGAAGTGTTTGTTTAACAGTATAAATAGATTGTAAGCCTATTTACATTTACGACTGGGTTACTATAAATCTGTATGGTCCCAGAAGTCACGGGTGTTCCTCCGTTCAGTTGATAGCAATCGTAATAATTATAACAAGTTACCTCTTGTTCAATTACCAAATGTACAGAATGTGTTCACTGCAAATATTCTCGTTCTTCCATCATGAAACATCCAATCCCACTATCTCACGTCCTCAGAACGTTTACTACTCCTTCATTTAGACAGGACGTATTCTTTCAATTAGTAAAACCCTTTTCATCTGGTGTGAATGTTGTTTCGATGCCAAGGAGAGATGAAAACACAACAGAATTCCGAATTAGGAAATGGTGGATCTGTGCGGCTCCAGCTGAGATTATTATGAAGACAGAGATCCATGTTGATCATCTAATCCCAAAGACTCAGAGAAGATGCAGTCAAAAAGTGGACATGTACTGTATATACACACACACACACACACACACACACACACACACATATATATATATATATATGTATATTGTTAACCTAATAGCATAGTTGCATTTGTCACATTTGAACGTTTTCGGAAAACAGGAAAAAAAAAAACATTTTTTAGCAAGCACATTGGTAAAGTTAGGCAGATATCACAATTTGGCCAAAAAATGACTTAGGCAATTATGCTATTAGGCTAACGATATATACATATCATATTGTTATATATATATAACAAGTCCAAATTTTCAAGATTTTCATCTTGCAGCTTGGAGCCATCACCTCTGACCTTGGCTCCATCCGCTCCATCATTCTGTGATATATGTCGCTTTTAATGGTTTGATAAAATAGTGCTTAGAAATGTATCACAACAGCAGTGATACAAGCCAGCCGGTTGTAAATAAACTGGAGTCGTCAAAGTGCTGGACTGATGTCCAACTGCTTGCCCACGTGTCAGAGATGGAGCTGCCCAAACCCCCAAAGCCCCCAAGACTGGATTCAGATTGATTGGTAACGGATAAGAATCAGAATTGAAAGAGTTGAAGATGAAGGAGTTCAAATTTAGTACCTCCAAACGTGACGCCAGACGATTCAGCTCAAGGATAAAAAAAAAAAAAACAGAAGAAAAAAAAAAAAAGGAGGCGCAGCGTGGAGTTGATTGCAGCACGGATGTGATTGGAAGAGGTTTGGCTGTCTAGATCCTTAGTAAGAGAATCAGGAACCTGAATGTGCTGCTGTTACTGAGCTCAGTGTTTCACCGTCATTGTGAAATTACCACAAAAAAAAAATCGAATAAAAATAAGAACAGTGCAACTTTAAAATAAGAAATTTGCATCGTGATGTTGTGTTATGTTACCCAGCTGCGGAAGTGTTGCACTGAATGGTCTCACGTATGTACTGTGTGTCAAGGTGAAGGCGCTTGCTTGTCTGTTTGTTTCACGGTGCAGCATTAAAATAAAAATGGATAAAATGACTGATAGACTAAGGCCGAGCCGAATAAATACACAAATGCGGTTTACAAATCATAATCCATCTTAATTACTGCAGGATTAAGAGCAACATCCGCTAGGGATCCTTCAGATACCGAGAGAGATTATTATTTTTTATTTTTTTCATTTTTTTCCCCCAAGGTTCCAGCAGTGATGCGATCGTCATCAGCCAAAGAGCTGGAGGGGTGGGGGTGGGGGTGTTGGTGGTGGTAGTGGGGGGGGGGGGCAAAAAAAAAGAAAAAAAAAGAGCCCTAAATAATCCGACAGGCTCATTGTCTTATCATCCCCGAAGCCCGTGACATTTGGAATCACATTATATAATGCGGCTAACACAGATTAAAGATCGAACAATCCCGTCAGTCCGTCGGTCGAATCGCCTACGTCACAATGGGCCCGGCGGGCCTCGCTGAGCATACATCTCGAACCAACCCCGCACCCCGCATCGCACCCGCACCCGCACCCGCGCACCGCCGGGTTGTCACAGCGGCTCTTCCGTCCTCCTCGCGAGCACCCGCGCGAGCGCTGCTCAGCGGGGAGAGATGGCGCGTATCAACCGGCCAGCCCCTGCTGGGAGGACCGGGGGTGGGGTGGGGGGGGTGGGGGGCACCAGCCCGAGGGGGCCCCCCCTCCACTCACCCGCCCCGCACGGCTCGCCCGGCTCGCCCGGGCCGCGTCGGCTTTGCGGGTCTTACCGCGGATGATGACCGGTGAGGCTCGCGGGGCTCGGTCCTGGAGGTCCTGGTTCGGAGGAGACGAGTGGAGAGACGGCGCTACGGCGGCTGCTCAGTGATGGATGCGACACACACACACACACACCGAGACGCACCGGCTCTGTAAGATGACGACCCGACAGCAACCGGAGACTGAGCACCAACCCGCAAAATCTCCGCCCCCCTCGGCTGCCTACGTCACGGGCCTGGAGTGGACGCGGCGGTATCACCGCAGCATCACCGCAGCCCTCCCCTCCCCCTCTCTGCTGCTGCTGCTGCTGCTCGCTGAGTGTGTGTGTGTGTGTGTGTGTGTGTGTGTGTGTGTGTGTGTGTGTGTGTGTGTGTGTGTGTCGGGACGTGTTGGGACTTCCAAGCATCGGCAGTGCACTCACTCTTCTTCTTCTTCTTCTTCTTC
This sequence comes from Thamnaconus septentrionalis, assembly GCA_009823395.1. Lineage (NCBI taxonomy): Eukaryota > Metazoa > Chordata > Actinopteri > Tetraodontiformes > Monacanthidae > Thamnaconus > Thamnaconus septentrionalis. The sequence goes on from CM020503.1 coordinate 27,604,486, forward strand.
TTCTTCCATTTCCATTTTAAAATCAGACTATTTTTTATTATTATTATATTCAGATTTTATTTTCTAGGCACAGCAACCATCTACTCTGCTGCTCTAGTTGAGTTTTTCTTGCTTCCAATTCTCTCAACCAATTCCAGTTCTGTGTTACCGCTCTACTAGTTAAGCTTACAAGGTCAAGGTAAACTTTATCAAGCCCGGGGACAATGCGTTGTCCAATCAGCAGAGGAGGGGGGAGAAGGGAGAGGGGATGTCACATGACGCTGTTAAGGGGTCCAGTGATGTGATTAGGACAAATTTTTCTGTTTATTTGTCTTGCACCTTGGCAGAGGATAACTGCGAGCTATTATAATATAATATTATTATTATTATTTATTTTATTTTTTTCTGAATAATTAATTGTGTGTGCTTAATTGTTGTTTTATTGCCTCTCTTTGTACAGTGTCCTTGAGAGTTTTGAAAGGCGCTTTTAAATTAAATGTATTATTAATATTATTATTATTAATAATTGCTGGCACTAATGACACAAACCAGAGCAAACCAGTTCTTCAGGTGGCATCATGAAACATTTATTTTCTTGTAAAGTCCACAGCCTGTGCAAAGTGTGAAAGAGAACACCTTACAGCAGTAAATCTTAAAGCTAAGCACAGGACCAATACAATTGCAGATTAAAAGACAAAGTCTTAGCACCGTCTGTCCTTCCAAAAACCGGAAATTCAGAGTGTCTGTTTGAGAAAAGTTGTTGAAATTTCACAAGTTAGTTCACTGAGCACTTTCCTGAAATCCTTTCCTAGGCTCAGTGAACATGGTGAATGTTGAATACAGGGAATTTTCTTCCCAGAACTTTATAATGTCAGGCTCTCAGAATTCCAAAATACACCAATTAATTACTATTTCTCCACATTGGTTTCCTGCATCCATTCTCAAGAGGCTTGCTGCTGGTTAAAGTTGCGACGATGGACTGGAGTTGATGCCTTGCTTCCAAAGAACTCTCCTCGTGGAAAAAATTCTTCTCTATTTTGCTGAGTCTTGAACAGCAAAAGTGATCAGCTGTTGACGTCTGACCCTGTCAAGCCTCCCACCTGTTCCTGTTTGTAACAGCGGCAGCAGCGGACCAATCAGAGCTGGGCTGCTAGCTTCGCTTTTTATAGCTTTTATGTGATCGCGCTACAATTATGTTTAACTTCAACGCAGAATAAATAATATTAATAATATATAATATATATATATATATTATATAATAATACTAAATGCTGATATCTTCAAAAATATATACAAATATGCAGTGATGACCAAATCTCTCACTTTTCTCGCTGGAGCGCCTTTATGGGTACATTTGGAGAAAAATCAGCCCGCAGTTGTGTAAATTACCGTTAGTCGCCTCGCTATCCTGTCTGAATGCGTCCGAGGCAGGTTGGGGAATAGAGGTTGCTCCGCTAATTAGCCGGCGATAGCGGTAGCATCAGAGGGGTATCAGAATTTTACATCTGAGAATTTGAGAAGACTTTATTGTCATTGTACATTGCACCAACAAAATTTCATTCAGACAAATATAGACAATGTAATAACGTCAGCAAGGTATAATAAAAAAAAACACACAACGGTAAACTAAAGTGCAAGGCCACAGTATAAAAATAGCATCTGTAGGAAACATTGATAAACAGAGGCAGCAGACAGTAAATCAGCAGCAAGGTGAGTGCAGCAGTGCAGTGCGTAGATGCAACAGGGGAGTGTCTCAGTCAGCTCTTCTGTTTTTGGGGGGCTCATGTGTACGTGCGTGTGTGCAGGAGGGGTGATGGCGGCCACAGCTCTGGGGAAAACGCTGTTCCTCAGGTCTGCTAGTCCTGGTTTTGAAGGTCCTGGTCCTTCGTCCTCTGGAAACGGGGCCAGTCCTTTCTGTCCCGGGCAGCTGCAGTGCGAGCCGGTCGTACCAAGACAGACGATGCTTTCCATGGAGTTTCTGTTGATATCAACCATTAGCCCTCCAGGCTAATGGCCCGCCTGGGCTTCTTCAGAAAGGAGAGCCTTCTGAACGGAGTGTGAGGTGTGGCATGTCCACACGCTCCACTACCTCCCCAGGTATGAATAATGGAGCAGAAGAGGTCCTGTAGTCCACCATGACCTCTTTTGTCTTGCCGGTGTCCAGGACCAGGTTGTTGTCTTGCAGGTGTTGAGCCAGGTGATGGAGCTCCTCTCTTTGGTGAGTCTCATTATTCTCCAATATGTGACCCACTGCAGTGGTGTCCTCGGCAAATTTGACAAAGGTCTTGAAGGCCTGGATGGGGGTGCAGTCGTGAGGGAAGATTATGGTGAAAGGGCCGGATTTTGATTTGATTTATTTATTTCCAACATGTAAGAAAGGAAAGAGAAATAAAAAGGATACAAAAGCAAGACACACAAAAGAAAAGAAAAAAAAGAAAATATAAATAAAACAGCAAGGTAAGAATAGAATAAGCAAACACCAGTGAAAAATACAAGAGAATAATATTGTCCATGTTCGAAAAAGGGGTAGGAAGAAGTATAAACCTATATATAGCAAACCCTAGACTAATAAAAATACAAACTTATGAACTAAATTAAGTTTATATAACAGAAAACAACAGAAAACAACTCTAGAAGGTCTCAACATATATATACATACATATAGAACATCTCCTATTCTCACTACTTGTGGCTTGAGAAAGTCACTGATCCCTGAACACAGTGGTGTGGTCAGACCCAGGTTGCAGAGTTTGAATGCCAGTTCATGCTGGATGAGCGTCCTTAAGGCGGAGCTGAAATCGATGAATCCCATCCCAAAATATGTGATGTGATATGCACACATCATCTGCATAATATACAGATGCAGTACAGATGATGTATATTATCAGAGTTGATGTTTCTGACACCTCTTTGGATAAGAGAGGTGTGAAGTTTAGATGACACGCTGCGATTGCGGTGGATCAGTGGTTTAATTCACCAACAACAACAACAACAAACAACAAAATTAATATAGCCATGATCGCACCTACCTCGCCCCTGCCATCTGCTGCTTCACCTTGCCACACAGCTGTCAGCCGTGATCACCTCCACCTGTGCCGCACAGCTGTCAGCAATCAGGCCGAAGGTATTTGAGCACAATTTAAGCCAGCAGAGCTCGACACACACAGACTGGCAACCACCCCGAGTAACGTCACAGTCATGGTTAGGTCCAACCAGCATCTGTGTATGCTGTGTTATTGTGGGTCCAGTCACTCTCCGTGACATTACAATCAGGCCAGTTATGGATCCAGCACACAATCCTTTATCTGGGTTCAGGCCCAGCGCAGTGCAGGAACGGCTACTGACATTAACCAGCAGCCTGGCTTATTGATGGGTTGCCAGTTTGTTTTTGGATGAAGCAGAGGGTCCCAACACAGTGGTGTGGTCTAGGAGTAAGTTCCTAGGATTGATTTCTTGGTGATGCAAAAGGAGGTGCTCGGCTTTATCAAGGTGATATTGTTGAGGTCTGCTAAGATGCACGGAGAAGGCGTGGCTAAGATGGTGAAACCAACCTGTGCCAAAAAAAAAAAAAAAAAACGTGTGTTAAAATATTCTATAAAATGTGGGTCTTGAGTAATGACGCATTAAGAATCCAGTTCATAGTCAGTGATCTTGGTGTTTTTCTAGAAATGTGGATGGCCATGGCATGGACACTGATGCGTCTTCAGATCAGAGTTGAGTATGGTGATGGCTTTGGGATAAAAACTGTTTCTTGAATCTGGTGGTTGCGTGTTCTGATGGACCTGTGACGTTTTCCAGAGGTTCAAATAGATGCTTGGCAGGATGAGACGAGCCTTTGAGAATGTGGTGTGTTTTATGCAAGCATCTGGAGTCGTAGATGGTGTCCAAGGTAGGTAGCTGTTGATTACTGATGTTCTGGGCGGTTTTTATAGTCCTTTGCAGTGTCTCTCTGTCTGCAGCAGAACTGCTACCATACCAGGACAGGATGCCACAGGCGAGGATGGTGATGATGTGGATCTGGGTATCGGAGATGTCTGCCAAGAGCGAATTGCTGGTGATGAAATAGTCAATGCATGAGTAGGAGTGGTGGACAGGCGAGAAGATATCAGACTCATATATTGTATCACTATGTCAGCAGATTGCGAGTTAAGGCTTGTTGAGTTGAGGCTAAGCTGAGGTGTTGGTTCTATCAAGATCAGCGTGGAGCACCAAGTTGAGATCTCCTCCTAGTGGGAGGGTTGCTGACGGTACATGCGATGAGAAGAAAACATGATAGAAGGAGTGATAGAAGGGGTAATAATACTGGCAAAACATCCATCCATCTATCATCCATCCATCATCCATCCATCCATCCATCCATCCATCCATCCATCATCATCCATCCATCCATCCATCCCTCCATCAATCCATCCATCCATCCATCTATCAATCCATCCATCCATCATCATCCATCCATCCATCCATCCATCATCCATCCATCCATCCATCCATCCATCATCCATCCATCCATCTTCAAAACCCTCTGATTCCTGAGCTCAGGGTCACGGGGTCTGCTGGAGCCTCTCCCAGCTGTCAGGGTGACCCTGGACAAGTAAGCAGTCATCACAGGGCCACATAGAAACAACCGACCATTCACTCTCGCATGCTCACCTATAGACCATGTCAAGTTTCCACATGCATGTTTCTGGAGTGTGGGAGGAAGCTGGAGAACCTGGAGAGAAGCCAGCAGACACAGGGAGAACATGCAAACTACTGGCAATACAGTCAATTTTATTGTTAATGTTAATGTCAATTATAATATTTCTCCCATTTGGGGCATGGATACTATTGTCTGGCTTAACATTCAGTCTCTTATTGATCAAGATATCGACACCTCTTGGTTTTTAGTCACATCTCACCCAGTAAATGTTTGGAAAACGAGCGGATTTGATTTTGTGTTCTGTTGTTTTAGCCAAGTGGGTTTCCTGTAGTCGGCCAACGTCTGCTTCCAAGTAGTTCAAATGGACGATTTTTTTTTCCTTCCCCCTACATGGTGCCAATTCCTCACACATTCCAAGTGATTCTCTAATCCACATCTATCTTAGGATAGAGGGCGTCCGCCAGCAACACATGGCAAAGATGACAATTTTTTTTTTTTTGCCCGACCTCCAGAGCGTTTCCGCCTCCACCAGCTGTCCACAGGCTTTTCGTCTCCTGCTCAGCCCTCCTACACCAGTGTACAAGTCTAATTTCTATTGCATGATGTGGAGTTTTAGTAATAAATTTTGCTTAAAGCAACAGATATGACAACATATATATATATATATATATTTATATAAATATTTTTTTTTAAAAAGGACAAAAGTCGAGTAATTGTAATGTTGAGATGACACACACAACTACAGTATTACAGAACTGCAATTAGAGCACACGACAACAGAATGACGAAAAACGAGAAGTAAAGAATGGACTTTTCTCATTTCGTCGGAGTTCGCTGACGCACACACGCATCTAAGCAAATTCTACTTTGAGTCAAATAGCTTAAAAACAATGTCACACACACAAAAAGAGCCAAAGAAATGGAGTTGGCATCCTTACTACATCTTCCCCACTAGGTGACGCTAGCTAGTGAGCGGGGGAAGAGCGTGACATCACACACCCTGTTCACACATCATCTGTTGATTCTCCTTTCAATTCTTCAATATTTTTTTTTTATGTTTTTATTTATTTATTAATTTATTTTGCAAATCTTAAAAAAAACCCTCTCCCACTCATCAGAATTGCTGTTCTTTACATGGTAGTTATTGAAAGTTTTCCAATGTCATGCATGTGCGCTATCAATATGTCGCTATGTCCTGTCCGCCGTGATGAAGGCGCTTACAGTGTCATATGATAATAGTAATAATACACGGGGAAAAAAGACACATGAGGGGTGAAATAATGAAAATGACTTCATTTTCTAGTATTGATTATTTCACTTTCACTCTCTCAAATCACTTGTTTTTGAACATATTGCTTCATACGCAGTTGCAGAGTAAATGACATCACTAACTAGGAAGACGCTCTCAGATGTTTTCTATTTTCATAGAAAAAGTTTTAATTTTGAATCTCCTTCAAACTTCAGTGAGAGTTTTTGTTGCCAGTACGACACCTTGTTTTATCAATGCAATCCTACACTGCAATTCACTTGATATGAAATAATAACATTTTAACAATGCCAAATTCAAAAACAACCCCAAAAAACATTAAAATAATTTCCTCCCTTAAAGTGCCAGATTAAAATTTCCATTCATAGACCACAGAGAATGAACTGCGGACTGTGATTGAATGGAACTTAAATGACCTCGTGTGCGACTGCATGACGTCTGCACAGCGACCACTACAGTATCAGCTCGCTATCGTCCTCTACTGTTACATAGCGAAAACTACACAGACATGAGAGCATCTTCATTGCTGCTGCTGCTCTGCCATCAAAGGTCATGTTACAGACAAAAATATCAATTTATCCGCTAAAGAGAAAACAAACAAAAAAAAACATATTATTGAAAATTAATGTTTCTCCTATTATGATTTATCTGAATATTAACAGCGTCAATTTGTCTCTTTTGCACCTCGTTTCACAAAGGAGGTTTAACAAATTATGTATAGTTAATAATAATTTCTAATCATATAAATTATGCCAGCAGCATCGATGTGTCATTTCACTTGTACATAGTTGTGTTGGGGTGGGTGTTTGATTTGGTATTTTAATATTAGCCGCGCCAAAACAACCTGTTCACCGGAAAGAGGCGGAATTCCCACCACTAATGCCTAATGGGGAGAGAAAAATACGTTTCCCAGCGTTCTTTATTTTTTTCCTCCTGAGTTTGACAAGCAAGCAGCCAATCGGCGCCGCGACAGACGCGCATGTGACGCGGAGTGACTTCCGGGCTGTAGCTTCCTTCGAGGGGGGAAGCGCTTCGACACCGAGCCGCGGGAGAAGCTCACTCTGTGGGTAAGTTTAGACCCCCTGGCCGCTAACGGGACTCCATAAAACCACGTCGCCGAGTGTTCGGGGGGGTCTTCCGACGCCGTCGTGGCCGCGATAGTTGACATTTTTGCGAGGTGGGGGTGGGGGTGGGAGAGATCCCGAGTTCAAGTGTATGTTCCGTACTGAGGCCTCGGCTATTTCCTGGTCCTGCCTCCACAGCTGTGCCCGGTGGAAATGGAGCGACTTGCGGGGGAAAGTTGGTGGTTGGTTGGTAGGTGGAGGTTGTTTGTAGTGCCATTATTTTTTGGATTTTTGGCACCGTTAGTAGAATGTGAGTCACGGGTACCACCGGGAACACTGGCCGAGTGGCAGTGTCTCCTCCGCTAACTCGGCGGTTCGAGGGGCTGGGAACACGACTGGCGCAGTGTGGACACTGTTAGCGTCATTCAGAATGGAGCTCGCGAACTGGAAACCAAACAGCTCTTCTTCTTCTTCTTCTTCTTCTTCTTCTTCTTCTTCGTCGTCGGGGTAGTAGTCATTGTCGTAGTAGTAGTAATATTAGCCCTCTTAAAGCTATCAGCTCAGTGTGCCAAATACAAAAAAATAATAATAAACATATTCAGTAGTCAATATTCGGTATTGACAAATATTGGAATATACAAAATTGATCCAAAAAAACTATGAATAGTGGGTTTGTTTGTTTTTTCTAAATTCAATATCACACAAGGTGACATTGAGTCACAATTACAGTTCCTTCTCAGTTCAGCTCCAGTATTGAAAATAAATTTTCCGTTATTTTTGTTTTATTGTCATCGATAAGCGTAGATTAGTAAGTAGTTGTACTCATACCCAGGCCTACATCACCTGTAGCCGTCCTGCCAAGCTGTGCAGGGTGAGGGCAAATTCTCTCTAGTCTTCGTGAAGTGACGGTCAATATTCAATTCATGTTGGGTTTGTTTTTTTTTAGCTTTTTGAAAAAATATATCAGACCCCTTAAAGTTTTGTTTTGAGGCTTTCACAAGGGGTCTCATGGTTTATAGGTGGTGAGAGGGGGCGACACCTCCTGACCAGACCCCCCCCCCCATTTCACACACTTGTGTCTGTCAGCTGTCAGACTGAAAGAAGCTCCAGTAACTATTTTTTGTTTTTGTTTGTTTTTTGTTGTTGTTGTTTTTTTAATCTTTGGCCCGCTGTTGCCTATAATAATAACATTAGTTATTAGGGAGGATAATTGCTTTAGGACAGCTGGAGCAGTGACTCCTTTCTCTGCGTTTGTGCTTTTATTTGCCTCACCGACAGCGGATGCGGTTCACTGACGCCAGCATTGCTGACTGGATTACGACTGT
>CM020503.1:27617759-27640259 GCA_009823395.1 Thamnaconus septentrionalis
TGGAGAAGATGGGCGGAGCCTCCAGTCGAGGAGAAAACTCCTACGGCCTGGATATAACGTGCAAGGTGTGTGTGTGTGTGTGTGTGTGTGTGTGTGTGTGTGTGTGTGTGTGTGTGTGTGTGTGTGTGTGTGTGTGTGTGTGTGAATATGTGCAGTGTGTGTTCGTTTTGCTATGATTACCAGTTTGTTGATGTGAAAAATATCACGAGTGTTTGGTCTGATATTTCTGTGTGTGTGTGTGTGTGTGTGTGTGTGTGTGTTGCCTCTGCCCTCCTCCAGGACATGAGGAACTTGAGGTTTGCCCTGAAGCAGGAAGGCCACAGCAGAAGAGACATCTTTGAGCTCCTCTTTAAATATGCTTTCCCCCTCTCACACGGCCTGGTAAGAGATCTTCTTGTGACTGGATGGATGGATGGATGGATGGATGGAATTTATTGATCCCAAACTGTGAAACTACACTGTTGCAGCGCTAAAAGACAGTGTGGCTGTATTTTCTATCTGGGTTTTGTTTTTGTTTTGTTTTGGGTTGTTTTTTTTGTTGTTGACATTTTTACCAATTTTTGAGGCTTAAATCCATGAAAGTCAAGGTCAGAATTGCAGAATGTGTTTGTGCATGGACAAAGGTGTGCACTGGCCCATTGTCCTCATGCAAACTATGAAAAAATGACAAATGCATCTGGAGCGTTCCACCACTTCCTCAGTTTCGTCCTCATCAGTCGAGACCTTCCTCTCAGCACTGACAGCAAAGAGCGTTTTCAGCTTGCAGCTGCGTTCCGCTTGTTTCCGTGCCCAGTTTTCATGTGAGAATCGGAGCGATGCAGCCCACTCCCCCTCCCCCTCCCCCTCCTCCTCCTCCTCCTCCTCCACTGCATCTGCCCAGTTCTCTGCAGCTAAAAAGGGATGCAGGATGAAAGTTTCTTTTGCTTTCGTTTGTGAAGTGGTTTTGTGCACTTTGACTTTACAAGCTTTTTGCCGTTTACCTTTGAAAACTCAGTGGGTCTCAGCGTAAATAAAAAAAAGTGAAGCTGAAAAAAAAAAACTAAAAAACCAAAAATGTTTCATAATAATCTGCATAATTATATCACAATTCAATCATTTATCCTTATAATTGTGAAATATTTTCCTCTTCAATGTTGTTTTTTTTTTTAATAACTCAACAGAGATGTGCACTAATCTTCTCCCCTTCCCCTCCAGCCTCTTTTTCCGTACGTCACTCAAGAGAAGTTTGAGGAGAGCGGTTGGACCGTCTTCACGCCCATAGAGGAGCTCCGGCGGCAGGTGAGGAGCAGCACCAGCACAGTGGCACCTGTGAAGCCCTTTTCTACATCATCATCATCATCATCATCAGCATCATCATCAGCAGCATCATCAGCATCACACTCAGCTGATGCAGCCTCAAAAACTCTATAGATCTCTTGAAAGCAGACGATTTAGCCCTCTGTTTGGGGCAGTGCTCACAAACACACAAACAAAGATAAATGTTGAGTGACAGGCAAGGCAGCAAAGGAAAATTAGAAAGAGTGTAAAGGGTGGAGGTAGGAGAGCGAAGCGTGTTGCAGAATGACAGATGGTGGTGGTGGTGGTGGTGTGGTGATGGCGATGATGATGGTGATGGTGATGGTTGTGTTTTTGCAGGGCCTGCCCACAAACAAGTGGCGCTTCACTCTGGTCAATAAGAACTACGAGCTGTGTGACACCTACCCCACCCTGCTGGCGGTGCCGTACGAGTGCCGCGACGAGGACCTCAAACGGGTGGCCACCTTCAGGTCGAGAGGACGCATCCCGGTGAGCACCACCTTCACTGACACCACTGGTCTGGACCACTGGCTCCCCACTGGTCTGGGCCACTGGCTCCCCACTGGTCTAGAGCACTGGTTCTCCACTGACCTGCTGGTTCTCCACTGGTCTGGACCACCGGTCCTCAACTAGTCTGGACCACTGGGTCTCCACCTGCTATCCCATTTTCTATTTTTCGTGTCAAACTGCTATCCCATTTTCTATCGTGTCTCGTGAAGAAGGTTGAAATTATTGGATTGAAGTGCACCGTGCAAAATAAAGGGCCAACATTTCCTCAAGTGGAGCTGTGTGTTAATGAGATGCAAGTTTTTCTCAGACCAGTTTTTCCAGAGTTTCTGTGATTAAAATAAATAAATAAAAAAAAAGCTAATATTTTGATAAATGGCATGAAATGCAAATAAATGAAGTTGTGCACAGTTAAAATTCACTCACTGAACTTTTTGGGTTGCCAAGTCTGGTGAGGTCACTGAAGGTGTTGATATTTTACACCAGGGCTCACCGACCTTTCTGACCCTGAGCTGCTTCATGGCTGCTGAGTCGTACGAAGGGCAACCAGTTCACTACACTCCTCTGAAATAACACCTTTTCTCAGTTTGCCTTTAGTTATATGTTGTTATTATGGACACTCATCTATGTCAAGATAGTGATCACATTAATTTCTCACCATAATTATCCACAATGCCACAACATGATTTAATACTCACAATATCAATATTCAAACGCTTTATTTCTATCAATCAAAATTCACCTAGAATTCATGTAGAATAAAAATATTTTTTTATGTATTTTATTTTTTAAGATATTTCTAATTGATATAAATGCAGATGTGATGAAAATAGAATAGCAACAGAATAAAAAAATCAAATACATCAACCAAAACAAAAAAAAAAAAATCATGTTTCTTCTTCCTTTACAAGCTACCTGCTAGCCGCTACAGTACTTCCTGTCAGTACTGGCTTTATAACATTGAGATTTTTTTTTCCTCTTCACATTTGTGCGCTCGTGTGCGCCAGGTCCTGTCGTGGATCCACAGGGAGAACCAGGCCGTGATCGTCCGCTGCAGTCAACCTCTGGTCGGCATGTCCGGGAAAAGAAACAAGGACGACGAGCGCTACCTGGACCTCATCAGGGAGGCCAACGACACGGTCAAGCTCACCATCTTTGACGCTCGGCCCAGCGTCAACGCTGTGGCCAACAAGGTGGGCAAACTGTTTGACTGGTGGGCCACTGAGGGGCAGCAGCTGGTGGATGGAGAAAAAAATATATCATGGGATATTATGTAGAAAATGGGCTTTGATTTAAATTCAAAATGAGAAAAAGTATTAGAACAAAATATCTCTTAGAAGTCTTTTTTTTTTTTTTTTTTTTTTTAATGACTGCAGCTTTTTCTAGTATTGACAGTTACTGCCGTTTAAAAGCACTGGGAGTTAGAGTATTTTTCGGGATATCATCATCATCATCATCATCACTAGCTGCGTTTCCATGAGCCCTAGAATTGTGTAAAACCTAAATATGGCCATAAAAACCTTGTGATGGAAACAGCTCCACCCACTTGGGAAAAAAAACTCTCAAATATGGCTCAAAGGTTTTGAGGCTCTCATCAGGTGGTTTGTCACACGGATCCATATCGAGGAATATCGCTAAAGTCAGCGGACGTGACGTACGGGGTCACATGACCAGTTCACTGACCAGTGAAAATGGCGTGTTATGATTGGACGGAGGAAGAGGAGGAAACGGAATATCAAAGAGAAAAATAGAACAACCATTCTGGACAGCAAACAACATGAGAATGCAGAGTTATGGTCGTGTATAAATGACTTTTGCATCTTAAGCAGTCACTTATAAGTTTGATAAAAAAAAATTTAAGGTCGTAAATGCCTCATTGATATTTTTAATTCTTCTCTTTGAGCCGTACTTGCTGCTGTTACTATGCAAATTTCCCAAATGTGGGATGAATCTTTGAATCTTTCTCTTCTTCTTCTTCTTCTTCTTCCTCCTCCTCTTCATCTCACTCCAGGCCACAGGAGGGGGCTACGAGGGCGACGAGTACCAGAACGCCGAGCTGGTGTTTCTGGACATCCAGAACATCCACGTCATGAGGGAATCCCTGAAGAAACTCAAAGACATCGTCTACCCCAACGTGGAGGAATCCCACTGGCTGTCCAGTCTGGAGTCTACACACTGGCTTGAACACGTCAAGGTAAGAAGCGACCTGGGGAGTGCATAGAGTCAGAGAGACCAGCGGTGTGATGTGTGTCCTCCCTCCACGTCAGATGGTCTTGTCAGGAGCCATCCAGGTGGCAGACAAGGTCTCCAATGGGAGCTCGGTGCTGGTCCACTGCAGCGACGGCTGGGACCGCACGGCTCAGCTCACCTCCCTGTCCATGCTGATGCTGGACAGCCACTACCGCACGCTCAGGGGCTTCCAGGTCAGAGCTGCACGCTTATGATATGATTGTGTGCAAAATACCTGTCGATATTCATGTGGAAGCGTCGGGAGTTTATTACTAATTAAAAAAAACAAAACTCATTACTCATTACACACGATAACAATAAGTTAATATGACATTAACTTGGGCAGGCGTGGGAAAACTACGGCCCGCGGCCCATATGCGTCCCGTGATGACGCCTCTGTATTTCACACACTAATTTTAAACCTAAAAAAAATATATACATATATATTATATATTATATATAGGCTGTGTGTAATAAGTGTGTTGTCTGCTCTTTCAGGTGCTGATTGAAAAGGAGTGGATCAGTTTTGGCCACAAGTTTGCCTCAGTGAGTAACACACACACACACACACACACACACACACACCTGTTTAAACTAGAGAGTGAGCAACGTGCATCCTGTTCATCTTCTCTGGCTCTCTCTTGCAGAGGATCGGCCACGGGGACAAGAATCACGCCGATCAAGACAGATCTCCCATCTTTGTCCAGTTCATCGATTGTGTGTGGCAGATGACTAAACAGGTACCTGACACACCTGAGCCACCCACCCAACTACCTACCCACGCACAACTACCCACCCACCCACCCAACTACCTATCCAACTACCCACCCACCCAACTACCTAGCCATCCACCTACTCAACTACCCACCCACCCAACTACCATCCCTCCCATCCAGCCAACTACCATCCCAACTGCGTCCCCAACTACCTACCCACGCACAACTACCTAGCCATCCACCTACTCAACTACCTACCCACCCAACTACCTACCCAGCCAACTACCTACCCACCCAACTATCCACCCAACTACCTATCCAACTACCCACCCACCCAACTACCTTCCCACCCATCCAGCCAACTACCATCCCAACTGCGTCCCCAACTACCTACCCACCCACCCAACTACCTACCCAGCCACCCAACTATCCACCCAACTACCTATCCAACTACCCACCCACCCAACTACCCACCCACCCAACTACCCACCCAACTCAGACCTCTGTGTGCTTGTGTTGCTCCTCCTCAGTGAGCGTGGCACCGCTTTTCTTCAGCTAACAAACCTTTTCTTCCTCCTCACCCGTCAGTTTCCCACAGCCTTTGAGTTCAACGAGCGCCTCCTGCTGACCATCCTGGATCACCTCTACAGCTGTCGCTTCGGAACCTTCCTCTACAACTGCGAGAGCGCACGAGACCAAAACGTAAGACCAGACGCCAGGGGAAACTGACCTTTTGTAACGTTTGTCATGTTGTGTATTGCAGTGTTTTTCAACCTAACGTTTCTTGACTTTTGGGCTTTTAGATTTTTTCAAACAAGTGAAAATAGCTCACTTCCAGTTTGTCGGGGGTCAAAGGCCAGAATTAATGGGGGGGGATTTCTTTAATTTATTTTTTACCACTAGGTGGCGCCACTCTGGAACAGCTGGATTTTTCATTCTGCAGCTGGTCTTATCGCAGGGGCTCAGTCCCTAATAACATTTCATTGTGGAGTGACTGGATATCAATCAGCCTTGTGTGCATCTCAGCAGGTCTCACACTGACTGAGTAGAAATAAAGAAAGGAACTTAATTGTCGTTATTATCAGTGTCATTATTGTTGTTGTCGTTGTTGTTGTTGTTATTGCAACCACAACACTACTGCTATTGCAGTGCTGTGTATATCGGTATATTGTGCGTGCAGATTGTCGAGCTCTAGCCAGCTGGGCGCTCACGCCCTCCTCCTGTGTGCAGGAGGTGAGAATGAAGACGGTGTCCCTGTGGTCTCTGGTCAACTCCAAGAGGGAGATCTATCTCAATCCCTTCTACACGCCCGAGTCCGGCAGGGTCCTCTACCCCGTGGCCAGCATGCGCCACCTGGAGCTGTGGGTGGCCTACTACATCCGCTGGAATCCGCGCATACGACAGCAGGTGAGAACCACTCGTGCTTTGCTTTTTCTATATGAATGAATAGAATGAATGAATGAATGAATGAATGAATGAAAGAAAAGACAAACCGACCACAAAGCCGCGACCCACTTTTTGGGGTCATGATCCACCAGTTGAGAAACACTGCTCTTGGAGATGCTACTGTACTTTATAAGCCGTTTATATAGAAGCCCCTTGCTGCCACAGGATTAAAAAAAAAAAAAACTGGGCTCAGTACCGCATTATAAAGTGAAAGTCATCACGCAAAGATGTAGACTTTCACGCAATAATGAGCTAGTTTCAGATAAAAACGTGAAAATTATCATGAAATAATGTGATAGTTTCACGAAATTATGCTAAAATCAGCTAATAGTTACACATTATCGCATGAAAATGATTGCAAAATAACTTGATAGCTTCATGTGTAACACAAAAATTTTCATGTGCAGACGTGAAACTTAATAATAATAATAATAATAATAATAATAACGCGATAGTTTCAGGTAAAAACGGAAAAATTACCACGAAATAAGCTAAGTTTCACATTATAACGTGAACATTATCGCTAAATAACGCCATAGTTTCATGCTAATGCTTTTAAATGAAGAAAAAGTTTTTTCCTTAGTTTTTTCCCAGTTTTCTACTGTTTTTTTTTTTTTTTTTTTTGTGTGTGTGCGTATACGTCATGTTGTGTTGTGTCGTGTGCCCCCCTCCTGCCCTGCTGCAGCAGCAGAGCCCGGTGGAGCAGCGCTACCTGGAGCTGCTGGCCCTCAGGGACGAGTACTTGAAGAAGCTGGAGGAGCTGCAGCACTCTGACTCCTCCCCCTCCTCCCGATTGGCCAACAGCTCCAGCTCCAGCGCCACCTCCCCCTCCACGCCGTCGCAGCAATACACACACCTGCAGACCCCCCTCTGAGGAGCTGGAGGAGCAGCAGGTGGAGGAGCCGGTGACGCGCAAAGACACACAGAAACCACACAACTTGTTGACTTGCACTTATTGTCGTCTTCTCTCTGAAATTCTTGATTTTTTTTTTTTTTTGATTTTTTTTTGTGTGTCGTTGTCAACACGCGCAGGGAAATAATGAGCTTGTTTTTTCTTGTTTGCAGTCCTAACTGTGTGCTAACCGGGAGTGCTAGTCGTAGAGGTTTGATTTCAAGCGTGGTGCGTGAGCGAGTGACTGCGTGGATGGCAAATTCTAATAACCGTGGTGGTGTTTTATGCAATACGTCACAGTGCAGCCTTTTGGTCACGAGACTTTTCTACACACGGACACTTTGTCGTACAGTAGAAGCCTTAAAAAAGACGTTCAGTGGCTTATTGAGTCCCTCAAGGGCTTTCCAGGACAGGCAGGGTGCAACAGGTGTGGCTGAGGCAGCAGCAGCAGCAGCAGCAGCAGCAGCAGCGGCAGCAGCAGCGGCAGCACGCGGCATCTTTAACATTATGACCACACAAACGTGCATAATATAGATCAGTTTTGCTCAATAGAGATGTCTTTTATTATTTTGACTTTAAAATGATGGCGGTTTAAAAAAAAGGTTTTCTGAATTTCATTGTGCACTTTGTCACATTTCACTGCACTGGTTGCTGCAGGAAAATTAACACTTGAGTGGTGTTGACGTCCTGATGTTAACCTGAGTTTCACCCTTTGGCAGCGCAAAGCATGTGTATATATATATATACGTGTGTGTGTGTGTATATATATGTGTATGTATACATTTATATGTACACATGTATATCTATACATATAGATATGTATGTATGTGTGTATATATGTATATATATATATATACATATATATACATACATACATATATATACATATCTATATGTATATATATACATACAAACATATACATACACACACACACACGTATATAAATAATACTTTTTTCCCCTTGGTTTAAACTGGTCTTGGACATTTTCACACTTGTGGATTGAAGGCGGGCCTGGGCACTGGACCTGAGCACGCCAGTTCCATCTGGTTCTAGCCGGTTTTAGCCGGTTCTAGCCAGTTCTAGCCGGTTCTAGCCAGTTCTAGCCGGTTTTAGCCGGTTCTAGCCGGTTCTAGCCGGTTCTAGCCGGTTCTAGCCGATTCTAGCCGGTTCTAGCCAGTTCTAGCCAGTTCTAGCCGGTTCTAGCCAGTTCTAGCCAGTTCTAGCCGGTTTTAGCCGGTTCTAGCCAGATCCTCCCAGATCCACCACGTTGCCCACAGACAGGAAGTGGACTGCGGTCCACTGGTGTTTAAAACCTGGAACCTTCACAGTCAACCAACGTCCTCGCTGCCACTGAGGGAACGAACCCTGAGCACCTGTCCACCAATCATGCAGTGGAATTCTAGCCTGGGGGGCGGGGGGGTGGTCTTCTACAGTGTTTTTTTTGTTTTGTTTTTGTAATTGTAATTCTCCCGTCCATTTGGGTGGATTGATGATGCTATTTAACTCCAGTTTGCTCGAGCTTGGGTTTTTAGCAACGTTGACTTCCTCAAGCTGCGCTGCTCAGAGAAAAAAAAAATGGTGGCACTTCTGGCAATCACAGTTTTAGCCGAGAAGCCGAGGACAAAGAGGCCCCTTTTGGTTAGAGTCTATTCATTTTTACTAGGAAACTCGCACCAAACACAGGTGTGTGATCTTTATTGGACAGTCTGGGCCATTTGATTGCAACTATTTATTTTCTTCTTGACCCTTTAGATTGAAAATATATCTCAAAACTTGTTCTCAAACTCTAGTATCAGCAGTACTAGCATTATTATGTGCATTATTTAAAAAAAATAAATAAATAAATTATTAGTTAGTATTACTCAAATGATAGCATTTAGAATTTAAAGTTTAAGTTCAACGGTAGGCAAACTGAGATTTAGGTCATCGAGTCACGCAGTGAAATGACATCACAAGTGCGGAAGCCAGCCTGTGTGTAAGCAGCAGACTGTCACGCTGTGTAGAAGCTGCTGTTAAAAACAGCCAGGTTCACCTCAGGGCGCTGGGTCGGCCTCGGCGGTTTGAAGATAAAAAAAAAAAGAGGACAAAACTGAAACATTTTATTTCTCCATCATCACAAACAAAAGGGACTCTTTGCTGCTGCTTGCTGCAATACAGTTGATGAACTCCAGTGGGGAGGGGGGGGGGGATACCCTGGAAGGGCTGCTGAGATCCCAAAGGTGTGTGAAGAACAGGGTGATGAGCAAACTGCTCTACTCCTTCTTCTCCTTCTTCTTCTTCTTCTTCTTCTTCTATCTATCTAACTCATTTTAGTTCACAAGCCATATAGAGGAAGATCTATTCCGAAGCGGGCCAGGCCAGGCCAGGCTGGGCCGGGCCGGGCCAATAAAATCATTGGTATAATAATAACTTCAAATATCAACAGCTTCAGATTGTTTTCTTTATTTTACGCTGGTCTTTACGTTGGGTCAGTTCAACGAAAGCGTAGCTTTGGCGTGGCTGTATTTCTGCTATTGCGACATCTGGTGGACACATTTAGAACAGCGTTTTTTTTTGTTTTTTAATCGAAAAATTGCAGCTCGTTTTGATGCTTTGCAAAAAAAAAAAAAACAACAATCATCTTGCGACCTGGAAAAGCCCTGTTCAAATCCGGCCCGCGGGCCATACGTTTGACACCCCTGCTCTAAACTTTTGCCTTATTTTCACTGCCAAGTACAACACTTTTTGACCCCCCCCCCACCCCGAGTGGCCAAAGCAGTTTATTACACCTTTACACCACCACCACCACTTTCTTCTGAGGCTCAGGCAGTGTCACAAACTGAACCGACACACACAACACACACAAAATTGTTGTTTTCAGGGTAGAAACCAAAACGTGGAGCCAATACTATACATTGGAAACACGGCGTAATACACACTTCATGCACTGCAATTCACTGACTCAACATTGACTATTTAACTGGCAGGAAGACATGAACACATCACTCTCTGTTATTTCAAAGCTGAATAAGCAACTGATGAACTGGAAATCAACTCCACTGGATATCAAACCTGGATGACAGAGGGAGTGGAGGGGTAAAAGTCATGACATTATACTAGTTGGGGAGTATGAAACCCTGTTTAATTGCGTTTCAGCAAATAGTATTGATAGTGCAGTAGTATTGAATTGGTTGCTTGTATCCTAACTTCCGTCTTTTGTCAACACTTGCAGTCTAAAACTAAAGCAAAATTGATTTTCAAGCCGATGTTTTTCCCCAAAACACTTCTTTTCGTGTGGAAGCGTGTGTGAACTGCAGCCGTGTGATGGAAAAGGTTGAACTCAGATCAGATCCCCCATAATTCCTTGACCCCCTGGTTTTGGAATGGCAGATCTGAGCCTTGGTGTATTTTTCCGTGTTCAGATCTGTGCCTTGATTCCTGTAAGTTTTTACAGCACCTGTTCCAAAAAAAAAAAAAAAAAAAGGGAATTACTTGCTTGTTGCTATCCAGGGTCATATTTGCCTGCTGCGTCGTTCAGGCCCCCGCCAAGGTGGAAAGCAGTCTCATCAGTTGGTCCGAGTTGCAGGAAGCTTTGTCTGTGCACTCAAAAAAAAAAAAAAAGTCTCATCCTTTTTTTTGCAACCAGCAGTTTGAAATTTCATTCCGTTAGGTTTTAAAGACCTGTCTTTGTTTTGTATATTTCAATTTTTCTTTCTTCTTTGCGCCTGAGCAATAAGGTGATCGTCTGCAACAAAGGCAAAGAAATACACCCACTCATATACATATACATATATATATTTATATACATACATACGTGTATCAAAACAGCTCCTTAACCCATTTTTGGGTCGCGGCCCACCAGTTGAGAAACGCCAACCTTACATCCTTTAACATTGAGTTGCAAGACAGAATTGGACTCGGTCGTCTATAATGACGTCAGTCAGCGCTCAAACTAGACTTCGTATTGATCGGCTACCCAAACTGATGATGCAACCTGATTTCCCCCCCGTTTTTCTCACCAGATGAACGTATTTCTTTACCGAGGTGATGAGTGGCAGCAGGGAGAAAATGTGGGCATTGGTGTGGTGATGGTGTTTATAGGTGAATCTATCTAATTTTTTTTTTCTTTTCTTTACTTTTTACAAGCGCCGTAATGTAATTACCTCAATCAAAAACCTATTTTACTGCCGGAAATTATATTGTAAAATACAATTATTTTATGTAGTATAAAATCTTACAGTTTTATAATAAAAAAACAAACAAAAATAAAACAAGAAAGTAATGTTTGGTTGAAAAAAAAAAAAAAATGGTTAACTTTTATTTCTTCTTCTCCTTTCTAACTTTTTGAGGGCATTTTGGGCAGTTTGTACTCTTTAACCCCCGAGCGATGGAACGATGGAAGTGTTTTTAAGATTCTCCTCGACAAACGTTTGACATTGTTCTCAACTCAGACGAATTGCTAGCGTTAGCTTTCAGCACTGACACGGTGAATCTGGGAAGGATTCGCTCACTGTTCATTTCAGTTTTGACTCATAAAAGAAGGGATTGTGATGTTTTGTGTCACGACATATATATATAGTCTGCTTTTGTACAAAAAAACAACAACAAACACGCTGGGCCTGATTTACCGATATCTCAAGTTAAGTTGTGCAAAAAAAAAAAAAAGTGCTTCGCGCACGCTTCCAAGACGGTTGCTGAATGTGTGAAATAAAAACAGCCATAACAATCAGTCAGTCGACTGTCAGGTTTGGTAAATGACTTTGCACACATTTCTACAATTCTCCACGAGCAAACCCTTCTCAGTGAATCAGGCCCAGCGTGCGTTCAGAGCTTCTCATCCACGAGGGAAGGTCAAGCTAGAGTACATTTCACATTATTTCTGTTAATCATGTCGTATCCTTTCCACGATTGGTCGGTTGGTTGTCTCCTGCTATGTAAATATTCCTGATTAAATTAATTTAAGTATTTGCCACCGACTCCTGGCGTGTGTTGTTGAATTTTTACCTTTTTTTTTTTTTCATTTTTACATTTCGACCATCCTGCAGCTTGAACCTCATATTCCAGCTGAGATCCACGGGTTGTGGAATTAAAATTTGGGGGGGGGGATTGCAATTAAAACACTAACAGTGCAATGCTGTTATTTTTACATTCAAGATACAGATAATTTATCCATCATATTTAGTCTTGTAGTGTACTGAAGGGCCTGGCATTGGAAGGCCTTGTGGAAAAAAAAACACAAAAATCGGTTAAACACGGTCATAAAAAGGTGACTTTGAAATTCACCCACCACATGTCGGAGCCACGCCCACAACTTTTTGGCTGTTTTTACTCAAAATTATACCGAATTGCACAAAAATAGACATTATGGCATTTTTAAGATTTTTCTATTATTATTATTATTATTATTATTATTATTATTATTATTATTTTAAGCGGTTTACACCAACAAAAAATGCTGAACTTGTTTGTAAATGTATGTAATTTGTGGTCCTTTCCACAAATTACAGCAGCAGATGGATGCAGTGTTTTGGTGAGCCACCTCATAGTAGAAAAAATATACAAATGGGATGTTAAGAAAACATGTTGCTTTAATGTCAATTAAAAATGAACCAAAGCAAAGTTACAAGAAAATCAATGTCTTTGAAGCCCCACGGCATTTAGCTCTTTATTGACATGACTATTTTATGACTTACTGACTTTTAACATCACTTCTTCAAGTTCGGCCGGGCCGGATGAAAGAGCCTAGCGGGCCGCATATGGGCCTCGGGCCGCAGTTAGCCCACGCCTGGTGGAGACGGTCGACCGTGGCTCCAACTCGAGCTTCGCATCCTCATCATCATCATCTGTGTGGGTGGAGCTACTACATAGTGAGGAAGAGAAGAGATGCGACGGAAGCGAACAACAACATCTCGCAGACAGACAGCCGAGAGCGCATCACCACGTTATTACAAATAGAAATTCCACCCACCATCTTAGTGGTGGGGGGGGGACTGAACAACTGAAGACTAGTTAGCAACCCAAAAGGAACAGATTTGGCAACATCTTCACACACACACACGCGCGCACAGGAGGAGGAGGAGGAGGAGGATCGTTCTTCTTCTTCTCGTCTCTCGGCGACACACAGCAGCTGTCCGACCAGCCGCCGGATGGAGAAGCAGCACCCGGCCGCCGTAGGTGGGGACGGACCGGGGCCGAGCAGCAGCAGGAAGCCGTGGGGCTCGCCGAGCTGCGGGCCAGGCGGCGGCGGCGGCGGCGGTGGTGGCGAAACCCTGGATAGGTGAGAAGATTTCATGTTAGATTAGATTAAACCTGTCAAGTGACGACGTCGATCATTCATTTCCGGTTCTCATGCTAGTGTGAAACCCAGTCGGTTTTTAGGTCCTCTCGGGCGGTGGCTAACAGCGGGTTGTGTGTTTATTGTCGCTTTGTTGTCGGCCAGAAGGGCAGCAGCACTAGCAAAGAACTTTGCACTTTATTTATTTATTTATTTATTTTATTTATTTTTTTAAACTATTCCGTCGCACCCCCGAATCTTTTTTTTGTCCCCAAAATAAAATGTCCCCCGAAACACACGGTTCAGGTCGGAACTATTATCTTGTGGGACTGACAAAAATAAAAAAAATAAATGATACATCTTCATGAAATAATAATAATACAAATATTAGTCATGATAGAATAATAATCCAAAAATTATTACTCTGCAAAAACTCAGATTACACTAATTAATGTTTTAAAAAAAAAAAACAAAAAAAAAAAAAACGCCGTGATTTCGCCGAAATCTTCTACAAATTCCAAAGCGGGGACCATCTTTGCTTGGGTGTAACTTCACCCAAACATCACTACTGTCACTACTTTTAGTGAATCCAGACGACGGTCTGTTCCACATTAAACAAAAGTCTTTGATAATGAAAGGGGGGTTGGTGTGCAGTGTGTGGCATTCAGACGTTCGACTTTCCAGCTGCTCGATTTTTAACACCACAAGTTAAATGGCCGTTAAAAGATCGCTGTTTGATCGCGAGATGCTTTTCCTCGTAGTTTGATCTCCAGTATTCTTCGAGTATGTGCCAGTCGCTAGTGAGTGTTTTCACGGTCATTTCACTGAATTCTAAGGACAGATGTGAACAGTAGAGGATTATGTCTTTAAAAGAAAGAAAGAAAGAAAGAAAGAAACAGTCACACCAATCCTGTGTTAATGCGCCGAGGAAACTAGTGCCCTGAAACGTTTTCTTTCTTCTCTTGTATTTTGTATTTTCACTTAAAAAAAAAAACAAACAAAAAAAACAAAACACTTGGCTAGGATGTGCTAGTTTTTCTTTTCAAACAGACACGTGACTATTTTGAGACGTTATTTTTGTTCCTGTGGTAAAATAGTCATGTGTCTGTTATAAAAGAAAAATGCTAATAAACAGTGTGCAAAATACAGAGGAGTATTTTTGCTTTGAAGGTCTCAAAGCAAAATTGAAGGGGCATCTTATTGTCAGTGATGGTCACCAAAATGTCTTTAAAATCACCTTGTCCAATATTCAATTTTTTTTTTAAAACTTTCGATTGGTATTGAGTAACAAATCAGGAGAATGGGGACCCCGAAAATATTGACGGATGTTTCATACTCTGCTAATAACAATAAATATATCTTTTGAAGACACAATTCAGTTACTAGATTGCCTTCCATGATGTTCAATGATAATCATATATTGTTATCTTTTTTTTTTTCCAACCTTCCGCTTGCCTCTCCTACTCATCCAGTCCCTCAGGTTCTCACGTTGAATGGTGCAAGCAGCTGATAGCGGCCACCATCTGCAGTCAGATCTCTGGTCCGGTCCCGTCTGACATGGCCAGCAGGGACAGCAAGGTTGGTTACCACCGGCACACAGAGAGACAGACACACACACAAACAGCAAACACACCACACCTTTGTGTTTCTCACCACACTGTATCTCACTGCTGACAGGCTGGGAGACGGCCAGACATCATGGTGAGTGGCTTTGCACATCGTTAGCAGCGCTGCTACGTGTGTGCGCTGTATTCGTGTGTGGCTTTAGCTCTGTGCTGTCAGCTTCACCCGACTCTGCTGGGTGGCGCAGCTCTACTGGGTTAGATGAGCTACTGCGCGGGTGTCAAACTCTGGCCCTCGGGCCAAATCTGGCCCGGCGGTGTAATTTTACATTTGGCCCACGAGGCAACTGCGAAACCACTGCTGGAGCTGCCGGCTGCTGTTATACAGCGGACGTAGCGTAGCGCTAATACTACAAATCCCAAAATGCTCTGCTGGTATTTGGGTGCACTGAAGAATATTATTAGTGCGTCGTTGATTTATTGGTGTTATTTAAATTTCCTGTTGAAATTTAAATCAGAAGGCTGAAACTAAAAAAAAAAAAAAAGGCATACGATTTTTATTAGCATTTTATTGATTTCAATGTTTTTTTGAAATTTGATTTTGCCTGTGTGTAATATTGAGGTATTTGGTGCGACTTGAAGACTTGCTTTAGTAGGTCAGCAAGACTCACAAAATGTACGTTTCTATAATAGCTTGTCGTGCCACCCATTGTGAAACACAGACATCAAATTATTTTTTAAAAATGCACTAATGATTGTGGATTAGTTTAATTTGTAAGAACTGTCTGTCAGTGGATCTTCACTCTCCTGTAAGTATTAAACCACAGCGTTCCTCCAGACAGAGCAGCTCTTCTCTCTCCTCCTCTTCCAGCTCAGTGTGCTTCTCTCAGCTTCTGTTTCCTGCAACTTTATCTCGGCTTTCTGTTGTTGCTCTCGACTCCTTTTCACTTTCAGAGAGGACGTACGACTGTCGCTACAACCCCTGAGTTGTGTTTAACTGATCTGGGCTTTTTACCTTGGTTGGTGCCACCGGACGCTGGAGTGACCCTGCAGTCCTGTAGCACTGACGCACAGCGCGTGAAGGAACTCAAGGCCGTGTTTACATGTGGAGTTACATGGCAGTGAAATGTTGCACGCAAGGAATAAAGAAAGTGTAGAAAAAAGAGAGGATTTAAACAGGGCAAGCGACAGTTGAATATAAGTTTTACAAATATACAAAAATACAAGTTAAAAAGATTAAAAATTGGAAAGTATTTAAAATATATTAATTATAATATATCAAAAATATATTATATAATTAGTTGCAAACAATAGAATGGAAAAATATGACACTATCACATCGTAATATATATTAATAATGACATTAACAATAATAGTATTAATGTTGACATCAGTAAAATAACGGTAATAATAGTAGTAGTAATAATAATAATAATAATAATAATATAATATACTAAAATATAATTATAATATACTATCGTAATATCGTATAATTACTTGATTTTTTTTAAATATAATGTATAACATTTCAAAATGTGTTTGTAACTAAATGTAAAGCACTCATGCAACTAAACATTATCAGAGTCATGGTGCTGCTTGAAATCTGCCTGCTGTCCTGTGGCCAAACCAGGGTGTCGCTGCTCTCACTGAGCAGAAAGAAAAGGCACAAGTTGATAAAAATAATAAAAATAATAATAATAAAACAGCATCACAGCAGAGTTAATGGAGCTCTGTATTGTCTGCATTTCCCTGGGAGCTCCAGTAGGGGTTGCACTCACGCAGAGTACAGTGTGTGTGTGTGTGTGTGTGTAGACATGGGGGGCCAGGCCGTGTGGGATCTCCTCCTCCTGTTAGAAAGCCTGGGATTTATTCCTTCATTTCTTCATTTCTTTATTTTAATGCGTCTCTGTCTTTCTTTCTCTCTCCGCCTGCAACACTTTTCACGCTGGCTCTTCCTCTGCAGCAAGATTCACAGGATGAAGACAATTCTGACAATTCTTCCAGTGCTGTGGCAAGTCTCTCTCTCTCTCTCTCTCTCTCTCCTCCCTCCCTCTGTCATCATTCCATCCTTCCATGCACGCCTCTCGTCCTCTGCTCCTCCACCTTTTTTTTTTTTTTTTTTTTTTCTATCCTAAAACTTTTGTTTTTCCCTGCAAGTTGTATTTTTTTCCCAGAATGCTGCAGTGTGCCGCAGCGGGGCGTTGCAATAGTAACGCCCACTGCGCTGCTAACGGCTAACACCAAGGCTCTCTAATAGCCATTGTGACGATGCTTTTGCTAAATTCTCCCCACGAGTTCCCTTCATGTCATGTGTGTGTAAAGTGAGTACTTTAATCCTCACGCTGTCCGTGTAACTCTGTGTTTTTGTACATTTTCACCACGTGTCATTTCACACTGTGATCCGTCCGTCTCAAACACTTCACGTAGACCAAGTCCTAACGAGACTAATGTTACCTTCATTAAGACAAGGCTAATATTCCAAATGTGCTCATGATGTTTGGATGGGTGTCGTTAGAGGAGAGAGAAAGAGAATAAAGCAGTAGAATGGCCATTGAGCAGTGGCCGCAGTGACAAGAATCTGCTGACAGGTGCAGTTCACAGAACTCTGGATGAAACCCAGGTGGAATGATTGGAAACACTGGTGAAGAAGAAGAAGGAGAACTTTATTGATCCCACTGTGGGGGAAATGTGCATAATTACAGCAGCAAAAAGAAAAAAAAGCTGCAGTGCAAAAGATCAAGAAGTTTATTAACTAAGGATATAGACAGAAACAGGATATTTGTAGTTATAAACAGAAAAATAAAGAGTGGAGGTAGTAGTGAGTCCAGAGGGGCTACTGGGTCTTTTTTTTTTTTTTTTTACCAACCTGGGCAGTAAAAAAACAGAGTAAAAGTATTCAGTAAAATAATTGAATTCTGCCATGAAATGCATACATTTAATATGCTAAATTGGCACCTGGGTAGAAACACAACTCATCAGGATATTGTTTTGTTTCATAAGACAACATAAGACCATTAAACAGACAGACAGACAGACAGACAGACAGATGGATGCTTTATTGCTCGTCAGGAGAACGAGGGAACTAGCGTCGTAAAATAAAGAGCCTGCAAAGAGTTCAACTGTAGTATAAAGAGAGGTAAAGGTACGTTATAAAAAAAAAAGGTAAGATAAAAATCAAATCTGACACTTCCTGAATATATCTGTGTATATATGATATACATTGCAGTTGTGTATAATGGCAGTGTGTAATTGTAAGTGGTAGGACATTGTCAGGGTGATGTAGGCCAACGTTTGCAAGAAGCTTCTCTGTTTGCTCAGAGGGTTTTTGTTTTTGTTTTTTTAACCTTGGCCTCGGACAGGAAGCAGTTCTAGAAGTCCTTCCAAACAAAAACCAAAATAAAAGCAAAAAAAAGTTTGCGTTGGGTGTTCTTGTTCTCCAACTGACCCGTCTGTGTCTTGAACTGCAGAACCTTCCGGGCCTGAGGTTCGGTGCCAACGCCAAAATGTTCCAGAACAAGGTCCCTCTGTTGCCTGGAGAGAACATCCAAACTACAGGTAGTTTGTCCAACTCCTGTTGTGTCTGTAGTTCCCACATCCTGTTTCCGACCAAACTGCTTCAGAGGTTATCAGTCCTGAGAGGTCAATCCAGTAGGTGGCGCTAAGCGTGTTGATGTGAGAGATCAGATCTCACTGATGCATCCACGCAAGACAAATAACACAAGACTGCAGTCAATGTCTGCAGAGGATTATTTCACTAATATTTAACGTTTGTGTATTTTAAATACATTTAAAATTTCCATGTTTTTGGATTGCGTAGTTTTAATGTAAAAAAACTAATGAAATTCATGTGATGCATATTTATCTGTCTAAAATAAATAAAAATGACTAAGAATGAGATTAATGTCATAGTACTTATAAACCTAATGTGTTCCAAATGTATAATTAATAATTGAGTACATTTGTTTGCATAAACCTGGTTCTTGTGAAATAGAAAGAAACTGGTGATAAATATACGCGGATGTTAAGTATTTAGAGCACATTAGGTCCACTGGTACTATTACATTAATACCATCCTTAGTTGTTTTATTCGTTTTAGACTGACAAGTACTGTGTAGTTTTACCAGCCTTTAACTGTAAACTGTAACTACTGTATAGTAAATAAGAATAAAAACTGAAGAATAAAAAATTTAATATTTTTTTTCTTCTATTTTCACTTCTTGTGTTGCTTTTTGACTGCTGCAACAGTCTAGTTTCAATAAAGTTCAATCTAATCTAATCTAATCTATTGCAATCCAAATACATGGAAAATGTATATGTATTTCAAATACATAAATCTTAAAAATTAGGCCTAAAAATGTCTTTAATGACTTCATTCAGTTTTGTTGTTTATGTCAATAAAAAAATAATGAATACAATTTGGTATGGTAGCCGCCTCCCACCCAAAAAAAAAAAAAAATTGTTAAAATTGTTGATGTTTTTACAAAATAATGTCAAATAATTCCAGTGTATGTACAATGAATGAATATGAGCTCCGTCAAGCTCATATTTGTTGGATGCACTTTTGACTGCGGTCATCGCCAGGCTGAGTCTTCGTCATGCAGATCATTCAACCGATCCAGTCCACATGAGACAAAAGACCTCTGCTTTTATCATGACCAGGCTGTCAACACTGGTGTTTAGTCATTAACGGCTGCGTCTGTCTGTCTGTCTGTCTGTCTGTCTGTCCAGTCAAGGATGTGATGTATATCTGTCCATTCAGCGGTCTGGTCAACGGAGTTCTCACCGTCACAGACTACAAGCTGTACTTCGTGCGTGTGGAGAGGGTACTGCACCACTCGTTCACTGGCTCCTCCTCCAGCACAGTGCTTCTCAACTGGTGGAGGCTCGGGAACATCATCCAGTCGCAAAGACCCAAATTTATTGCACAACAATAAAAAAAAAAACCCGAGTCTACTTTCTATCACGTCTAGTCAATAAATGATTGAAATTAATTGAATTGAATTGAATTGAATTGAATTGAATTGAATTGAATTGAATTGTGTGTCCTGCAATATTGAAGCTGTGGCCAAATTGAAACAGCTCGGCGACCCCCTCTTGGGGTCGCAACCCACCAGTTGAGAAACGCTGGTCAAACAGCACTTGATGTTCTCTGGATGCCTTTTGCTGCTGTTTCTAATCGTCTGATCTTTTCACACACACACACACACACACACACACACACACACACAGGAGTCTCCATTCATTCTGGATGTGAACCTGGGAGTCATCAGCCGGCTGGAGAAGATCGGCGTCCCCAACCAGGGGGAGAACACCAGAGGCCTGGAGCTGGTCTGCAAGGTAGCGCATGGAGCCAAACACCAAACCAACAAATCCACGCTTCCACTTTCAAAAGCTTGCTATTTTTTTTTTTATTTAACTAATTCATCTCAGCGTGTTTGTGTGTATCTTGGGTGAACCTTACTGATGAGCCTCAACCACCATTCAGAAAGAATAATGTTTATTGTAGTGTCAGTATTAGTGATTGGATCTCACTGATAGATAAATGAATAAAAAAAAACAACCTACAAGATTGGAATCAATGGAGGAGGACAATCTGCAGAGGAAGGATTGACTTAAATGCTGCACTCAGCACTCAAAAAGAGAAAAAAATGAGCCTAATATTTAGGATTGATTTATTTTAAAAAAGAAAATTTCAAGAAAGGCAAAAACAAGATATTTACACCGTGTGGACAGTTGGATTATTTAAGCAGTTTTCAGGTATATAAAATTGACATATAGTGTTTTAAGTGTTTTATTGCACCTCCGTGAAAGGTGAAGTGTTTGAGAAGATGATTCTTTTCATGGAGTGCAGTTGTACAGCCTGATGGCTGCAGGGAGAAATGAGAAATATTTCTATTTACTGGTGTATATATTTCTTTTCTTTGATCATCTTTTCCTGCACTGTAACCAACTGCCTGCCTCAACTGTGACTCCATAAAATGTGTCAAAAGAAATGAAAAAAAAAGAAATGATAATTCCAGTAATACCATGAATAGTTCTTCACTGTGCTGTTTGCCGTGTTGGCCCACCAGGACATGAGGAGCCACAGGTTTGCTTATAAGACGGAGGAGAGCCACCAGGACTTGGTGCCGCTGCTCACCAGACTGGCCTTCCCTCTGTCTCACAGCACGGTCAGTCACATCAAAGCACCATCACCTCACTTTTTTTAATTTCAAATATGAACTAATAACGATAACTGTAGGCCTCAATGAGCTGCTCTGCTCTGGAGATCTTTGAGTTCTTTGAATCATGCCAAATCATCAGACAAACAATGTTATTATATGGGACCTTTAAAGATTTAGAGTTTTACACAAGTAGGAGTTTCACAGGATACTACTGTGTCGTGTAAGACGAGACTTTATTTAGCTCAAAAATGTAAAAAAAAAAAAAAAAAAAAAAAATCTGATGTTTTCTCATCATCAGCAGAAATGTGATGAACTTTTTTTTTTTTTTTTTTTTTTTTTTTTTAAGTCTATTCACCCGTCGCTATTTTTCTTCCTCTTCTCTCCTCTTCCAGTCGTTGTTTGCCTTCCAGTACAAGGAGGTGTTTCCTGTGGATGGCTGGAAGGTGTACGACCCACTGGCAGAGTACAAGCGTCAGGTACCCGACCACCACAGCCTGGCAACATAGAGGAAAGAAACCCAGTGGTGGCAAAACAGCTGAGCACTGTTGTGTTTGGAGATGTTGCCACCCACATTTCCATTCCACCACGCTAGATGTAATATTCAGTCGAGGTTTTATTAAGGTTCTGCAATGCAGGCAGTGAATGCACAGTGTAAACACGTTGGAGTGCAGCAGGTGATGTTCCGTTCCTGTGTGGCGTTGAACCTGGTATTGCACTGGATTCTTTTGGTACCGCTGAGCCACCAATCAACTCTTTGAACCATTAAATTCATGAGCTAACCACCGGCATGAATGTTTGAACAGGGTCTTCCCAATGAGAGCTGGACTATCAGTAAAGTGAACAGCACCTACGAGCTGTGTGACACCTACCCCTCCATGCTGGTCATCCCCACCAACATCACGGACGAAGACATCAAACGAGTGGCTGCGTTCCGAGCCAAGCACCGCATCCCGGTGAGTGAACCCTCACGTCGTCACCAGGCCAAGCAGAGCATCTCCAGTAGCAGGCCCAGCTTTATGCTGTGTTTCTGTCTTCATTTGTATGAAGCAATGAACCCACTTTGAGGTTTTAATACAATTTGGGCAAGTCTCCAGTTGTACCAGATGATCTTCTCCATCAGGTTTAGCTGACAGATAGGTCTGGGTATCATCCGCATAGCGATGAAAGTTAATGTTACGCTTTCTAATAATATCACAGAGAGGTAACATGAAAATATTAAAGAGTATTGGTCTGAGAACGCATCCTTGAGGAACTCCAGTAGCTCTTTTACATTCTGTACTTGTGAACGTGAACAAACTGAAAGTGTTTGTACAAACATGTTCTGGATCCAAGGCTTGATCTTTGAAGCCAAGAACTCTCATCTCATCTCCTCAGAAGAAATGTTGTGGTCAGCTGTATCAAATGTAGCACCCACTGAGGTCCAAAAGAACCGG
>CM020503.1:27642759-27655259 GCA_009823395.1 Thamnaconus septentrionalis
TTTCTTCTTATTTTCTCAAATTCTTTTTTTCTTTTTAATTCATTTATTTTTTTCCCCTTTTCTATTGCACAACATGCTGCTGCAATTATATAAATATCCCCAAATATCTCATTCTAATTCTGATTCTGATTCTGATTCTGATTCTAATTCTAATTCTAATTCTAATTCCAATTATAATTATAATTATAATTATAATTATAATTCTTATTCCAATTCCGATTCCGATTCCAATTCTGATTCTACTTCTGGCTGTAATTGCAGCGTGTGGGCCACGGAGACGAGAACCACGCCAACTCGGAACGCTCGCCGCTCTTCGTCCAGTTCATCGACTGCGTCTGGCAGATGACCAGACAGGTATGACCCCCCCCCCCCTCCCCCCCGCAGCTCTGACCAGCTAAAAGAAGATAAACTAAGAGGAAGTGATGAAGTGAAGCTAAGATTAAATCTCCTCCTCCCTCAGTTTCCAGCAGCGTTTGAGTTCAACGAGCTCTTCCTCATCACCGTGCTGGACCACCTGTACAGCTGCCTGTTCGGAACCTTCCTCTATAACAGCGAGCAGGAGAGGACGGCCAAGGTCTGTAGTGGTGCTGCAGTACTGGATGTACTCCAAAATGTAGAACCACCCAGTCCCACCTAGAACCACCCAGAACCTCCCAGAACCACCAGGGTGTTCAGCTCTTAGAACCACCCAGTCCCACCTAGAACCATCCAGAACCATCCAGTCCCACCTAGAACCATCCAGAACCACCCAGAACCATCCAGAACCACCAGGGTGTTCAGCTCTTAGAACCACCCAGTCCCACCTAGAACCATCCAGAACCATCCAGAACTACCAGGGTGTTTAGCTCTTTATTGAAATGACTCTGAAAACACTGCAAACATGGAGGAAATGCAGCTATTTTATGACTGACTGACTATTAAGATCATTTCTTTAAGTTCGGTAGACCGGATTAAAAAGCTTTATCGGGCCGCATTTGGGCCTCGGCCGTAGTTTGCCCACACCTGTTCTATCCATTTGTATTTTTTTTCCAAAGGGTTTCTGCTGGTGT
This sequence comes from Thamnaconus septentrionalis, assembly GCA_009823395.1. NCBI lineage: Eukaryota > Metazoa > Chordata > Actinopteri > Tetraodontiformes > Monacanthidae > Thamnaconus > Thamnaconus septentrionalis. Next base: position 27,643,809 of record CM020503.1, read on the forward strand.
GAGGTGTTAGAGATGAAGCTGAAGACGTCCCTGACTGACTGACTGACTGACTGACTGACTGACTGACTCACTGACTGACTGACTGACTGACTGACTCACTGACTCACTGGCTGACTGACTGACTGACTGACTGACTGACTCACTGACTGACTGACTGACTGACTGACTGACTCACTCACTGACTGACTGACTGACTCACTGACTCACTGGCTGACTGACTGACTGACTGACTGACTGACTCACTGACTCACTGACTGACTGACTGACTCACTGACTCACTGACTGACTGACTGACTGACTGACTGACTGACTCACTGACTGACTGACTGACTGACTCACTCACTCACTGACTCACTGACTGACTCACTGACTGACTCACTGACTCACTGACTCACTGGCTGACTGACTGACTGACTGACTGACTCACTGACTCACTGGCTGACTCACTGACTCACTGACTCACTGGCTGACTGACTGACTGACTGACTGACTGACTGACTCACTGACTCACTGACTCACTGACTGACTGACTGACTCACTGGCTGACTGACTGACTGACTGACTCACTGACTGACTGACTGACTGACTGACTGACTGACTGACTCACTGACTCACTGACTGACTGGTCTTCTCTGTCTTCTGCAGGAGGTTCCCACTGAGACCTTGTCCCTCTGGTCCTACATCAACAGGTGGTGCAACTCTCCAGCCTGGAAACACTCTGTTTTTGACCTGTGTGAGTTGCCGTAGTGGTCTGACAGTTTGGTGTGTGTGTGTGTGTGTGTGTGCGCCTGTGCCCCTCCCCCACCAGCCAACCGGAGGACTTCACCAACCCCTTCTACGTGGACTATGAGCACCACGTGCTGTACCCGCTGGTCTCCCCCAGGCACCTGGAGCTGTGGAGCAGCTACTACGCCCGCTGGAACCCCCGCATGAGGCCACAGGTACCCTGCTGCGCCCCCTGGAGCAGCTTTAAGCAGGCGTGGGCAAACTACGGCTCGGGGGCCTCATGTTTCTGTGATTCTGATTTTAACTGTAATCCTGGTTCTGGTTCTGACCCTGACCCTGATCCTGATCCTGGTTCTGATCCCGGACTCTGCAGGTGCCGGTGCACCAGAACCTGAAGGAGATTCTGGTCCTGAGGACGGAGCTGCAGCGGAGGGTGGAGGAGCTGCAGCGTGAGGCCTCCTCCTCTCACTCCCTCTCCTCCTCTCACTCCTCCCCCTCCCCCACCCACGCAGCAGGAACACCCCTGCACACAGTCGTCTGACTCTCTCTCTCTCTCTCCCTTTCTCTCTCACCCTCTCTCTCTCTCTCTCTCCTTTCTCTCTCACCCTCTCTCACTCTCTTCTCTCTCTCTCTCTCTCTCTCTCTCTCTCTCTCTCTCTCTCTCTCTCTCTCTTTCTCTCTCTCTCTCTCTCTCTCTGTCACCTCTCTCCTCTCTCTCTCTCTCTCACTCTCTCTCTCTCTCTCTCTCTCTCTCTCTCTCTCTCTCTCTCTTCTCTCCTCTCTCTCTCTCTCACTCTCTCTCTCTCTCTCTCTCTCTCTCACTCTCTCTCTCACTCTCTCTCTCTCTCTCTCTCTCTCTCTCTCTCTCTCTCTCTCTCTCTCTCTCTCTCTCTCTCTCTCTCTCTCTCTCTCTCTCTCTCTCTCTCTCTCTCTTCTCACTCTCTCTCACTCTCTCTCTCACTCTTTCTCACTCTCTCTCGCACCACGCAGGTGTTTTTCCAGGTTTACAAAGATGTTCCTACTTTTTGCATTCATCATTTTTGGGGGATTTTTTTAAGGAAAAGAAAACACCACACCTCCACAAACGTGGCTGTAGATATGAAGCAATTCTTTTCCTTTTTTTTCCTTTTCTAACTCGATATAGTTTGTTTTATTTCTTTATTTTTTTTTACATTAATATAATTTTCCTTCCTTTGCACTATGTTGTTGCTTTAATTACACACATTTCCCCAAGAGTGGGATTAATAAAGGTCTCTATTCTATTCCATTCTATTCTATTCCATTCTATTCTATTGAGACAGCAGCATCGTCGTGCATCATTAAATTTCCTCTTAAAGTTTTCAAACATTTTCATCCTGAACTGAGTTGAGTTTCTGTAACTCAGATCAGTGTGTGTGTGTGTGTGTGTGTGTGTGTGTGTGTGTGTGTGTGTGTGTGTGTGTGTGTGTGTGTGTGTTTCTCTCTTTGGGCCTTGTTGGACTCGCCAACTTGTTGCTGTTGCGCCGTAGCAGCACCAACACAGTGACTGGCTGCACTGCACTGCCACTGCACTGCCACTGCACTGCCACTGCACTGCCACTGCACTGCCACTGCACTGCCACTGCACTGCGCTTGCAGCGCTCAGTGTGTAGCCGGGGCCGTTTCACACAGACGCACACAGGTGTGCAACTGTGATTCTCAGGGCTGTTTGTCAGCGCGGCTGAAGGAGCCGATCAGCGGGGCAGTGAAGACCACTGCATCGCACTGCATGTCTCTGTTATTTATCCCGAATATGCAAATTTGACAAAACAATTCCCTCCCCTCACCTAAAATAACAGGAAGCAGAAAAATCAAAGGAAGCAAACTGATTAAAACGCAGGAGAGAAATCGAGTGACCTGCTGGAGAAGGAGTGAGAAGAAGTCTCACTCTGTCACTCTGACTCACTCTGACTCACTCTGACTGGTCGAGGTGCAGCCAGGTCCTTCTGTTCTTCTCACCTCACACTTTTCCTTCCTCGTCCTCCTTGCCAGTGTGTGAGTCAGTGCGTCCTGCAGTTCAGTGTTTCTCAGCCCTTTTAGAATCACGGCACATTTTTCACATTGGAAAAAAAAAACCTCCCACAGCACAGCGCTAACTTAAAATATTATGAAAATGACACTTTTCATGCCTAATATTGACAACATAGTCTCTTCATGTATTGAGGAAGCCTGTTCAGATGCAGACAGAGCTGATATCCAGGGAGGAAAACAGGCTCGTGGGCTTATTGGGCCTTAAGAATTTGACTTCATGAAAAAAAAAATTACAACCATTTTTTTTTTTCTGTCCGAGATGAAAAATAAGCAGCTTTCTGTTTGGAAGGTGACGCTGCTGCCAAGGATAAAAATGAAAATGAAAAATCAAAAGTGTCTCGTCTTGGTTGGAATGTTGTGCTAGAATGTGTCGACATTTGTGTTTCGTTTTATTTTTAAGTGTGTGTGTGTGTATTTATATTTATATTGAATTTCTTTCTTCATTTGTTTTTTTTATGATACTGGATTTTTGGACAGTTTTCAATTTGAGCCACGCGTTTGTTCACTTCGCCTCTGATGTTCACTCGGAGTTCCTGAACTCACCGTCATAGACCTTTGATCATTCCTGCCTCTAACCTGACCCTTTGACCTTTGTGACTCGGCTGTGAGAGCCCAAAATGTGACTTTTTTTATGATTTTTTTCATTTAATAAAATAACCTAACAGCCGTCCAGCCTGCAAACTGACTGACTGACTGTAAGATCCTCAACAAATATTCCAACTTTTCAGTTCAATACTTTTCAAGAGTTTTCGCTTTCACTCCCGACACTTCAATAATGTGAAAATGCAATGAGAGTTTCAGTTCTCCTCACTGCTTCTCCAGTTTGCCAAAAATAATTTATATAGACACATACATATTGTTGTCTTGAACGGTCACTGAGATCACATTGTCTAATACAGGTACTACCCGAAAAATGAGAATATCCAGTAAAAGTTGTTTTATTTTGGCAATTTAACATAAAAGATGAAAGCAACACATTTTATTGAGCCATTCCACGCAAACTGACATCTCAAGCAGTTCCTTGTTGTCACTTTGCTGATTAAGATTTTCAGCTGATTAAAACCACAAACCCACAAACTCAGAAAATTATGATAAAATTTGAGTTTTTTTTTTTTTTTTTTTAAGCTGCAAGACCTGATCAGCAAAATCCAAAGAAATAAAAACTTGAAATATATTGATTTGCATATTATTCCTTTATATAATATGTCACATTCACCTTTTAAGTTGAACTGCAGAAATACAGCAACCTTTTCAGCATATTCTCATTTTCTGGGTAGTACCTGTATTAAATTTCTATCAATATTATTCAACATTTTTTTGCCAATATTTGTATATTCGGGACCCCTGAATATTGACGGGTATTTCACACACTGGCGAAAACAACTTCATTGTAAAATGATATTTATTTCTCACTGACGGTGTCTTTTTTTTATTCCTCTTTATAATGTAACACCATCTGTATTTCACAGCCAGGTTGTGTTGTGTTGTGTTGTGTTCCGCTGTGCCATGTTCTCATTTGTGTGTTTATGGCTCTTTTTTTTTTTTTCTTTTTTTTTAATAAGGTTATACCCCAAATACAATACGGCTCCTGTACATTTCCAACATTCCACTGAATGAATTAAAGACCAAACTCAAACTCGACTTTTTTTTTTTTTCACAATGTTTTAATTCATTTGTTTCATATTAGTAACAAACAGTGTCGTATATTGCGAGTTATCGCCGTGGAAAAAAGGGAGAAAAAGTTCACCGTCACACTGGGAAGGAATGAAAAGTGTCCAACATTCAGTTGTCAGAAAGACACAGAGCAGTCAGTAGTTTGACGTCCTAAGCTACAGTTACACTGTCGAGAAAAAGCATGCAGGTGTGTACTAAGTAGAGAACAGTTTTATATGCTAGCCACGTGTTGCGTGGAACCAGTAGCCTTACAACAACAACAATAGGGGAGAAAAAAAATGAAATACAGTTGAGATCGGTTGTGTTTTAATGCTGTCAAAAACTGAGGACCGAGAGTTTTCACTGTTGGGTTGGATCGGAACTGAGGAACCAGCTGCTTGCAAAAACGGTGAGCAGTGTTGGAGGACGGGAGGGTGAGAGCCTTCACACCGTCCGCCTCGACCAGGGGTGGACAAACTACGGCCTGGGGGCCAAACGCAGCCCGTTAAAGTTTTTTAATGCGGCCTGCCACAAACTTGGAGAAATGATGTTTATAGTGAGTAAGTCGTAAAATAGCTGTGTTTTCAGAGTCATTGCAATAAACAGCTGACCACCAGGGGGCTCCAAAGACACTGATTTGGTTGCACTTTGCTTCGGTTCATTTTCAGTTGACATTAAATCAACGTGTTTCCTACACATCCCATGATTGATTGTTGGCTCACCAAAACACTCCATCCATCATTGCAGAACACCACTGTGGCCCCACCGGTCAAAGAGTTGTCCAACCCCTGGTCCGGACAGTAGGAAGGGTCGGGTTCACGCTCCGTCCGGTCTTGTTGAAACCACGCAGAGAGATTCTACCCGGTCTCCTGCTGGGTTTTTAAGTGTGAATACAAACTGCTTTCACTCGCTGACACTGCGTCAGGCCGCTTGTCCTTCATTCATTGTTTCCAGGATATTTTATGTCTGAAATCATCACCGCAAGTTAAACTGAGAGAGGAAACTGTTGCAAAGCCTGAAGAGGCCCCAATACGAAAAAAGCACCTGTGTTTAATTTTTTTTTTTTAGGCTCTTTAGGTCACGAGGGTTCTGCTGTTTTCCACCCAGAATGCACTTTTTCTGACAAAGTGTCAGCACAGCAGATGGTCGCAGCTAGCAAAGCACCGCTAAAAGTGTTAGCAGAAGCAGATAGCAGAATTGGAAAAAAAAAAGAACGGGTGCACTGGAGAGGGCGACAGCTTGTGTTTCGGTACGTCCGAGTGACAACTGCCCCGCCAAAATAAGGGCACGAACCCATCGACTAACGAGCGAAAGAAAAGCCCAGGAGGAGAGCAGAAGGGAACAGAATGACTGATGCTAGTTGTGACTGCAACAGGCAGCCGCTGTCCATCACTCACACAGTGTGCACATCAAAGTGGGTTTTTTTTTTTTAAAAGGTGACTGGTTCCACAGTACTGGTAGGTGAACAGAGGGCACCAAAAGCCTCTCATACATTCCACTCTTTGAATACAATCTCTCAAGTTTCCTGCCAAGTCAAATAAGTTTGGGGGGTGAGGAGACCAACATGTAACATTCAGATTCATTGCACCAGCCAGTCAGTATTCTGTCTCCTCATTGGTTGATTCCAAACGTCTGAGAAGGTCCTCAGTCGTCGGGGTCATCTCGATGTTAGAAGAAGGTTCAGTTGAGGGCGACTGGACCTGGTTCTTGCCACCTTGAAGACGCTTCACCTCCTCGGTCCCAAAGGATCCGTCTTTAGTTTCAAGAAAAAAGGTTTGAAGAATTTCCAAGTTTGACCACCAGGGTGTGTAGGTGGGGCTAAAGTCTGACGGTGCCTCCTGTGAGCGATGCTGTTGATTTTTCCACAGAAGGTGTTGATTGTCAACGAGGTGTCGATGATGTTAATGACTCAGAGCTGCAGAAGGCGAGACGCCTTCAAGATGGCAAGAACCAAGTCCAGTCGCCCCAACAGAACCTTCTTCTAAAACGATGATTCCAAACAAACCCCCCCCTCGAAAAGGTGAAGCCACAGTCTCAGTCTGAACGGCTCCATGTCTAAATCTGTTGGGTTGGTTTTTTTTATTTTGCTACATATTCAGGGCTTCAGATATTCATGGTTTTTGAGTCTTGACATACACGACACATTCAGAAACAGTGCAGTTTTGTTCATGTGCGGATGTCCACACACACACACACACACACACACACGCACTTTGGGAGAGAGCAGCTAATAAGGCAAAGGAAGAAGAAGCACTATCGGAGTGAAGTTGCAGCTGTTAGGGCACAAACACGACGCACAAACTGAGTCAATCAGCGGCGATCAGCAGTTCCACACTCCACCTCTAGGGGTCTGTCAACACGGCAACTCGGTGGTTCTTAAGTGGTGGGTCGCGGGGCCGTTTGGATCGGGTCGAGAGAGAGAAAATGTTTGGCTTTTATTTTGCACGACACGCAATTCAATTCAGTCAATTCAATCATTTGTTTCTACAGGATAGAAAGTAGCGATTTTATTTTTCGCGGAATAAATTTGGGCCGATACTTAATGATGAGGTCTCTCTTGCCGCTTTGCTGCACACATTTTCTGAGATGAATCCGGCTGTTCAAGGAAACACTGGGATTCTCTTTTCAAAGCAACTTTAACGTAACGCACACCGTTAATTTACCATAACGCTGACTTCCTGTTGGGACTCCGATCTATTCGCCGGGCTACTAATTTTGTGAGACTCGTGAAATAGCGAAGAAAAGAAAAATATTCAGAGACGTACAAAAGTTGTCAAAAGGAGCCAACCAACTACCGTTTAAAATGCGTGGCTTGAGATTTTCAACGTTATCTGTTTGCCAACAGCGACACCACTGCACAATAACAGCGACACGCCTCCGCACAGAAACACCTACTGAGAGCCACTTCAAACAGGCCACGCCCACCATCACTCCAAAGGAAATCCTCCAGTCGCTCACCCTGAAGGACCCTCACTGCTTGAGGGTTTCTCCTCCCCTGCTTTGAAGGTCGAAGGGTCGAGGGTGTCGCAATCGTGAAGAACGTAAAAAAGCCCTTTGTGGCAAATTGTCCATGCAAACTTGGATTTAGCCCAAATTTGGAACTCTATACAAATACAATTTGGTCGATTAAGGCTTTTTATTTATTTATTTTTATTTTAATGCACTTGCTTTTTTTTGAGGGGATAAAAACACAAGGGTGTCACTACTTTTAGTCAAAAGGTGCAAAGCAAACAGATTCCTGGTTCTGGGCTTCGGTCTGTTTAAAAAAAAAAACAACAAACACTCCCAACGTCCAAAGACGTAACTCACGTGAAAATACAGAGGCGGCCGAAAAAGCAGTGGCTCGCGTCTGCAACACGGTTTCACACAAAACCCGTCGGCTCTGAATTCACAACAGGTCTCAACCCCCCTGAAACCAGCAAGTAATCACTCACTCACTCACTCCATCCTGTTCTGAAGCGCAATAAAGACCGCTACCTTCCAACACACCATTTCCTGTTGCCCTATGTCTTTTTTATATATATATATAAATATTCGCCTTTAGCTACAAAAGTGCCAGCAGATTGAGTGTCTAACAAGCGAGTGAGTCCCCATAAGTGTCAAACGCATTCACTCGGCACCATCCAAGGCTTTAGGAGCTGGTACAAGACAGCTAGCTAGTGAGCGAGCTAGCTGTTGGCGGCACATAGCAAAGCACTAACAAGCTACAAAAGCTACGTTGTTTTTTTTTTTTTTTTTTTTTCAGAAGAAAGATCAGTTCAGGTACAAAGTGTAAAAGTGTAAACACACTCACGGAGGAAGGTTTTTATATGAAATGGTAACGACGCTCTAATAGGAGAAACACTCACGCTAACATGGACGACCAGAGTAGCTTCCCAACTAGCAAGCAGTCCAAGGCAAAACTTCATCTAAGCAGCTAAAACAGATACATTTGAAATGATTAAAATTCCATATTTGTGAACTTTTCCACAGCTTCAACATGTACACTCCCCTAATTCAAGCTACACACATTAGTCATCGGCGTCTATCTAAAAAAAAAAAAAAAATTTTTTCAACATAGCATTAAGTCACAATTTCTCACTGGCCACAAACCTCCACGAAAGCTAACTTCAAGTCAAAAAAGGTGCTGAGACGACCTTGGAAATTAAAAACAACACAAGCCCACCCCAAACCCGGGGCCAAGCAGTGGCCCGGGGGCCTCATGAAGGTCCCACAGCCAATGGCTTCAAGGTGGAACCTCCTCCAGAAAAGAAAACGCTTGCTGAATCTGGACTGGAATGGGGATCTGCTTCACGGTGGCTGCCTTCCAAGGAGCTTTTTTTTTTTATTTTACCAAGGATGTTACCTTGGTAAAAGGACGTCAGGAGCAATTCCTACCAGCAGAGGGGGCTGTAAACACACAATGAAACGCAAAATGACGTTTTATGCTACAATATGATTCAAATCCGTCCATTCCACCGATCACCTTTGCAAGAGTTTCATCAACCACAATTCTAGTAAACTACGCTTCACCTTCCTTTGTTCAGCATTGTTATTGAGCACAAGTTTGTTTAAAAAAAAACAAAACAACAATAATAAATATTAGGCTATTTACATTATAAAAATTCACACCTTGTTATTTCTCACCTGTGCCTTCATCTTACCCACCGCGTAAAGATTGCCGTATTAAATAATAACGCAACTTTGTGCACCGTGACAAACGACACCAGCACGGTCGCTACGCTGTGGCGTGCAGCAACTGCGACACCATGTGACCTGGAGTCACCTGCAGTCACTCCTGCTCCAGGACACGTGCACCTTGCCAACTCGTTGACTTAGTTCACAGTTTAGGCCCCGGTGGCCTCTGTGTGTCCTCGTCAGCTGAAAATGTACTGAAGCAACCACCAGGGATGCACCGATACCGATACCAGCATCGGGTATCAGTATCGATACCTGTTGTATATCGATTTACATGACAATTCTGATAAATTTGTGTTGAATGTTGTTTAAATAACACAACATCTGTGCGGGGGTGGGGGGGACGTGTAATGGCCTTATTGCGTACTTGGTATCGGTGAGTACTGAAAAGCAAATACTCGTACTCTACTTTTCCTGTACAAATGCAGTATCGGTGCATCCCTAACAACCACCAATTATGAGAAACACAACTGAAAAGTGTAACTGAGTGAATCAAGTACACCACAGTGGCTGTGTCTGCAGTGAATATACAGTACACTTGCTGATAACACAACATTACTTCAGTTTGCTCATGATGTCAAAACTACAGGGGATAAATTTGATGATGACATCATCAGAGCACCTGGTGTGTATTTGCCAACATCTGACAAGTGACAATGCAATCCGTGGAGAAATATCAAATGCAAAAATAAAAAAAAATCAACAACAGACCTCCAAAGCTAAAGACCTCTGGGAGATTTGTGTAGATATGTGACGTGACTGTGTCAGTTCAGATGTCATTGCTCACAGACTAAACATGCACCATGGGGAGAAACACAGCTTCCATTTTCTTTTTTTACTTTGTGTAAATGAGTGAAGATAAAACACTTGGGTGTGTGTCACCGTTTGTGCGTCTGTCTTCCCTTGACAAACGCTACGCTAAGAAAAACAATTCCCTTCCAAGTGTCATTATGCATAGAGTGATAAGCATTCCGTACGTCAGATGGTTCAGATCCGATACTCGGACTAACTGGGATCGTGGAGGAGCTCAGTGGACGAACTGCCAGGATGGTTCGCTCAACAACACCTCCTAGCGTCAAGAGCTACGGCTAAAGCTAAATGCACGATGCTGGTAAATCTACAATTGGTAAGTGGCGATGCAAAAAGGCCAGACCACAATCTACGGTTCAAAAAACATACATTTGGCAAAGGTTTGGGTATCCATGTCCTTGGACCTGTCCATGGATCTGGCCATAGACCAGCTGGCCATAGACCTGCTGGTCCATAGACCAGCTGTCCATAGACCAGCTGGCCATGGACCTGTCCTTGGATCTGTCCATGGATCTGTCCATAGACCAGCTGTCCTTAGACCAGCTGTCCGTAGACCTGTCCTTGGACAGGTTCATGGACAGCTGGTCTAAGGACAGGTCCAGTCCTTGGGTCTGTCCGTAGACTTGTACTGGACCTGTCCTTGGACCTGTCCATAGACCAGCTGGCCATAGACCTGCTGTCCATAGACCTGCTGGTCCATAGACCTGTCCATGGATCTGGCCATAGACCTGCTGGCCATAGACCTGCTGTCCATAGACCTGCTGGCCATAGACCTGCTGTCCATAGACCTGCTGGTTCATAGATCTGCTGTCCATAGACCAGCTGTCCTTAGACCAGCTGTCCGTAGACCTGCTGGTTCATAGATCTGCTGTCCATAGACCAGCTGTCCTTGGACCAGCTGTCCATAGACCTGTCCTTGGACAGGTTCATGGACAGCTGGTCTAAGGACAGGTCCAGTCCTTGGGTCTGTCCGTAGACTTGTACTGGACCTGTCCATGGACCTGGCCAGAGGTGAGCTGTCCATCAAAGGGTTGCAGAGGACCAACAGGAGAAATGCTACAATTCATGTAGGGTGCACATTAGATAGGGGTGCTGAGGAAAGTATGGGTTGTGTGTGTGTGTGTGTGTGTGTGTGTGTGTGTGTGTGTGTGTGTGAGTGTCTAGCTTAAGTCTGTGTTACACAGCATTCTCTTCAGTTTGAGGCTCGGCGGCAGGTTTCTCCAGCAGGGTCTCTTGGACTGTGGGAGCCATGAAAAGAAATTAGAACAGAGCAACTGCAAGAGTTCTGAGCCACGAGCAGCGTGACATCCCTGTGCTGAACTGCAGCATTAAATGAAATTACATTAAATTAAATTACATTCAATTAAAATACATTAAATTAAATTTAGCTCACTGAATTCAACTATTTGAAGAAAACTAAAACAGGAAACTGGAACAGGAATATTCAATGTATGTTTTTAGTTTTAAAAAAATAATAATATTGGTAATACAATATATATCCAGGCCAAAATATAGGCCTTCCTTCAGAATATCTGT
>CM020503.1:27662759-27690259 GCA_009823395.1 Thamnaconus septentrionalis
ACACTTTCAAAGTTAGAAGGACAACTGTGGGTGGCGGGCGAATGTGAATTTTTAATATCCGTAGCTCTTTATTGATTGAACGAGTGAAATGGGGGCATCGGGTGGTTAGAAAAACACCGATACCAGTTGTAAATGCATGTATGGGATAAGTGAGTTCAATCTGTGTCTGTGCTGTGGTGAAACTTGTTCTAGAAAAATGTGAGGAGTGTTGTTCAAATAACACAACATCTGTGGAGAAAAAAATCAAAGTAATCCTATAATGTGTAATATCCTCATTATTAAGTACTCAGTATCGGTGTCAGTGAGTACTGATATGCAAGCACTCGTACTCTGCTGGTTCTGTAATAAAAAAAAGAAAAAATGGTATCTGTGCATCCCTAGCAAACTATTTATTAAGGGTGCACGCGATAAATATCGGACCGATAAATATCGGGCCGATATTAGGAATCATGACGTCATACCGATAATTCCGATATCATCAAAAATAGCTCCGATATTCCAAAATAAAAGCTCTGGTCAAGATTGCGTAGATTGCTGTGTTGGGTTAGGGTGACCAAATCAAGCGCTCCCTTCCTCCATGGACGTCCTTGCCTGTGCCGTAGTCGGGGCGTGGTTTTCCCAAAAAAAAAAACCTCCAAGGAAAAAATCTCGCGTGCCGCGAGCCTGTCACAAACTTTAAAAAGCCTCCAAAGACGATTGCGCCGCTAAAGAAGCTGCCGCGGCCGTTGATAGACGGCAAAGGCTGGCCAGAGACGAGCTTAGACGACGGCTGAAGGTGGACGACCGGCTCGTTGCCATGGTTGAAGACACAGCAAGGGCTTTTGTCGGCTAGGAATCCACTCGGAGCCACGGTTTTGTGCTTCCGAGCCGCCGCTATTTTTCGGATGCGTGTTTGCCAGCAAGGTACGACGCGACGGCCACACTCTTCCGTAACACCGATCGATGGAAGTAAGGACAGAAGCTTCACTACTGATTTGTAGACGTGACGTTAGCCCTGTAAGCTTGCTAATGTGACAGCACAGTGGCTGGATGAGGACTTCAAAAAGGCTTTTTTCATGTCATGTCTGAAGTGATTCAAGTGTCAGTTGTGCATTTATACTGTATTTTTGAATTGATTAAGAATACAATGAACCATTTCCGTCTGCAGTACTTGTTGGTGCACTTATTGAAACCTTATGCAGAAGAGTTTGTGGACTCCTAGAGGCTTTTATTTTTTATTATTTGCATCCAGTGCTCATTCTTATGCACACACCATTTATTTTGTTTGAATAAATAAATAAATAAATAAATAAATAAATAAATAAGTGCATTTCTGGAAACAGAACTGTTCTATGATTTCTTGACATTCTGGTTAGGACAAATCTCCAGGTAAAATTTTGTTAAATCCAGTTTTTCCTTCCAGGTGTGCACAAAGTACAGGTGAATCTAAATTTAATAAACATAAATTTGTTATCAGTTATTGTAAGCAGCAACTTATCGGTATATGTATCGGCTTGAAAAAACACATACCGTGCATCCCTAGTATTTATACTTGTCACCATGTGTTTTTTTTGCTGTGTAAAAGGAGGAATGGAAACGTGAGCTCGTTCTAATCACTCGTTATAATGAGGCAACACAAATCTGCATTTGCGACGCCTGCTTTGATTTCAGAACCTGTCCGGAATTTATTTATTTTATTTTATTTTATTTTTATTTATTACTTTGGGGGTGGGGTGAGGTCACCCTGTCAGCTTCCTATACATACCACCAGCAGCGGTGAGGTCATGCTGGTAAAAGTAAGGCATGTGCTGCTGTTGCCCAGGTTACCATTGGGCGGTGCCTCTGCCTTTGCTGGCTTTCCTTTTTTTTTTTTTTTTAACATGTGTGATTATGATGCGTCTACAGAACACTGCTTATTTATTATCATCATCATTATTGTTCTTAAAAGCTCTTCCAAGATCAATTAAATTCATAAACACCTGTACCAGAATACTCAGCATTAAAACCCTTTAATGACCATCTCATATATATATATATATATATATATATATATATATATATATATATATATATATATATATATATATATATATATATATATATATATATATATATATATATATATATATATATATATATATATATATATATATATATATTTAGAATACAACCTATGATGCATATGTCAAACATTCAACGTTAACACCATTTAAAATGAGGGCGTGCTCAGCGGATGAGGGCTGTGCTGCTAGTGCCGGCATGCCGGCCGGTGCACCGTTACAAGGCCTAGAATGAAGGCGCACAAAAGGCAGCACATGTGGATCCGCTGAGGTGCAGCAGCAGCAGCAGCAGCAGCAGCAGCAGGAGGACAAAGCATGGACGGTACCTTGGAGCGGCAGCAGCAGCAGCAGCAGCAGCAGGAGCGGCAGCCGGGGAGTCATGATTCAATCCTCCGGTGAAGGAAACAACAACGACGACGACGACGACGACGACAACGACGACGATGGAGCGACGGCTATAAAAGATCGAGGCCGGGTCACCCGCAGTGGCGTTCACGGCCGTCCGTTCAAATCAGAGTCGGAGAGCCGCAGCGCAGTCCGAAGGCGTTGACTATGGCAATTTTTTTTTTTTTTTTTTGGCGAGGGGACACGCCCACCCCAAAGCAACTTCCCCCGCAGTGCTTTTCATAATACAGGTCTGCAGTTACGTTTTAAGCTGAAACTATCACGTTATTTCCTGACAATTTCACGTTAAAACGTGAAAGTTTCACGAAACTGATACTAATGGGACTAACCGATGCCCCTTGTCTTTAAAACATGAATTTGAACCAAGTTATTTATTTTTTTGTTAGTTGTCCTGAAATTAAGGAATTTACAGTGTTGAAAATATCTAGCGTTTATAAAAATACACACACACACACACACACACACACACACATATAGCTTCTTCTCCCCATTTTCAGTGGAGGACGTGTGACAACCATGTAGTAGCTAGCTTTTTAAGCTAGCTATTAAATGGGTTTAGCTTGGTAGCAAAACTCTGACTCAAATCAAAGTTATTACCTTTGGTTTTTAAAATAAATAAATAAATAAATAAATAAATAAATAAATAAATAAATAAGCATTTGATTTTTAACCAAAAACCTACAATCTTTTAAAACACAAAAACAATATCAACATGAAAAAAATACTGTGACCCGTACAAATAACTTACTCTTCCGCAATGTGTTGTGTTTCATCAACAAGATGACCAGTGCAAAATGAAGCAAGACGTCAGTCATGCTGTCTGATGTCAATATCACATTACAGCGCCCTCTAGTGTCTCTGTGATAAGCGACGTGACAATTAGCCCCGGTCTGCTCGACGCTGAATGAACTTAAAACTGCTCATTTAAAAACTTCCAATACAAACCAACTATACATGAGAAATATTTTCATTAGAAAACAATTTGACATATTAGCATATTTTCAATTAACTCCGAAAACTCTATGCCAATGAGTATAAAAATAGATTTTATATTAATTAAAAAGGGCTTGTACAGTTCGCAGTGAGTCATACACTGTAACATTTTGGGCGGTAAATTACTGGCTACGTGTTGCATTCACAGTCATTTTACTGTAGATATTTCACAGTAAATCATAGGTAAAACTACAACTGTGTACTTTAATTTGACAGCTTTCATGTCACAAAATGACTGCGACATAGTAGCATGTAGTTGTTATTGACGGTGCTTAACTGTAAAATGAATAAATAAATACATAATACAGTTATACACGTTTTACAGTCATGTATTGTGTTAACACAGAAGTGAGTCAGAACAGTAACTCAATGCGGTATTTTACTGTGAAATAATAACGCAAACTATTGTGAAATCCTGGCAACACTCAACAGTGTAGCAGATATAAACTGTCGGGGGGACGCGCGATGTCATGCGGGTCAACACCGCCGTGGGCGCACAGAAGACGTTCGGGTGACTCGGTGGATCCACTTTATTGTGGAGGGGGCGTGGTCTCAGCTCTGTTATCCCAACGTGCGGAAGCAGACTTGCCTGTGAGAGAGAGAGCGGCTCCTCGCGCACTCACTGCGGGCCCCCTCCTTCCTGGCAGTGAGTGGCAACGGAGGGAAGGAGCGACACTCTGGCCAGAGCCGAGTGTGACGTGACCGACGAGATGGGCGACAAAACAGGCACCAGGTAAGGAGGAGACTCCGCTGCCCTGGAGAGGAGGAGGAGGAGGAGGAGGAGGAGGAGGGAGGAGGAGGAGAGGCAAGCGAGGCTGTGGATGTTGAAAAAGTGACTTGAACAAAAAAAAAAGAAAAGACACAGAATAGATGGAGTAGTCGGATGTGTCCCACTCTTCGGTTGCAGCAGTTTTAAACGGAAATGAAAACACAACTATTCCGATCTGATGGAGCGCGAGCTTCATAAACCCGATGCTCCTGTTGTTGTTATTATTTTTTTTTCCTTCAATCAAGTGATGTCTTTTCCTGGCGTATATTTCAAGGTCTGTAGTTTTCTTTTCTTTTCTTTTCTTTTCTTTTCTTTTCTTTTCTTTTGTTAACACTTCAATGCTGCGTCGTGTGTGACGGTGAAGGCACAGACCGCGCGAATTGCCCGAAAATGTAAACATTGCAGCAGAAGTGAAGTGTTGTGCAACTTCCTCAAAGACGGAGAGGGAGAGGGGTCAGATGTCTCCCGAGTTGTTCTCCACAGTTCCACAGTTGTCACACATTGTGTTCCCCCTGTTTTCTACTGTTATTATTAAGAGCTCATACTTGGTGTTTTCAAAGTGTTTTGTCAGCCGTTGGTGGAGTCCAGCAGTTTCTCCAGTTGTCTCTCAGATCTCCTTCCCCTGCCAGAGCCTTGACAGCAGAACCAGTAACACCAGTAAAAGTGACGACTGTGTTGTTGGTTTCGAGAATCAGAACATCTTGCACACATGCGTCAATTAGCGCCGCTACTCCACAGTCCTCCGACAGCGCTGGGTGTTCGAGCTGTAGTTTCAACTCCGTAAAACGCGCCCCAAAACCAAACACGGGAGTTTCTCTGGAGCTGTGTCACCACTCGGTGCGTGTGCTCGTGAAGAGCACAGCGCGTGCGGGAACGTCGGAGGCTTTGTGTGCTTAGATGCTTCAAGCTTTTTTTTTTTTTTCCCAATAATGTAACGTACAAAGTTGAGATAAATAAATGAACAGGTATTCTCACTTCATACCACTAGGGGTCGCCATTCAGAGATGAGATAGTAAGAAAACGGTTGTTTGTTTGTTTGTTTACTTATAAGATTATACTTACTTACGTACTTTGACGTTCACTTATATGACTTTATTTTTTTTTTATACGGCGATAAAGTTTAATCGGCCTCAAGTAATTACCTCCAAATTACCTCAAATTACCAGTTAGACTGGAGGTGTAAAGTACAGCAAATGCAAAGTATTCACTGCACTTCACTCTTTCGACATTTTCTTCTCCTTTTTCCTAGTTTTGTTTTTGTTTCTGCTTATGTTTTTTGTTTTTTGTTTTTACATTTTTTGCAAATTTGTTGAAAAAAAAAAAGTTTCAACGAAAAGAAATCACACGTGCGTACCGTCAGTGTTGACAGGCTTCGCTACGAAGCTCAATGGCTCGGTTGCCTCCTGCTTCCACTGGTGATCCTTGAGATGTTTCTGCAGCCAACGAGATGTTGTTACAACCCTGTTACAAACCAACGCATTTGACCTTCATCGTAGATATATATTGGCCAAACTCCAGTGACACTGTGGCTTCTCGATAAATACTTTGAATGCGTTTTGTTTGCTTTTGGAACCATCAGGACTGTTTATTAAAGGTACAAAAATGAATCAGCAAAAATACAGTTTTAAGCTTCAGAAGTTAGTCGGCTGAAAACAAACATTTCGGCCACGGCCATATCTTTCCTGGACATTCCTTGACAGCGAACTGCTACAGAGGGACATGTTGAACATCTTTAAGGGTCTGAATAACTGAACTTTTTGCTGATTTGTAGCCCTGTTCCTTGTGAGAAAACAAAGATCCTAGTGAGTGACATCCTGAGTTCTCTCTCTCTCTCTGTGCAACAGTCGGCTCTTCTGACAGGAAAGGACTCCATGTCCATACGGCATTTTTTTTTTTGAATTGAAGGACCTTTTTTGGGGTGGGGGGGGTGGGGGGCGTCAGGAAGTGTTGCTGGTTTGTTTCCTGGAAAAACCAAAAAGGCAGCACATTCCTGCACAGTGACATGCCAGCGTTCAGAAATGTGCAGCGACGTGCATAAACATCCCCTCCATGGCCCTGGAGGCTCTGGACAACATCTCAGCTTGTAAAGCAGAACATTAACAGCAGCGGTGTCTCTATTCCCCCACTCTAATGGGTGCATATAGGGGTCACTTGACTGCTTACGGTGGATCCTGGAATACGCATGCATGCACGGGATACACCAGTAAGTGTCTCTAAAGACTCTTCCAGTGTAACTGCGCTGGAAGGACCAACGCTTTCTATCTGCTGGTGTAGCTGGATCATGGACGTCTAGAATCGTAATTGATGGCATTAAGAATTACCAGAGGTAGCAAAAGTATTCACATTCTGTACTAAAGTAAAAGTATAGATATTTTGTATAAAAAAAAAAAAAAAAAAAACTCTGGTAAAACTAAAAGCGCATAATCAACTCCTTTACTCAAGTAAATGTAAGAAAGTACAGGTTCTGAGATGTACTTGAGTAATAAAATAAAAGTTATTTAATGGCACTAAAGAAACAAAGCATTCATTATTAATTAGAAAAAACACAAAAAACGGAGCTACTCTAAAATTTGTTCCACTAAAATATCGTCCACTGTTAGCTGGGTCGCTAACTAGCTGGATCGCTAACTAGCTCCACTTCAAACAGCAACAACAAATTGCAAAAAAAAAAAAACAAAACAAAAAATACTTTGAAACACAAAAACAAGAGTTTTTTTTTCCAATGTGAGGAGGAGACAGTACAGATATTTGTGTACAAACGTAGGGAGTAAAAGTAAAAGGTTGTCAAAGAAAAATAAATACTCACGTTAAGTACAGATACATGAAAAATCTGCAAGTACAGTAACAAAGTATTTGTACTTTGTTAATTCCCACCTCTGAGAGTTGCAGTGAATTTTCCATATGGAAATCCCAAATCTTAAACTGCAAATGCTTTGAATGTTGGATCTGAGTGGTGAGTTGACACAACTGACTTTTTTTGGACTTTTTTTTTTTTTTTTTTTTTTTCACTTTTGATTTCCTCAGCAAGCCATTTATTTCACTTTCAACCCAGGAATCATTTCAAGTGTCTCCATTGTTAGCGAGAAAAAAACAAGAATGCTATGTTTGAGTTCTAATGAGACATCTTCCCCTTTGTCAACAGAGTTTTTAAGAAGTCCAGCCCCAACTCAAAGGTAGGCTGTGTGTGTGTGTGTGTGTGTGTGTGTGTGTGTTAGGATCATCTCGTCGTGCGTGTTCTTCTGACTTCTCCTTTGTGTCTGCTCACAGCTCACTGTCTATCTGGGCAAGCGAGACTTTGTGGATCATCTAAGTCATGTCGATGCAGTGGGTGAGTTGTGCACATATTCACAAACAAAAGTCTATGCGCCCTTGTTTTGAAATGTCAGCCAACCAAGAAGAAGAAAGTTGGGACCAGGGGTGCGCAGGGCCACCGTAGTTGACTGGCGAGCTCGGGAGAGGGAGGGAGGTTTATTAAATATTACACACTGGACCTTTGACGAAATGTCAAGTGGTTGCATGAGGTTCCCGTCCATCGATACGTATTTTAACACCCGTGCACTCCTTGTTCAGTGCTTAGCCCTGCATTAATGTCAATGACCCCAAAGAACCATGAGGTCTGTTTGTGTGTGTTTTCACTAGATGGCGTGGTTCTTGTGGACCAAGAGTATTTGAAAGACCGTAAAGGTAAGAAAATTCATATACAAGGTCAATTTTATTTTTTATTTATTTATTTTTGCTTTTTTTTTTTTTTTTTCATTGATGATGATGTTGAACAACCACGTAAAGGCACATTTCAAAAAAATAGAATATCGTGGAAAAAGTTCAATATTTTTGTCAGTCGTCTCAGGAAGTAAAACTGTTATTTCATATAGATTGGCTTGCAAAATATGTCAAGCGTTTATTTCTAGTCACATTGATAATGATGGCTTACAGATAATGAAAATATAAAATTCAGTGTCTCAGAAAATTTGAAAAAATAGGATTTTTTTTTTTTTAGCACAAACACCAGGCCTCTAACAGAGCAAGCCATGTATTTCTATGCACTCACTACTTGGTTGGGCCTCCGTCCCTCACCTCCAGTGTTTGTTACTCTGACCTGCGCCTTTCGCTACGGCCGCGAGGACCTGGACGTCCTGGGCCTCTCCTTCAGGAAGAACCTGTATGTCAGCACCGTCCAGGTCTTCCCACCTCCACAGGAGGACACAAAGAGCCTGAGTCGCCTGCAGGAGAAGCTGATGAAGAAGCTGGGTCCGCACGCCCACCCCTTCACCTTCTCCGTGAGTATCGGCCGGGATCAGCCACCACGCCAGCGTTACGTCTACGTTCCCACCCTCACCTCTGGTCAGGAGCTTTGGGTAGTGAGCCATTAGATGACACTGCACCTGTGTGTTTGGCCGTGCCAGATTCCCCCCAACTTGCCCTGCTCGGTGACCCTCCAGCCAGGCCCAGAGGATTCTGGGAAAGCGTGTGGCGTGGATTACGAGCTTCAGGCATTTTGTGGCAAGACGGTGGACGAGAAGATCCAGCAAAGGTTCCACACCTACTGATCACATCCTGGAGACTTAGCCTCCAGATGTATTCGCTACACTGCAATATTTCCTTGGAATGGATTTTGTGCACCTGCTGCAGGAACTCTGTGCTCCTGGTGATCCGGAAAGTTCAGAATGCCCCGGAGAAACCAGGTCCACAGCCGCAGGTGGAGGCCAGCCGCAGCTACCTGATGTCCGACAGGTGTCTACACCTGGAGGTGTCACTGGATAAAGAGGTAGCACCTTGGTCGCACACGCTGACGTAGTACTCTTGAGCAGCGGTTCTCAACTGGTGGAGTCTCAGGACCCTCATCAGTGTTTTTCCTCATCATGAAGTCGCAAAGACCCAAATTTAAATTTGAGGTTTTTAAATTTAAATTTATTCCCCCAAAATAAAATCGCAAGCTCTGCTTTCTGTCATGTCTAGTCAATAATAAATCAATAAATTGATAATGCCTAAAATAAAATAAATGCCTAACATTTTCTCGATACATATATATATAAAAAAATATACATATATATTTTAAAATCTCTTTCAAAAAATAGAATTGGGGGGCGGGCTGCCCACGAAGCCGCTACCCAATCAAAACAGCTCAGATTAGTGTGTGAAATAGTATTATAAATGATATTCGGGGGGGTTTTGACTCAATACCAATCTGAATTTCCATAACAAAGTGCAAGCATATTTTTTTTAATTGTATATTAGACAGTGTGATCTTATGGACATTGTAGTGACCATTAGTGACAAATATATGCAGTTTTGTTTTTTAGCTTTTTGAAAAAAAACTGGAATTCACTCAAGACCAAGACTCAGCTTTCCTTCTTTTTCTGTCTTTTATTTTGAAAGTTGCCCAGGTCAGTGCAGGTGAATAACCAGCACCTTCTTCCTTCATGAGAGGCAAGCTTTTATTTTGTCCTGCAGTCTGGTTTTCTGCCAGTGCTTCCTCCACAAGGTTTGCTGCCCTTCTCTTCTGTTGGAGTGAGCAGCTCCTTCATGACCAGACCATCTTCACCCGTTGCCCTCAAACTGCTCCTGGGAGCCACAGCCACACTTGATGCGCCCAGGCAGAGAGAGGGCCGTGGCTTCACTTCCACTCAACTATGAGACCTCCTTCAATTTTTGCTTTCAGGGGGTCTCATGAGTTCATTGGGGGTAAAGATGTTACCTGCTGGACACTTTCCACCGTGGCTCCAGTCTTCCAGTGGAGATGGTCCAGCAAGTAACATCTTGACAAGTGTAATCTAATCTATCAATGAAGACAAAATGAGCATTTTCAGTAGAACTCATTGTTTGTGTCTGTGCATCTGCAGCTTTACCACCATGGTGAGCCCATCAACGTCAACGTCCAGGTCACCAACAACTCTGTCAAGACGGTCAAGAGGGTCAAGATATCAGGTCGCTCTACTTTTCCTTGATTTTTTACATGACTGGTCATTGCGCTTTGGTTTGTAAACTGTGCCAGAGGGGGGTAGCGGAGCAGCAGCAGCAGATGGATGCAGTGTGTTGGTGAGCCACCTCATAGGAGGAAACAATCTATTATGGGATGTTATGGAGGAAACATGTTGCTGTAATGTCAATGGAAAATGAAGCAAAGCAAAGTTGCAACCAAGTCAGTGTCTGTGAAGGCCCACCAGGGGGTTTAGCTCTTAGAACCATCCAGAACCCTCCAGTACCACCCCTGGACCACCAGGGTGTTTAGCTCTTAGAACCATCCAGAACCATCCAGTACCATCCAGAACCACCTAGAACCACCAGGGTGTTTAGCTCTTAGAACCTCCCAGAACCATCCAGAACCATCCAGAACCACCCCTGGACCACCAGGGTGTTGAGCTCTTAGAACCATCCAGAACCACCCAGAACCACCCAGAAACATCCAGAACCATCCAGAACCATGCAGAACCACCTAGAACCACCAGGGTGTTCAGTTCTTATAACCTCCCAGAACCATCCAGAACCCTCCAGTACCACCCCTGGACCACCAGGGTGTTTAGCTCTTAGAACCTCCCAGACCCATCCAGAACCATCCAGAACCATCCAGAACCACCCAGAACCACCTACAACCACCAGGGTGTTTAGCTCTTAGAACCTCCCAGAACCATCCAAACCACCCAGAACCACCCAGAACCACCTACAACCACCAGGGTGTTTAGCTCTTATAACCTCCCAGAACCATCCAGAACCATCCAGAACCACCCCTGGACCACCAGGGTGTTGAGCTCTTAGAACCATCCAGAACCACCCAGAACCACCCAGAAACATCCAGAACCATCCAGAACCATGCAGAACCACCTAGAACCACCAGGGTGTTCAGTTCTTATAACCTCCCAGAACCATCCAGAACCCTCCAGTACCACCCCTGGACCACCAGGGTGTTTAGCTCTTAGAACCTCCCAGAACCATCCAAACCACCCAGAACCACCCAGAACCACCTACAACCACCAGGGTGTTCAGCTCTTAGAACCTTCCAGACCCACCAGAACCATCCAGTACCACCCCTGGACCACCAGGGTGTTCATCTCTTTATTGAAATGACTCTGAAAGCACTGCATAACTTGATGAGGTACTGCTATTTGATGACTGACTGACTGTTAATATCATTTCTTCAAGTTGGGCCGGACAGATTAAAAAGTTGCATGGGCCGCATATGGCCCCCGGGCCGTAGTTTGCCCACGCCTGGGCTAACTGGTATTAACGGCCGAGATGAGAGCGGAACTAGTATGAACTATTGGACTCTTGCCAAGCGCTACATTGTCTGTGTGCTTAATTAAAAATCCTTCCTCCCCTCAGTTCGTCAGTATGCTGATATTTGCTTGTTCTGCACGGCTCAGTACAAGTGTGCCATTGCCCAGACGGAGGCAGAGTGAGTTCCTCTTCCTTTCAACCACATCTCGGTCACCAAGGGTTTGTTGTATTCACGGTCTTTTTGGACTGTGTGTATTTTAATACCTGGACTGTTTGTTCTGTGCAGGTAAATGCTGTTGTTTTTTCCACCCCAACTTTAAAATCAGATGTTGAAATACCAAAAGAATACTAAAATATAATAATAACAAGCCTGTTTGACTGTCATTGAATGCAATGTACACAAGTGGATAAGGTTGTGATTTGATTTTGATTTGATTTGATTTGGATACTTTATTTCGATCATGTAAATTATGACAAAAAAAACAGCTAAAAAAATAAAACTGTTAAAAAAAAAACACAAACAAAATCAAACAAAATAGAAGCTGCATTTAAGATTACATGGAGGAAGAAGTACAAACTTATTTAATCCTACCCATTAAAATATACTGTTTCATATTCAAACTAAATCATGTCCTTATCATATATATTCATATATACACATACACACCTATTTACTTATACATATGTATAATTACATTGGATTGTAACATATATACACACTGAGAAACACACATATTTATACATCCATCCATCTTAATGTTTTTGCATTTAAAATACCCATGTCCTGCTACATTAATCTTATAGCACGAACATCATATAATAATAATAATAATAATAATAATAATAATAATAATAATAATAATAAATCAGATTTCTAATAGCATTAACTCTGTAGATAAAACTAGCGGAGGTCCAGTCTTGAGAGGCACCTCAAGGTACTGACAGCTTGTGGTCTGACATTCCAAGTATTCCACCTGACTAACTCAATACCACTCAATACCGATCTAAATTTCCTTAACATGCAGCAGGCCTATAATAACCTGACTACATTTCAGGGATGCAAGCCATGACAGTCTATACAACAATGCGCACACACACATACACACCGCTCGGCAAAATAAAACGTGAATAATATTTAGACCACTCGCATTAAGACCGCTGAACATTTTCTTAAACGCGTTCAAATTTGGCAAATCAGGGAAGAATTACTGATGGAAAAGTTCAACTTTGCTGTTGCGCCTCTCACCGCAGCGACCAGGTCTCTCCCAGCTCCAACTCCTGCCATGTCTACACTCTGACGCCGCTGCTGGGCAGCAACAGAGAGAAGAGGGGCCTGGCGCTGGATGGGAAGCTCAAGCATGAAGACACCAACCTGGCATCCAGCACCATGTACGCCAGGACAAGGACCAGTGCCTTGGACTCTTGATGTTCCACATTCATACCACCACAACTATGCACTCTCTCTCTCTCTCTCTCTCTCACTCTCTCACTCTCTCTTTCCCTCTGGTGTAGAGTAAAAGAAGGTTCCAACAAGGAGATGATTGGCATCCTGGTGTCCTACAGAGTCAAGGTCAAGCTGGTGGTTTCTCTGGGGGGGTGAGTCAAACATCCAAATGGTGTGACCAGGTATCTAAGTTTGGGTTGCAGGCCACCGTAGTTCACTGGCAAGACCAGGAGGGGGAGGGCGAGAGTGAAAGACGCTTCAATCTGAAATGTAACCACCTGATGTCACGACTGTTTCTTCTTCAAAAATCTCCAAATATTACACACTGGACCTTTAGGAAAAATTTTTTTAGCTCCATCAACAGTAGAAGTATACTTTACAAGTACTTTGACGTAAAACTGTGTCTTTAGCTGTTTTCTTTTTAACGTTCCATTAAACCATTGAAGCGTTTAAAATTGACCGCTCTGCCACTTTATTCTCTTCATTGTGTTGTGTGTGTGTGTGTGTGTGTGTGTGTGTGTGTGTGTGTGTGTGTGTGTGTGCGTTTCTTGCATGTGTGTGTATTTGCCTGTGTGTACAGAGACGTGGCTGTGGAGCTCCCTTTTATCCTGATGCATCCTAAACCTGCTGAGCAGAGCAGCTCTCACCCATGTCCAAGTAAACACACACACACACACACACACACACACACACACACAGTCAAACAGAACAGCTTCAATGTGTCACACAGGAGAATTTGAATGTTGTTGCCTCATTGTTGTTTTAGTTTAGATTAGATTAGATACTTTATTCTTATTTTATTTTATATTATTTATTTTTTTTTTTTCTTAGAAAAGGGAAAAAAAAAGGAAAAAAAAAAAGAAAAAAAAGGGAAAAGAGAAGAAAAAAAAAGAAAAAAAGAAGAAAAAAGGAAAAAGATTCGATACTTTATTGATCTCCTGGAGAAATTTGCATTTCCAGCAGCTTGACAAGGGAACTCGTAATAATAAAATAAAAAAACCTGCAAAGAGCTCAACTACAGTATAAAAAGACATAAAAGTACTGTATGAAATAAAAATAGACACTTCCAGAATATATCTGTACATGATAATATACATTGCATCTGTGCATGATGGCAGTGTGTGTGCTACAGTTGTACAATGGGCAGTTTTGCACACACATAATATTCATTGTTTTGTTGTGTGCAGCAGCTCCTGCAGCGGAAGCTGACTCGGCCGCTCCAAACCTCATCGATTTAAGCATGGAGTGAGTGTGTTTGTGTGTTCCGCATACACACGCATGGATCCTCACTGGTTGAATATGTACTCAAGCGATTGCTTGTATAAAAAAAATGACCATAAAAACATTTCCTGAAGCTTTTATGAGCTAATTTAAAGATTTAAACCCTGTAACATCACTGTGTTGTGTCAGTGTCTGCTGATGTTTTTTTTTTTTTTTTTTTCCAACTCGTTAGGTGATTGAATTGTCTTCTCGTCTCAGCTCTTCGTCGCCGCAGCTGGACGAGTTGGTGTTTGAGGACTTTGCTCGCCTGCGGATGACCAAGACGCACGACGAGAGGGACGGAGGGAATTTGTTACTCTGAGGCCACGGCCTCTCGCTAACCAGCCAAATTTAATCCTCGGGATCAAAGACAGTGTGGAAAAAAATCAGATATTTAGATATTAGACACAGTACATCCTGGTATTTAGCACTGTGAAGTCAATCAGGGAAAGAAAAGTGTTGCTTTTATGTCTCATGTTGTCCAATTATGACCACTGCCTTTACTACTTCCTGATTTGTGCTCCACCACTTTATGCATTCCATGCACGCACACACATATTTTTTTATTCAGACCTCATCATTTCTTATTAATAAATTAGAATGCAGTGCCTTTATTAATCCCACATTGGGGAAATTTGCAAATAATGATGAATCAATGATGGACTTTCAATATATCTGCTTCCACTGTTCCACGTGTACAGCAATATTCACAGATTTATTATTACATATTACGTATGCATTCTCCTGTCCACTCGCTATTGACAAAAAACAACAACACAGTGTATTAATAAGGCACAAATCTGCTTCAGCGTTGGCCTCACTTTACCCAGTCGTCCTTCATCCACAATACGATGGAAGAAAACCAGATGAATGAGTGAAACAGTGATGCTGATTTTGGTTTCTGCTCTGAACTTTCAATTATATCAATTATAAAATTTGAAAACTACATCCCGATAAATATATCTTTGTCCTACACTAACCGTCCTTTAGTGATTTGTTATTGATTGAATTCTCACCAATAGTGACACTTTCTTGCTTTTTTTCACGTTTATTATTACTTGGCCATCATAAAATGAGTAATTGTGTGACAAACTGCATCTGAGGTGCTCAGAATCTTTTTGTTCCTTCACTTTTATTTACTGTATCTGGATGAACTTTATTTTTTTTGAAGATCCATACAAATAAATGTTACTGAAACACATAATGCTCACCATGTTACCCATTTATTTGAAAAATGTTGGTGTAAACATGATACTTGTAAGGAGGGCTGCACGATTGTGGGGGGGGGGAAAAAAAAAAATCACAATTTTTTTTCCGAAAAAAATATTTATTACAATTGTTGCCCAGATAAAGAACAGAACCAAAAGGATAAAGTAGTGCTGTGTGCAAGATTGGCACATCGAGATGAAAGAGGATTAGGGCCAGAAGAAGAAGGGAAAATATTCCAGGAAGGATGCAGAATGTGCAGGAGTCCAAATTTAAGGAGTAAAGTCGACGTAAACAGGAAACTGGTTCCCCACTAAACTTGTGCACAGAGCCTTTCGACATTTCGCCTTTAATCTCAGAATTTCAACTTTATTTACGTTGACTTTAATCTTGAATTTTTGACTTTAATCATGGGACTTTATTCTCCAAATGTCCACTTCAATCATGGACTTTTATCAACTGTATTTTCTTGATTTTGACTTAAATAATGAAATTTTGACCTCGATCTTGAAGGTTGTTTTTTTGATTAATTGTGTAGCCCTACTTCTGAGCCAGTGTTCCTCCTCAGGCTGTGTGAGGCTCGTGTGAGGCTCGTAGTAAACAAGCATGACACTGTTATCGATGTATACAATTTGAATGAATAAAATGTATCGACAAGAAAGAGGTTGTGCGCAAGTCATTTATTTTTCTCTTCCAAAAAAAATACAATGTTTCCTTTGTAAGAAAAGACTTTGCATTGTGTAATCGAAACCTAAAGTCATACAAGTTAAAAAAAAACAAAACAAAAAAAAAAAAAAAACAAAACAATTGTTCTTGGTTAATTATCATTTTCTATCTTTCTGCACTATACCATTGCTGCTGGAATTATGCAAATGTTCCCATTGTTCTGTTCTATTCTGTTACTTAGTTTAAGCTGAAAATGTCATTTTGGGTTGCACTGTGAATCAGCAGAGCCTTAGAGACACCTGTCACTGAAATGTGATGTAAAGGACGCTTCGTGTTCTGACCGCTGTCGGCTCAGAATTCAAATCCATAAAACCTGCTTCCTTAATTCTTAGATTTGACAATGCTTGTGCGTCAAAATATACCTTGGTGCGAAGGCGGGATAATGCATAAGTAGCAGAAAAATCAATTTGTTAAACCGGTTGTCATCTCTTTCTTTTTATCCACGTTTTGATGGAGTGAACAGATGGCAGTCAAGAAAAAAATAAAATAAAGGCACAGTTGCAAAGCACTGCACTTGGAGTAAGAAAGTCCAGACACACGTCCTTGATCTGTGGTTGTCGCAGTGCTTGGCAGTTCAGTCAAAGACTTGGAAAGGACAGTGACAGCCACTAGGTGTCGCTCGCAGATCAGCAACATTTCCTTTTATCACATCTTCTGCTACTGCTGCTGCTGCTGCTGCTGTTGCTGCTGCTGCTGCTGCTGCTGCTGCTGCTGCTGCTGCTGCTGCTGCTGCTCCAACATGACCTCACAGGTCCGTCCCAGTTCGCCCAGTTTCACCTTGGCATACTCGGCTCTGTTCAGGGCCATCTGACAGTCCTTCCTGGCTGAGTACGTGGAGCCTTCATGAGGCTGACCAGTAGCGACCTGTTGAAAATGATGAGAGGAAACTTTACGTCTCTGCCTCAACTGCGACGACTTGAGTTTCATGCTTACTGTCTGTGGCAATCTCACAGTAGGATAAAAAAATGTATACTTTTAGCAACAATTATATAAATGTCTCTTAAATGACTCTGTTTCACTCGTCTATTTGTTGCAAACCTCTTGATATTTTCTATCCACAAAGCACAGGCTGCAATACACAGTCCAGCACCATCCCTTCAAATGCAACAGGATGCTGGTGTTTTCTTGTCAGACAGGGGTTCCTGTCGCTCTGTGTGACTGACCTACCTGCGTCAGGTAGCGGATCTGGCCACTCAGTTCACTCTCCACTCGGTTGACAGAGCTCTGGAACTGCACCAGCTGTCTGTCTAGGAAGCTGGCATTGTGCTTGTCCTTGGAGAGCTCCAGCACTATATTACCTGCCCGTGGGAAGCAGACAGCAACATGTGTCTTTGAGAAAGATGCAAAAAGAGGTGGAATACATCACATCTTACATAAGGAAGACGGCAGATCAAGTGTATATAGCAGCGGGACCGATGTAACAGTTGGGGATAGATAGATGGATAGATAGATAGATAGATAGATAGATAGATAGATAGATGATAGAATGATAGATGGATAGATGATAGATAGATGGATGATAGATAGATGGATAGATGATAGATAGATGGATGGATAGATAGACACACACGGCTCTTTTTATTTTAATGTTATGTTGCTCCAAGAGACCAGACATTGCTGCATCGCTAGAGCCGTATTGACTTCGAGGCGTATGTAATGTAATAGCGTCATAAAACAACAACAACAACAACAATTCAAATGGTTATTGTTTAATACTAAAAAAAAAAAAATCAAACAAACGTCATATATTTCACCAGCCTAGTCAACTCCAGCGAACATCTCGCACCTTCTGGCCGTTTAACGGCGGAAGTCGGTGAGTTGATGATACCTGCGAAAGGTCTGCCGTTCTTTTCTTTACTGAACAATACCAGTTCTGATTGAAGCGGTGTTGTTTTTTGTGTGTGACGCTATTACAGTTTGATGCAGTCGGGCTGGGGGGCTGGCAAACGAGCGACTATCGACGATGGAACCTGATTTCAAACCCCGGCTTGATTGTGACTGTGAGATCTCACTCACCGGCGCACTGCAGGATCATCGCTATCTCCTTCTCCACATCCTCCAGGGCTCGGAGCCGCTCATTCGCCATGCGAGCAGCTCTTTAAACAAAAGGTTTATAAAAACGTAAGCGTACTAAATGCTATATTATACATAAACCAAGAAAAGTTATCCAGTGGGGGTCGGATAAATTCCTTTTTGTGTGTGTACCAAACTGAAACGGAGCCCAGTTCAAGTAGGCAAAAAAAAAAAGATCCACACAACAATTCAGGGACGGCGCGGTTATCGACGTCACTCCGTCACTCCGTCGCACATGAGTGACGTCACGGCTGGCAGACGAGAGGCAAAAGAAAGATGGCGACCTCGGCTTGGCTGCGTGGCCCGTCCGCTATGCGGCTAACTGAGGGTTTAGCGTCGGTTCTGAAGGAGCAGCGGCCCGAACACCTGCCCGCCCTGTTGGCCAGCTACAGGGAGCACGGGGTCTTCCAGACACAGGTACGACTGAGGCCCCCGGAGAGACGCGTTAGCTAGGCGGCTACCTCACCTGTGTGCTACCGCTGCTGCTGCTGCGGCTGCGTGAGGCTTTGTCGCTCGGCACGCTGTCTACTGTGTATCCCTGGAGATGCTGTGGCGATACTTGAACTCGTCCCCTTCTCCTTTTTAATTCACGGTTTGTTGTTGTTGTTGTTGTTGTTGTTTTTTTTCTTGCTTGGACAGAACGCAAGCGCCGTGAGCGGTCTGGTGGGCTTCAGCAATGCCAAACTGGGCTCCAGCAAGACCAGGTGAGACGCGTGCGCTCCGTTCTGTTGGATGTTCTGCAATTTGTTGCCCCCCAAAATACGAAATGAACTGGGCCAAGAAATTCGTTTCCAAATTTAGGATCAATAAAGTACATCTGTCTGTCTGTCTGTCTGTCTGTCTAAGAAAGTGTTTGGTTTCTCAGAAGCACCTTAATACTTGGAATAAATTACAATCAGAACTTTAATTTAAAAGTGTCTAATATTACTCTTTTTTTAAAAAAAATAAATAAATAAATAAATATATATATTCTTCAGATTTTTTTTGACACGCGGAGCCCCCCCCCCACACACACACACAGTGTAAAGGATAGAATGGAAGTACGAGAGAGTACAATATAAAACTAAGTCAGAATTGTGCAAACAAAGAATGAGAGTGCAAAAAAACCAACTAAAAAGTGAGTGAGGGCAAAACTGCAAGAGTCCAACAGCGATGCCAGTTGTGATGTGAAGCGATGAAAAGTTATGAAATGCAAAAAATGACATACAAGAGAAAAAAAAAAAAACAGAAGGCACAACATAAAGTGGCAGATTTTTATTATTTATTTCTCCTTCATAAGTGTGTGCAATGTGACACAAAGTGCACATACTGTGTGCGTGAGTGAGAGAGAGAGAGAGAGTCAGTGTGAGTGACTTCTCAGGAGATGGTGGTCCAACCTGTGTGCTCTCCTGTGCCGGTGTCCAGGTTCGAGGGTCTGTGTCTTCTCTCCATGCTGGTCAAGGACAGCTCCAGTGATGTCTTCCAGCACCACTGCCTGTCCTGGCTGCGCTCGCTGCAGCAGGTCATACAGGTATGGCGCGCTTGACTCACTCTCCAACTTTTTCTCTTTCAAATGCAAGATTAGATTAAAAAAAAATAATAATAATAAAAAATCAAAGTCCATGTGATTTCCTCGTCTTTCCTTTCCTCCGTGATTCTCTGCTGAGTGTTTGGATTTCTCCTCTTGCAGTCTCAGGCTCCAGTGCAGACCGTCCAGCTCGCAGTGAACATTCTGAAGGACGTCCTGCAGTATTCGTCCCAGCTCCCAGAGCTCGCCAGGGAGGTCGGCTTGAACTGCATTCTGGGTAATCCTCACGTCTCTGCTTGGCCTTAAATTAGAGGTAAGCATTCAGTGCACTTGCCTCAGTGCAGTTGGGGAGATGCCTGTTTAGCCCAAATGTGCAACTCTCAACAATGTGTTAGTGATTGATTGATTTGATTGCTGGGGCATTTCTGTGCTACCAACAGATCAGTGGAGAAGAGGCTGAAGGGATATGAAATGTAAAATGTGCACGTTTTGGCATGACGCTTCTCATGCAGCCATCAATCAGGCTGCACAGCTGCACTCAATACAATCATCTCGTAAAACACTTAACATTTCATAAAGGTGCAATAAAACACATGCTTGTGTTGGCTAGATGGATGGATGATGGATAGATGGATTGATGGATGGATGGATAGATAGATGTACTTACTTTATTGATCCCAAATTGGGAAACTACATTGTTGCAGCAACTTAAAAAACAGTACTAAAAATAAACTATACCGTAGTTAAAAAAAAAACAACCACTCAAATCAATCTGTGTGCAACCAAATGTAGATAACTAAATAATCCAACTGTTTTTACTCTATTAAAAAAATACATATATATTTATTTATTTTAATTATTTGTCTTTTTTTCCACAAATTTTGTCGCTGTATTTATTCAGCTTTCCCCGATGTGGGATTAATAAAGGTTTTCTCCATCCGTCCATTTTCAACACCCGCTTCTTCCTGAGCTCAGGGTCACCGGGGGTCTGCTGGAGATTCTATTCTATTCTATTCTATTCTATTGACCATTGCAGCCCTCAGCCGTTCTCTGCAACCTATTGCTTGAAGTCAGTGGCAACACAGACTAATATTGAACCAGGCCCAGTTCACACAGCAGGCCTAGAAATGTTGCCTTGCAAACATCTTGAATTTTCTAAACTGTGCTGTTTGCTTTTTGTCGTCAACATCAGTCAAAAATACTTACAAACCTGATGGTGTCTGGGATTATCAGATATTTCCATGTAGTTTTCTGCCCCCCCACCCCCGGAACCCTGAACATTTGACACCTTATGTTTCTGTGTCACCATCCCAACCCCTGTGTGCCTCCAGTGTGAGATGGCAGCCATGGAGGGGATGACGGCCTGTATGAGCTACTACCCCCGAGCGTGTGGATCCCTGCGGGTGAGATCACGGCTCTGTGTCTGTTCACTGGTCAAGGGAAGCTGGATGAGATCAACCTAACGACCGCTGGTTGTCTTCTTCCAGGACAAACTGGGGGCTTATTTCCTCTCCAAGATGGACAGCACAAACAAGAAAACACAAGAGGTGTGCGACTGATCCCGTCTCTGCTGCAGTGACCATTGTTATTACAATGTTGATGACATACTTTTTTTTTTTTTTTTAATTTTCTCTGATAATGTATTTAAATGTCAATCACACACAAAAAAAACACCATTGCAGCTCCTTTTTTTTCACAAGATTTTCGTCTAATCAATTATTGATTGATTGTCAATTAAGAATTTGATCACATAAATTACATTAGTCGCGTTTTTTTTTGTTTGTTTGTTTGATGTCGTGGTGTATACCTGTATACCTAGAACAAGTTACTCTTAAACAACTTTAAAAAAAAAATAAAAAAATAAAAAATTTTAATGTGAGCCATTAGAAATCAACTTCAAGTTAGAGGACAAATGTTGAGCATGTTTTTACTGTTCTACAGTGTAAAAATGGCTCACATTGGACCCTCAACACTATTGAAGGGTTAAATAATGTCTTCCTTACACACACAAACGATCTCAACCTCCTTTACCAGCTTTACATCTGGCCATACCACACAAAATACAGTCATTGTCAACTCGTATATGCCTTTATTAGAAAAAAAAAAAAAAAACGTGCGATTCCTACACAAGATTCCGAGCTAAACTCTTGCTCTGTCCTGACATTTCTCACTCTGCTAGCTGGCCTGTCAGTGTTACGGGCGCCTGCCCTGCCTGGGGGGCCTGATGGACAGAGGAGTGGGCACCGGCAGAGCAGAAGGCTGGACCAATCAGATCCACTGTCTCCTGGCCACGGCCAATAGCCAGCTGACTCAGATCTACCAGGGTGCAGAGATGGGTATGTGGCTGTCTGACTGGGGTGCAGAACATTCTGGATCACGACTCTAATCCTGCTGCCTGTCGTCTGCAGATGGTGCGGTCCAGTATGAAGGTCCCGGGGTGGAGCTGGCCTTTCCTCACGTCGACCAATCGGATCCTCTGCTGCTGCTGCAGCTGCAACACAGATTCACAGCAGTCTGCTTGGCGCTGAAACACTCACTCAGGTGCGAAAACTCATTCAGCATTCAAACTCTGCTCCGTCTGTCCTGCTGTATTGAAGCACAGCATGGGAGAAATTGGATGTTTGTGTCATTTTTAAACCAGGGGTCGGGAACCTTTTTGGCGAAGAGAGCCAAAAAAAAAATATATATATATATATTTTTAAGAATAATTCTCATGAAAGCCAGACAGTATTTGTAATTTTTATTTTGAATTAATAACTCTTAATACAACTAAATAGAGCGATTTTGCCAAACTGGAGTCTTTGTCCGCGGTGTGTGGGGGAAACCATCCTGGCATCAAAATGTTGTTTTATTGCTGTGAAGAGAATTTAAGTATGAGAGCGAATTACCCAGAAATGCGCTGCCTGCTAAACTTGAGCACAGTGGCACTTCTGCTTTAATTGCGTCCTTATTGTCAATTGACTCAGATTGCCACACGGGCTTCAGAATTATCTGTCAAAGATAAATAAATAAATAAATAAATAAATAAATAAATAAATCACCTTCTTCGGCCACAGGGTTTGCGCTATATAAATCAGCTTGCTGACTTCCTGATGAAACGGTGAGAAGTTCTGCGTCACCTCACAATGACTCGTGTAGGCGACCGCATTTAATCCAATAAAAATAGAGGTGTTGAACCCTCCCATGTACTGAAGCACAGCTGTGAAAGGCTCCAGCAGCGCAACCCTGAACATTTGCGGTTAAAAAAAAATATATATATATTGTAGCCTATAAAATGCACGAGAATTTTTTTTGGGGGGAAGATTATTTTTAACATTGTGATTTTTGTAATGTTTTACTTGAAAATCAGACAAAGTATTCATGACTTGTGTTAAGAAAGGTCAGCTACTGGTATTTAGGCTGAACGCTGCCTCCTCAAATAAACCAACCAAGAAGAAAAAGAATGTGGACGAGGTATCCAAGTTTGGGTGCACAAGGCCACTGTAGTTCACTGGCAAGTCCAGGAGGGGGAGGAGGGAGAGTGAAATTTGCTGCAATCTAAAATGTAACCGTTTGATGTCGCTGCTGCTTCTTCTTCGAAATCTTGAAATATTACACACGTCATAACCTTTTAGAACCTTGCTAAATGTTATCAAAAGTGTCTTTGGCATTGCCTGACCTTTTTTTTCTTTTTTTTTTTAATGTTACAGGAAATGTAAAACAGGAAGTCACTCTGCTTTGATTAGTCTGTGGGTTTTAGAACGGCTCTCATATGTAGAATATGAAGAATCTCCACAGATCAATCAGTGTCTTGCTCACAGTTAGCTGCCATCTTGCACCACCATTTTTTTTTTTTTTTTTTTTTTTTAAAGAAGCCCACCTGACAGTGAACTAAACAGGAAACACATTGTCAGATGGGCTTCCTTAAGAAAATGTACACACTGGACCTTTGAAGTCAGCGCTGTATTGAAAGCTGATTTTTTTTTTTTTTTGTATTCAAAACTAAATTCATCAAATCCTGACCATACGCTGCTCTGTATCCCCCAACATGCACTGCTCCTTCCTCTTCCTCTCCCTTTGATTCTTTCCTTTTTCTGTCAGGATGTTTGATTTAAAAAAAAAAAAAAAAAAAAAAGCCAGTAGTTTTACAACATGAACGTTTCCCTTCTTCCCCGCCCCCCCCACCAGGTTGGATCCCGGCTCAGCCGTCCGTCTCCCCGTCAGACCAGTTCTCAACCTGGTGTGCAGGACCCTGGCCGTCAGCTGCAAGAGCATCGTAGGTGGACACCACACGCGTGTGTGACAGACTGCTGCAGTTCAACACACTGGCTCGGAGAGCCTGTGATCAGCAGGACAACAAATGGCCGCTAACGTTTTCTGATCTAAAGTCACATTATTGTACACACGATCCAAGATTCAAAGAGTTGTTTTTTTTTTATTTGTTACGTCATGTTACTCAGCAGTGAAATGTTGGTGTGGCAGAACACGACAAGAGAGAAAGAAATTCTTAAAAAAATAAAATAAAATAAAAAGTTAAATAAGTTTCACAAAATACAAAGTTAAAAAGTAAAAAAAAAAAAAAAAAGTTGCAGTCACAGATAAGGGTGTTTAAGTTGTTATGCAATACTATACATATACGTATAATACAATGTAGCATAATTAGTTGCAACTAATGGAATGCAGAGTATGACTCTATACCATTTAGTATATAATGATACTATCAACGGTAATAGTAATAATAACATCAGTAAGATAATAAAATCACGGTAGTAATAATAGCAATAGTGCAGTGTAACATAATAAACAATGTAGTAGAATTGGCTACATAAGGCCTGAGATGTACGTGTATATATACACATATACTGTACATTCATATGTACTGTATATACATATATATGTATGTATATATGTGAATCTACATGATTAGAGTGTCATGACACAATACAGTGGTTTGCTGTGGTTGTGTGTGTGTGTGAGCTGCAGCAGCAGTGAAGGTGGCCTCCAGGTTTTAGGTGACGCAGGCAGACACGCATGGCGAGGAGTCGACGGTGCGTTCAGCTGTTGCTCTCTGTGTGCCTCAGAATCTATCGGGAGACGGAAACCTCAAGTTGCTGATGCTGCCCGTCATCCACGTCAACACGCTGGAGGTGCTGTCTGCCCTCGTCGCAGTGTGAGTACCCACACACGCTCTGTTCTTCGCTCCGCGGACCTTCAGCGGCAGGGTGTTGAAGTTTGTCCCTGTGCTCAGCGTGCGCAGCGGCATGGTGCAGTACGCTGCTGTGCTCCAGAGGCTCTTCTCCCAGACCTTGTCTGCCTGGACCCCTGCTCCCGAATCCAGCCTGGGGCAGCAAAGAGCCTACAGGTAAGACTGCAGCGTTCAGTCTTCAGAAGGCATCAATATTATTATTATTGTTAGGATGCTGAACAAAATAAGTGCTGTTGTTGGGCCCAGTTAAATTAATAATGGGGTTTGGGGAGGCGTTCGCTGGATGGACCGCTGCCCCCTAGAGGTTTACGACTTCATCAGCAAAAAAAAAAAAAAGAGTGTCAGGGTTTGAACTTTTAAACTTGTTTTGGTTCCAAAAAAAAAAAAAAAAAAAAAAATCCAGTGTGATGAATTGTCCATGGTGTGTGTCTGTGTGCGTGTGTGTGTGTGTGTGTGTGGTTCACTCGACAGCTCCGTGCGGGTCTCGGTCTACAAGACCATGGAGCTGTGGCTCCAGGTGGCCGGAGCCTCTGCCGGCGTCCTGCAGGGAAGCCCCGCCCACTCCGAGCTCCTGTTTGCCAACCTGCTGGGCGACATCACACCCGGAGCCGACGCCGTCAGGGTGCGTTCAAGACGTCAATGTGTTTCACTTCAGATGGGCCTAAATGTGCAGTAGTGGCCCACAGTTCTTATAATACATGGATACATTGTATTATAAGAACTGGGTAGCGGCGGGCCGATTTTTCCCCAGTGGCCACTCAAGGTACTGCACCAAAAAAATTCCACGGGGACAAAGAGGCATTTTCCCCCATTGACTGCAATACAAAAATAAACGTCTGGCAGGACACCTCGTACCAAACTCATGCTTTATAATATAACCTTTTTATTGTATATTTCTATTCATAGACTTTTTGTCTGTCTCAATAGTTTCTAAAGGCTCGAAAATCCCCACAAAAGTCTACATTCTGAGAGTGACATCACGGCTAATGAGCTAATAATCCAGGAGCGCGGATCATTATTATTATTATTATTATTATTATTATTATTATCATTTATAAACTTTCCAAACAACATCGTCAGTTGTTCCGTTAAAAAATACATTCATTTCCACGTTGAAAAAAGACACAAACTTTATTTGGAGCCATGCGCTGAGTGAGCAACCTCATTGAAATGAATGGGACGGCACCTCGGACTCTGGGGGGGCCTCGGCTCGGCCCACCGCTGCAGCCACTCCGCTCACTCTCTGTCTCCTGCCGCGCAGCTCCGAGTGGGTCTGACCGCAGACGTGGTTCCTGGAGGGAAACCCGGCCCTCGGCGGACCAAACCCCTGGTCATCGTGGACACGGCGGGCTCGACGCTCCACAGGAAAGGAGACGCGATGGCCAATCAGGACCCGTGTCTGTCGGCCCTCAGCGGTGAGACGCAGCCTGGCTTCTGTCTGTGCGAGCCGACTCCTCCGACGCTGCGTTCAGAGTCACTCATCCAGTGGTGTGTTTTTGTCCCCGCGCAGCGCTGAGGCACATCATACTGACCAGCGGCACGCTGCTGAAGGATGACGTCCACAAGGTAACTGCGCTCATTCACACGCCGACTGGGAAGAAAATAAAGTCAAAAATCCTAATAAAAAAGAAAATGATTTCTTGGAACGAAGACCTACCGAACAGGGGTGTCAAACTCATTTTGGGTCCCGGGCCACATAGAGGAAAATCTATTCCCAATTGGGCCGGAGCGGTAAAATCATGGTATGGTGATAATAACGTAAAAATAACAACAACAACTTCCAGTTGTTCTCTTTGTTTTACTTTGTTTGTGTTCTTTGAGCACTCTGCACTCTGCATCAGTGTTGCCAACTCCTCAGTAAGGAAAGTCGCTATTGGCTGTCCTGAAAGTCACTAGAAGTCGCCAAATGACCTCATCGTCTAATTTGCATAATTGACAATTTGCACTTGATCGCAACGTAACGACACCAGGAAAAGTCACTAGATTCGTCGCTAGTCGCTTTTGACAAAGAAAAGTCGCCATGGGGAGAATAGCGACTTTTTGCGGGGAGAAAGTCGCCAAGTTGGCAACACTGCTCTGCATCAGCTTTGTCTGTTTAGACAGAGACATTTTGGGGCAATGAGGGCAGCCAATAGGAGACGTTCTGGGGCAATGAGGGCAGCCAATAGGAGACGTGAGTGGCTGTACTTGTGCCGATTTGTTCAGCCCCAGTATTGAGTTTGTTTGCCAAGCAGAAACAATATTGCGACACCAAGTGGACACATTTAGAACAGCACTTTCTTTCACTGATAAATCGCAGTTTTTATATTTTTCAAAATCATCTCGCGGGCCGGAAGAAAACAGTTTGCGGGCCTGATCCGGCCCACGGGCCGTATGTTTGACACACCCCTGCATTAAGTCAAGGCAACAAGAATTTGAAAAGATTTGGGAGCCTTTTATAGACTTTATTCAGGACTTTGCTGTTTCTGATGAGCAGTTCTTGAGTCCCTGCAGCCATGTACTGAATCTAGAGATGATCCCCTGCCAAATTCCAGAAGAGAAGCCGTGTTGTTGAAAGGCTCTGTTCGGTTATTCTCAGGTTATTGCTTTTCTGTCTGTACTTGTACAAAACATGTGATCTGCACTGCTTTGTATCACTTTGAAAAAGAAAAAAAAAATAATAAAAAAAAAAACATATATGT